>JAODJX010000097.1:32120769-32135353 GCA_026776945.1 Isichthys henryi | reverse complement strand
CCTCCACATCATTGCATTCAGTTTTTATTCACGATTTGTATAGTGTCCCAACTTTTTTGGAATCCGGTTTGTAGATTATAAAATAAAGGCGGTTCCCCCTCCAAAGACCCCCCAGATGCTGGCTGCCCATAGTTGCCACAGTGCTCCTCACACAAGGTGACACTGAAACACAATCACACATAGCAGCGTAATGGGCTCCGAACAGCCCTGTGCCTGTTTATCTGACAAGGGAGCACTGGCCAGGGCTGAGGCTGCTTATCGACGAGCGCGAATCGCACCACGCAGCGCTCATTAACATTATAAAGCGTGTCCCTGGGCCAGAATCAGGTTTATTTGGATGAGGAGCAGCGTGCTTCTCTGACGGCTTGGAGCACCATGGCTTCCAGTGGCGACAGTTTTGTGAGAAGGGAAAAAACGTCCCACTGCAGCAGAAATGGCCAGGCAGGGATTTCGGTTTCTGTGGCACCCTGTGGAAACAGCCCAGCTCCCAAAAGCTGCACTCAGCTGCAGTATATGGGCTCAGCGCCCATTGACTTGCGGACTACGAGGGCTGGGCTGGGGAGACTATCATGAGGGAGGCTGAAGGCCAATTCATACTTCACTTTACCCACGTACACCAGTAGCGAAGGAGGGGACGTGACGTAAATATCGTCACCAGGGGCTGGCTGTGGACGGCGGCGGTAGGTGCGCACGTAGCCCAGATTTTCATGTCTTTGGGAAACCTTGCTCGTCAACTGCACATGTGCAAGATAACTGACTAGGTATATCCAGTAGGTAGCATGTATGCAAACTTTGTCTTATTTGCTCAACTCAAAACAATAAATATTAATAGCTCTGGGGACCTCTTCTATATTGGCTCAAGAATAATGATATATTACTACAGAGCCCCTAAAAGGTCAGGGAGAGGAAATATCTTTTGAAATAGTTTTACGTTCCCATTATTAGTAATAAGTATATGGAGTCTATTTAAAGTAAAACATACATAATTAATTGACTAATAATATAAAAGCTAAACGATACAGGCATGTCCAATTAAGTCTGCGTTAAGCATTAAACTATGGGGGACAACGCACATCATGTAACTTTCATATATGTGGTTTTATAAATATTTATTAAAAATGGTGTCAATTTTATCCTTGCTGTCACGTTGCAGCTAATAGCAAGTTTAGCGCAAAAGTATTGCACGGGAGAAACAGAGGTAAATATTCAACAAATTCAGTGTCCAAATTGTTGATGCGACAAAGCCGACATCTGTTAAGTAGTTTAAAAAAAAGAAAGTTACATTTATTTTAAAACCCTTGAACACTTGAAACTTGAGGTATTAAAACGCATCTCATCCTGCTTTTGTGTATTCAGACCTAGGAGACATCTTCCCTCTGCTGGTCTGGAGGAATATCATCGCCGTATGCATGCGCCGGCCACAGCCATCCGAATCCACAGCATAAACACAAGTTGCCGAACATCTCCAGACCGCACATGGAAAGCGTAAAGCATGACCTACGCTTTAAGGCTGGTTCATACTTCGCACATGCATATGCATACATGGACATGTTCATACTTTGCACACGTGCACAACGTGTTGTACTAGTTATTATATTATAATAATATTCTTAATAATACAAATTATTATACTGATATTCCCTGCACAGGTACCATGGCAGTAACGTTTGGTCCATTTCTCTATGTTTTACAAATTCAGAGAGCTACTCACACAGTTGGCAACTTTGGTCAGCTGGCTGGTGTGAGGTTTTTAATTCGAGACGTTTCCACTCACACACTCTCACACACACACACACACACACACACACACATGCATTTACATGTATGTAACAGTTTTCTGACCTTGTAAATAGTCTGCAGGGTTTGTAAACCACCCCAACGCCCGTCAAAAGCATCCATGAAGGTATTTAAAGGGGACGCCGGCGAATCGACCATGCGCAGTGTATCCAGAGCTGCACGCAGACCACTGCACGGACACAAATTTAGAGTGCAGCAGCCGTTCATCCAGGGAGGTGCACGATGACGTCAAATGCACAATTAAAAGTTCGAGTGGACGAATCCCCTAGTACACGTGCAGAAAAGTACGAACCAGCGTTAAGGGACAGCCAAGGGCACTGACACCCGTGGACTGGTGTGAAATCCCAGCAGTGAGGGAGGGAAAAGCATTTTTTAAGCTTTCAGTTAATTCAAGACCACAAAAGTGTACACAGATTTCATAATAAAAATGGGAGCTGAACTCGCATTTGATTTGAGGGAGGTTAAATCCACAATATAAAACCCTGAGAATTAAACTCGGTATGTTATATTACCGGATTTCTGTTAAACATGAGAAAATCATCAGTCACTGCACAGAAATGTTGCTGCTTTAACTCATTAGGATAATCATATCATAGATCTGGATATATAGAACACCACACAAATGTATGATACCAATAAATTGTATAAAACAGGTATTATATCACTAAAACATTCACCGTGTACAGCTGCCAGAAGTATTGCTCCACAGACACATAAGTAACATCAAGAATCTAGAACAACAAGCATCTAAAATGTGATTTTGGACCAACGAATAAATCAGAGTAAATGCAGTACAATTACTTAAAAAAATATAAAAATCAATCTTGTATTTACGCTGATACAATAACCCGTATGCATAGCTACTGTAGGAACTTTATTGCTGCTATAAACAGACAGCCTCTAATTGGGCATCACTCATTGACGTGGTTGAGAGTCTTTTGCTTGTAACTATTATTGGCCCCTTGATGAAGCTATCAGATGGGCAGGCAGACAGATGGGCAGGCAGGCAGGCAGACAGACAGACTAATGAGAAGGCAGGAAAGTAGGGAAGTCAGACAGACAGGCAGGCGGGTGGGTAGGTAGGAAGGCAGGTAAACAGGTAGACAGACGGGAAGGCAGACAGGCAGGCAGGCAGGTAGGAAGGCAGGTAAACAGGCAGACAGACGGGAAGGCAGACAGGCAGGCAGATAGGCAGGGGGGAAGGCAGACAGGCGGGCAGATAGGCAGGGGGGCCGGCAGGCAGGTAGGCAGATAGGCGGGCAGGCAGGCCCCCAGTCACAGCACAAAGCCCTGCAGTCCAGGTCGATGGACATAGGCATGAGTCACTCATTCAGCCCGAGCTGCTCCATCCAATTGGTCGTTCTTCAGTCACATTGAGAGCAGCTGGGCTAATTTGCCTGGAAACTCTTTTGCCCTCCGGCTCCTTCTCATCCCAGCTGGAACAGCGAATGCAGAAACCCCCAAACTGCCAAAAATCTACGGCTACAATCGAACACGCCTCAAGGTTCAGTGGCTCAACTCTCAGGGACAGACGGCTTTCAGGAAAAGGTGTGTTTAAACTAAGGACAGGGGAAATCCACAACCTGGCAAGCCAAAGGGCACACGGGGGCAAAGCCCTGGGCGTCTGTGGCTTTAACCGTTGCCAAGCGGGGCCTGCAGCAGGCTGGCTGAGGGGTAGGTGAACTCTCTATGGGGCCTCCATTAGACAGAGCTGCAGAGAAACAGCATGGCAGGCAGAGCTGTGCCCTGGAGCAGAACGCGAGAAAGGTATCTCAGTCGATACATAAAGCACAATGCTAAATAAAAATTAAACATGAAAAACAACTGCGTCTCTTCCAGACGTGTTTGGCTTCTTTTCGGTATCCACAAAAACAATCCAAATGTAACTCAGGCGTAATTGGTAATTTTTCTGCTAATTTTTAATTTAAATGAACCCATTAGAACTCTGCACAATGGCGGGGAGGTGGGGAGGGGGTACCCGAGCCACAATTTAATTTAGCCGATGTCACTAGGCGCCTGTAACAAAACATATGCGTAAAATTAAGCTGCTGGCATTAATCAGGCTTATACTGAGCACTTGTTAAATGATGGAAAAACAGATTATTCCTGTTGGCACGTAGAGCTGCTTGTCCTCGCAGATCCCCGCCCGGTCGCCCGCCGCTAAGCACTGCCAGATGGAAGCACGGCGGCGGCCACGCTAACGACAGCTTAATCCAGCTCCCCGGATCACGGAGATCCTAGAGCTACCGCTGAACATAGATGGGTGGGGGGTGATGGACGGAGTCGGAGCCCCAGGCCAGACCCCTGGGCTCATCCGACTCCTGACTCTGTTTCACTCCTGAAGCTACAACTGAACTTGTTCTCCCAAGAGTGAGCAGGACATGTCGACATGCGGAGCTGTTAAGCACTGAAGGCTGGTCCCCAACGCTCACAGGTATCTCTGTGACACACATACAACCAGAGGTATCAAACACCATTGGCACATAGCTTCTTCAGGGTGAATCACAACTCTGCCCCACCTACATAAAAAGAAGCAGGAAGTGAAGAGGTCGCTTGCTGGCTTAAAATGACCAGGTGAAGTACTGCTCAGCGCTCCTGCCATATCGAAGAAACCATTGCGGCCTGTTTCAGTTCCTTACTTGTCAAAACTCTTCAATGGGTCTAGAACAAAAAGGAGGAAGACTTTGCAGCAAAAGATCTTAGAGCAAAATTAAATGCTACAGTTTGCACTCTCTCCTGAATCCTAAATGGCACAAACGCTGCTATGCCTGAACTTTAATAAGATTCGCTGGATCAATACGATACACCACACACGCAGACAGAATCAGACCCCATGGAGATAAATCCATCTAACCTGTGTTACGCTCGATTCTTCTGCAATTACAACATTGTATACTGGTTGGGAGGCCGCATATATGGTCACTACACTCACCAATTTCCACAAACCGCTGGACTACGATAAACTTCAGAAAGGTCCAAATTAAACTTAACTGTAAAGCCCACGATGCCTCCCCTCTCTACACACAGATGCACCCAAGCGCGGAATGAATGCGACTGCTATCCTATCCTAAGCACAGGTGTGGATATGAATTCTCACTGGAAGCTATTCATGACATCATGCATCCTCACAGTATAGAGCCACTGTGAGCCTAGAGCATGCATGGGGCACAGGAAAAGGCATTCCTTAACAGGGTATGACAACATAAATGTCTAGCCACAAATAAGCCAGTGACTCTACAAAGTTCTGAATTAGCGAATTAGCAGAGGCATTTCTACCTAATGGAAGACATCATAGGTCCCATTTATTTTTTTTAATTTCCAGAATGTTCACTTACTCCCACCACCTTACAATTTAAACACTGCCATTGGACAACCTAGTGAACGCCAAATCCTCAACAAGCAGGGCTGCTTTCAATCTCTAGAAGAATAATGAAAAGTGACTCCTGAATATGCAACAATACTGACCTCAGAAATCCCTGTTAACCGTAGATTCATGACAGCTGTGAATGTACCAGCTGATCAGCCAAAAAAAAGTGTTAAGATAAAGCAAATTGCTCGGTTTCAGAGGAAGAGATTTTCTCCATAAGGATGGGGAAATAAAGTCAACTCTCACGATTTCCCCAAAAGGACCATTATGGAATATAAATAAAGGCTTCCAAACAGGGAAGACTTCATAAGTTGCATTAAAAAACAAAATTGTCAGAAAACTACATAGAACAGCCACATCTGGCTCATGGAATTTAATTTCAGACTAGTCTTATTTTCTACAAGTTATGCCAATTAAAATAGGCTAGAAGTGGTAGAATGCACGTTTTCAATGCATCAAAAGTGGCCATGAAAACTTCTGAGGCTGCTTTTAATCAAATTTAAAATTGCCTACGATGCTTTTAATTAAGTACTGGGAAAATGGATCATCCCTACTGAGATTATACAAACATATGGCAATTGGTGCACCTTACACATGCTCACACAGACAGACACAAACAAGCGAGGGAGAAACAGGAGGCAATCTGACCTAAATACAGGCACGGCTTAAACATTACTGCCACCCTCCGAAAAGGTGAAGAGCCAGATGGACAAGCCGGCTCATATGTCCTCAAATAAGCCAATAACATATTTTCAGTCATTTACTGTTTTAATTGGATACACTTGTATGACTCAGAATTAAAAAAAACTTTACAGCATATGCTGATTTCTGCGCTATTAAATATTTGTACTGCAAGCTGACGTGGATTAAGGAAAGGCCAGGCTAGTGCAGCAGGCTCAAAGAGAACCTGATGAGGATGATTTGAACATCTAATGATGTAAATACTGGAACTACTCACCCATGGCTTTGGTCTCCTCTCCCTTGGCATTGAGGATGGAGAACTTAAATTTGGCACGGACTTCCGCCTTTGGACAGCTGACCAGGAGCAAATACAGAGACAGGTAGTCTTTGCTCTCCTCATCCAGGCCCTTGGGGTTCACTCGCAAACACCTACGAACATATTGGACAGCACCCCCTCAATTGCAATCCAGAATGCCTGACGGCCAATCAGAAACCGCTTACGTTTTTGTATTCCCAAACAGACTTGGGACGGGAAACCAAAATGTCTATACATTCATCACCAGCCTCCAGGACCAATTCATGTCTTATTCTTCCATGGGGGTGTAACAGAATTAGAAATTAATGTAGATCAATATAGCGCTCCAGGGTGTTTTCCACCACATCAGACACCGAACTGTTGGTATTTCAAGAAAGTACCAAATGTATGAACTTCATGGTGTTAGTTTTCCAGTGGCGTAAAAACTAGTACCGGCGCCAAATAACATCACACCGCGGGCTGGGGTATTTTTTTACTGAATTCGAAAAATGGCTGTAGTATATTACAGGGCTGAATGATGTGTAATATTAATACCAACAATCATAATTATTTTTTTCCTTGCAGTTTAAATCACTCAAAACCAGGTTTGTGAAAAATGTATGAACTTTTTTTCTAATAAATACTCCAATATTTATTACAACAAAATCACATCGCTTTATTTATAACAAAATCACATTGTTAGTACAGCACGCGTTGTATTAATATATTAAACAAAACACTTTTTCACTTCTTGTCCCACCGCCAAAGTACCAAAGTACCACCCCAGCTGGTTTGGCACTTTCGGTACTGGAACTCTTGGTATCGGTACTCAACCAGAAGTCAATAGAAAAGCAAAAGCACCAAAAGTACTATACTTGGTGTGGTGGAAAAGCACCCTTACAGTCTGGCTTATTGATGTCAACTCACAGAATGAAAATACTGACAAAACACAATGTTCAAAGCTCTTCCCCTGAAAGGCATCTCCAGCAGAGAGAACAACTGAGTTGTAAATTAACGACTGTTTTATTGAGAATCTTCTCAACAGATGAAAGGTGACATTACTTTCCCCTTGCCGAGTTAATCTGATGGACTGTCAACTGAACGTTGAACACTACAAAGCTCTGACGAATCGTAACAGCCACATCTCCACATACACCCCCAAAAGCCAACCCCACACACCATTTAAGCTTGTCGTTGGCTCCTGAGGAGAACGTTGAGCTCTTGATGACTTCACCCATTTCCTCACGGCAGAAGCTGAAGTTGTTGATCGTCCACATGTAGGAGAACTTTACGACTTTAATCTGAGAAAAAACGCACAACAGGGGGAAATCAAGAGAGGGGGAAATAAATAATAAAACACATAAAGGATAAACACAGCTTTGTCCTGTTTAACTGCACAGTTCAAAGCTCAAACTGCTGGTTGGTACAGTTATAGGATTGTTATCTTTTTCCTCGCTTTTTTCCATGAAAAAGACAAGGAAGAACAAAACTAAAGCTGTAGAACACAGACACCAGGTCAGCGTTGGGCAGTCTGCAGGTGTGCGAGACTAGGCCTTGTTCGCTCCTCTTTTATACCATCCTACATACCAGCTACTACTCCTTTTCCACATCAGTACACCTAGCTGTCCACTTGACCAGACGAAATGTACACAAACTACATGCTCTGCAGTAATGCAAGAACTCAGAACTAATGCACAGACACACACATTTACACATGTATTTGGCAGACACCCTCTCCAGAGTGGCATGCAAGAGAGGGAGATAATTCACAAAGACAGACACACACTGTCAGTCACACACACACAGACTCGCATCCCACCTGAGTGTAACACCAGCTCTCAGCCACGGGCCCGCTTGACATTTCCGCGGGGGGAGGAGGGCTCGGTACTCGTGACATCGCCAGCTTTGACAGCAGGAGAGCGCGGCAAGAGCACCCGGGTCCCAGGGAGAAGTTTTAAGTGGCTCTAAACTGCTAAGCCAGCAGGTGAATGGGGACTCGAGGAACAAACGGGTTGCTTTGTCCTATAAAACAAAAGGAAATAACTTCTGAGAAATTCAGTGCTTCAAACTCAAAACTCACAAAGTCGGAATTCAACACCGACAGCGGCACTGACAAAGGATTGAGAATCTGCGAAAACAGGCACAACGGGCAAATACGGCAGACATGCTAATGAAACAAACACGTCCCGCGGTCCTGCGAAAGCTGAGGCGGTAGTCACACCTTCGCTAGGTGGGACACAACTTGTGCAGAAAGGAGCTCATCTAAATGAATCAACTGTGAATGCAGATCACACAGCTTCCAGGAACGAACCTCTTCCACAGGTATTTTTTTTTCTTTTCAGAGACTGATTGCTGAAACATGGATTAGAGTTCACTGAAGAAGTTACACTGCCCGGCCAAAAAAAATGTTACCATTTGAATTTTTCATTGGACTGCCTTTAGCTTTGATTATGGTGCACATTTGTCATGGCACTGTCTCACCCTTGAAAATCTCACCCTTTATTTTCATGCAGATTTGCATTCATTTCTCACCGAGATCCTGTATTGACAAGTAAGTTGAACCGCTCCATAAAGCCTCCTTCAGCACATCCCAAAGACCTTCAATGAGGTTAAGGTCACAACTCTGTGGTGACCAAGTCATACATGAAAATGATTCCTTATGCTCCTCGGATCACTCTTTGACAATTCAAACCTAATGATTCTTGGCATTCTTGTCCTGGAACAAAAAATCCATTGATGATGGATGGAGGTGTAACCTGGCCACTCACTAGATTCAAGTACCCAGCTGACTTTACTTTATTGCTGCATAACGTTGCTGGGCTGTAATAATGATCCAGTCATTGGCTCTTAAGTATTTGCAGATATAAATTCAGATGACAACGTTTTTTTTTTTTTGACCGGGCTTGAAGACTTCTGAGCATTAAGCAAATTATCAAAACAAGATCAACTCGAGGTTCCCCATGCTGCCAGCAGTCTGGCACAACAGTCCTTGGCAGAGCCCAGCACCGGGAGAGTGGAGCCACCCAACGTCCTGGCATTTCGTTCCCACAGACAGCTGCCATCTCAACAAATTGTCCCTGAACTCTTCAGGACAGTTGCAGATCGATGGCCGTGTGGCCAGCCAAGTGATACCGGCCGCTGTAGTAATTAAGGCTCAAAATGAACAGTAAACAAACAGGGGAGGTCAAGAGTATCAGCCTGTGAAGAAAAGCAAGAAGCACGACAGCCTCTCTGCTGTTTTAGCTAATCAGTAATAATCAGTACTGTTACACTAACAACCTCGCCAGGTAGTAACAACCGCACAGAAATTAAACTGTTGAAAAGGCAGCCTTGTAATTACTTTCCCTTAATACACATATTAAAACCCTTTCTTTATAACTCACAGACTACTAGTCACATTTCATATATGCAGTGGATTATTAGTCTGCTGTGTCTGCAACAATTTTTTTTGATGCTACATGGCCTTAATGGCCATTTACTGGAACATTATACCTCCACCTGTTAATTCAAACCTAATGCAGACCTGAAAAAACCTGTCTATTCTGATGTTCCAAAGCTCAATTTCTGCCCTCAAAACCAGAGGTGTCTGAATTCACAGGTCACATCATTTACCACCAGCTCTATTGCATTTCTCACACAGCCAGCATAAATCCCCTAATTTGACAACAGCCCATTGATCCTCTCACTATCTAAAGTCAACCCTGCAGCGAAAGGTCACAAATTCTGTCTTTTGTAGCCGTTCTCTATCAGAAGAAAATTGAAAAGCAAGTGCTGAAGTAGCGAGAACACAGTGAGCACAGGAGACGAAAGCCAGCCGTTTCTGAGAAGCAAGGCAGGTGCAGAGATCAGAAATACATTATACCACAAGCAAGTTTATAGGCTCTCATGTGATATATTTACATTAGACGCATACTTCCATCTCTAGCTCCAGGCTTCATGTTCTTATTATAATATGATATAAAGTACTCAGCAAAAGAAAAAATTGCTAGCCATGATAAACAAGCAAATTTCACAGCTACTGCAAATCATACTGGTTACAAGATGAATTACGAGCTGAGCTATAGAAGGATAATTGAACTAAGTCACCAGTACATCACATTTGTAATGGGAAACTACCAACTCATGACCACAGTAACTGAGGATAAACAACAAGACCAGCAAGATAAATTAATAAAAATCAAACACAAAAATGAACTCGGTATAAAGGAAAAAAAAATGAAGAATAAGAATATTAAGTAACGTATGGCCTTAATATAAAGTAAGATGACCTGGATTATAAGACGATCCCCCATTTTTTGGAAACTATTTTTAGAAAAAAAGTTTTTGGAAGCTTACCTTTACAAAAAAGGGAGTTAATACAAACATATAAAAAGTTAACCAGCAACCACTACTTAAAAAGCAACCACAGGGAATCTGATTACAGTAAGTGGATTAAACTGCAAACATTCCAAAAAATGTATTATAAATATTGTTTTGGGGGGGGTGGGTGAGGGGGGGTAGATAATGACATACAGACTCCACAACACTGGAGGGGCCAGCATGTTTCCGATGTAGCAGGTCCACATGAAGAGGATGAGAAACGTACTACGGAGAAAGGTTGAGCTACAGTAATAAATTATATGACAGCTCTTAATAAAGACAGTAACATTGGTTTTAAGAGCCACTATCAGTTTAATTCTAGCAGCGGCACAGCAAGAGAAGCTAACAATTTACACGACACTGAGGGATACAGCCTAAACATGGCATTGCCAGGGTTTCACGCATCTGGCGAGACACACATTCAGACTCTCATGCTCGCTCAAGAAGTCTTGGTGAATCTCAAAATATCGTTCTGTCTAGACCTAGAAAACAACACAACGGTACTTTTTCATAGGTATTTTGAAGAAAAAAATTCAGCCCAACACAGTAGTATTGAAAAGTATTTAAATAGGGAAAACAAAAATGTATAACGATTTTAATTTTTTTAAATCGTACTAGCATAAAATCTATTTTGTTATCTTAAGCAAAAGGAGGGGTAACTCGTGAATTTGGTCTGTGTGAAACAGACGAATCTGCTTTTGGGGTATTGCTCAGTTCGGATCAATATGTAATTCACGCTTGTCAAGTCTGTTACAACGGTCGGTTTAGTCCATCTCTGAAGAAATCGATGTTGGTTAACTCCTATAGAATGGGGAGTATACATCTATATTAAGACCATTAAAAAATAAGGTACCTGACCATAAACTGAGAAAATAAGTATGAAAAATGAAAAAACCTGCACACAAAACTTTCAGAAGCAGCAGGAAACTTCTCTGTTGCGGAGGACAGATATGTCCGTCTTACAGTGTTTACAGTGATAGGAGAATGCCAGGAGAGTGCTATGGCTGTAGCCATTACATCATGGTGCACACAACACCTTGCTGACCAATCAGATTCCAGAATTCAACAGAACCGTGCTATAAACGGTAAATAATTTACTCATGACTATAAATGAAAATGCTGAAAGACATTTACTGCAAGTCGCCTAATGGCGTCTTCCTCCTCGAACAAGGGAAGGTACCGCGGTACGCAGAGAGGTTGGGGTGGGGTCACGTGAAAGAGCGGATCCGTTTAAATTCTCTTTTAGCCGTGACTTAAAAGGTAAACATGAAACAGAAAACACCACCTGCAGCCTCTCCCCAGGACTGTTTACCTGCAGAACGTGAACGAAGAAGACAACTCTTCTATGCCCAGTGGGGCCTCCTGGTGCAGCAGGGGCCCGGAGTGCCAAGCAAAAGAAACAATTATATATACAAGGAGGGAGTGGATCTCGGCCAGCAGCCCAGTCACTCAGACGTAAAGCCAAGCAGCCATAAGCAATCGATTACTTTGAGGGGAGGCTGCGCAGCCCCCGTTTAGGAAACACCCTGTTACGTGTGAAAAGAAAACCGCCGGAACACACAGACTACCCAAATGTTCCATTTAAGAAATCAGACCTGATCTGTTAAACTCAACCACTGACGGCTTTGCTGCGTTCCACTTATCACAGCTATTCATTTTGTCGTAATTAGCCATTCACTGTTTATATAAGAGCATTGCAGTGAAATGCAGTATGAGAGTACAAGGTACAGTAGCTAGAACGAAGACAGACATATGTACTGTATGTAACCATTTAAACCTAAATGAGGAAGGTAGGACCAAAAATATGAACCCGGCTTCATCCTGGTAGTGTTTATATTACTGTGATACAACATTAAAGCATTTGGGTCAGTAAATCTCACATAGTTTGTTTATGGTAAAGAAAAAAATCCCAATACAGTTTATCGCATTAAACATTTTCATGTTTCCAAAATGGCCTCCAGAACTTCATTACTTCAGTCTTTTAATCAATGAATGACAATTTAAAGGAACTCCAGTGAGTCTATAAAAACTGTTTACAAAACCACATATTTAATCACCAAGATGTTTTTAAAAAGTCAATATAACACTGAATTGTTAAGCTTGTACAGCATGTAGTAAGTCCACAACCACATAAAAAAAGAGATCATTTTTAGATGATCATTCTCCCAGCTGAAACACAATGACTGCATGTTATGCTCGTGGAAGTGTCACATCACTAGCCGGTTCCATAGGCTTGGTCTCTAATTGACAATTGTATCTAATTGACAAACCACCACAGCATATACCACTTTGACAGTGTTTTTAAAGACATAGCTGTTCTGTTTTCTGAGCAGGGGGAGAGAGGGGCCCACAATAAGATTGTCTCTGAGTTCTGCTATAAAATGTTCAGTTTGTCATTGGAAATAAAACAGAGCAAAGCTCAGCAATGTAACTGATAATGTACGAGTACGGGCACCCTGATACCCCCCCCGGCTGCACACAGACCCCTAGGTGTGAGCACAGGCATGCAAAGACACACCCCCCTTCCCCCATGCCTACACAGACCCTCTCCCGCCCCAGCCATGAGTACAGGCATGCTGAAACCCCGCCCCTCACACCTCCACTTCACACATACCCTCCACCCCGGATGTGGGCACAGGCACGCTGAGACCCCCCCTTCTATGAGCATGGGCAAGCTGAAACCCCCTCCCCCACACACATGCCTCAGCTTTACAGACCCCCGTCCCCCCCAGCGTGAGCACGGGCACGCTGAGACCCACCTCCCCATATGCATCAGCTTCACACAGACCCTCCCGCTGTCAGCATGGGCATGCTGAGACCCCCCGCAAGCCAAAACGCAACAGGGACCTAGATCAGACGTACACCTCAGGTCCTAACAAGCTCATGTGCTGGGATGTGGGGAGAGGGGGTTCCAGCAGGGTGCTTTTTAAACATGGACCTCCTACGCAGCAACCTTGAATGACAGGATCCTGATGGCGACAGAGGATTCCCCCCCAGCCCCCCAGGGATGCTGCTCAGCATTCCCTGGACCAGTCGTTCCGCAACAGCACCACCCAGAGCACGGCACAGACCATGGCGACCTATGAAATGGATGGAAGGCAGCCCGCTCCGCTCATGGCTCTATCCTGCGGTGCATTCAGGTTAGGCCGCATGAAGGTCGGGGCCCAGTGCTTCGGCTTTGTGTAATTATGCCATTTTCTATTTAAAGTACATATGCAATATACAGATTGCTTCAAAGTAGCATGCGAAAAGTACCCGCCCCCCCCCACCCTGTCTGTGCATTTCTCAGGAGTTAGTGAGCCCTTGGGGGACTCTGTAAATGTATGCAAGTGTGCAGGGAGAGAGGAATCCTTTTTTTACAGCTCTCACATTCTAGAGCTATACCAAGGGGCGGCCCTGTTCATCGATGAAGGATTCTGTCTACAGGCCATTGGTCTACCTGAACCACAGAATTAACCCAACGAATGGTCAGTCAGTCAACTGATGGTGATGAGACACCAGCCTGCTCAGTCTCAGCTCATAATGAGCTACAGCTGCAAATCATCCCTATGGTTCAAGCATTGAAGCTAAACAGGAACCAAGTCCATGACAAAACTCCTGACGTTAAAGTAAACATTAAAACCACCTGCCTAACATAGTGTAGGTCCCACTCATACCTCCAAAACAGCTCTGACCCATAGAAGCATGGATTCCACAAAACCTCGGAAAGGTGTCCCGAAGTATATGGCACCAAGGCGTTAGCTGCAGATCCTTAAAATCCTGTAAGTTGCGAGGTGGGGCCTCCGTGGATCAGACTTGTTTGTTCAGCACATCCCACAGATGCTCAAATGGACTGAGAGCTGTGAAATTTGGAGGGCAAGTCAATACCTTGAACTCTTTTTCATGTTCCTCAAACTATTCCTGAACAATTTTTTGCAGTGTAGCAGTATACATTATACTGCTGAACGTGGCCACTGTCATTAGGGAATACCACTGTCATAAAGGGGTGTACTTAGCCAGGGCCTAAGGTTATTTTAGTGCACTCGGCACCTTATTGCATTTAACGTTACGCTAATTAATCTTTAAGTTTAATACACTATATAAAT
>JAODJX010000097.1:32076737-32096041 GCA_026776945.1 Isichthys henryi | reverse complement strand
TACACATCACCACAATAACACACAAATCTCACTACCATTACTGTGCCTGTTCTATTACCGTCCCCCTCCCCTTTCCACGTATTCCCCCCCCCCCCCAAAAAAAAATGTAAACTTTGTTTATTTGATGCAGCTTCAAGTGACAGCTACCACATTTATTGTTCTAAGAACCTAAATCAAGTAGATTCTTTTACACTGTCACATGCTCTACAGTCAATGGCCATTCCATACAATTTCCAGTAAATTCTGCACTTATACGGGACTGTTTTGTCATGATCAACACTTAATTACGGTGAGGCAGCTTATGTTATCCTTAAAAAAAAATCTCAAAATGCATTTTGTTTCCTGCCATATACGAACTTGCCATAATTAGCATTTACTTAAAAATATTATTTCATTATCTGTATGATGGCCAGCTATGGATAGCAATTTTGCAATAATTCACAAACACCAAGGAAGATGAGTAGCCAATGACTATGCCACTGAAGTTCTAAAATGAACATGTTTGTAGATTTCAGATCTGTCAGATGCAACAGCCAGCTGACTCATAATAGCTACAGGTAATGACACTAGCTGATTCAGCCCCATTACAAATATTTGCAGAAAGATAGAAGCTATAGCCCAAACACATTGATAAATTAAATTATTAAAAATGTTAGCTTTACAGTACGTGACCAGAATCACTCTGAGCACGAGTAATGTTGGCTCTGCTGCCTTCACTTTCTGAAAGTTACCTATAAAATAAAACATAGAAGGTTAACTAAAGACTGTGTGGCCCCCTCCTTGGAATGAAAGGAAAAATAAAAAGAGTGCCAAGTTTAGCTGGTCAACAATTAACAGTAGAAACCAAGGTCAAGGAGCTACTTTCAAACAGCAGAACATATCACAGGTTCAAAAAAGCTAAAGAATAACTGGGTAGAAAACACATCAAGACAGACCAGGCATTTAATCAAAAAATGGTAAACACTTCATCCTGCAATTACACATGAAGAGATTAGGGCACAGTGGGAAACACCAGTCTAGAAAACTGTGCTTGACCACAGGCCACCAACAACCACATGCCCTACAAATACAGTAAAAACTTTTCTCCAGAAAGCTGGAATCAGTTTAAAACACATGCATCAGAATCTTTATGAGAGAGATGCCTGCTTGTTAAGTGGACCCGGCTGACACCCAGGGGGGACAGAGTACTTCATAAGGAAAGGGCATTTCCTCACACACAGCGCAGAACAACAGCTCCAGAGGGCTGTAATTTCTCTAATGACCGCCCATCTTCTCAGCAGCAAAGCAAATGGCAGGATCTGCAGTGCCAAAACGCACGTCAAGTTCAACCTGCTTCAATTCAGCCAGACAGACGGTGAACGCCAACAACTCACATTAATACAAATTTAACACTACCTTTTGTTAATACTGCAACTTATCTTTAATCAGATTGTTTTCCCAGGAACACAACCAGAACGTGCGTGCACACACACTCACACGCACACACACAAAGAAGCACACAGAGGCATTTAAAACTGTTCTGGACACCCAAGAGCCATAGATTGTTGCAAAATTGCAGAGATGGGATTACAGAAATGGCCCATTGCAAAATCCATTTCTGCAGCAAATTACAGCAGAGTCTGTACAGGCATTGCAACTAGCAATTTCTTACTGAGAGGAATGGGAAAGCCAGTAGTGGCCAGGTACCAGGCTTGGAGTACAGCGTCAAATGTCTTCCAGCCTTTGTCTCAATGTGTTATAGATCTTTAAGGACTGTGGTAAGCCAGGGACAAAACTTAAAACTATAATTGGTACAACAGCTAAAATCGATACTGCTGCTCGTATCAGACCTCTCTGAGAGAGATTTCATATTCTGCCTTGCTTATAGAATTCCTCCTATTCTAAAAACTCAATTTTAGAAAAGGTATGAACTATTGATTTTGCCACCACTATCCTCTTGCCTCTACCACTCTCTCTCTCTCATCCTCCAGCCCATCCGGCAATGGAAACCTGTTGGTGGGCACTGGCGGTCAGACTCAGACAGACAATCCCAGGACCGATTTAACCCCCTCCTGCAGCTTGTCCACAGCAGGTAGTTAGCAGCTGAGGATGGGTTCTTCATTCCTGCATCCCAACGAAGCTAATGATGCACAAGGCTCTGCGAAAGCCAAGATATGTACGCACCGCAGAAAGCGCACTAGGTCCCACGTGCTCCTCAGTCTTAACGTAGTGAGTGAGTCGTTTTACTAAGCACTTTGCCAACTGCCACAGAGGGAGGTCTCTACCAGCACTGTCAGGAAAATTATACTGGCTATGAGTTACTACCAGAGCGATGATTGGAAAAACAAATGATTCCGTTCAATTTTTAAAGTGATACTATTTTGTTTTTTTTAAAAAAGTCTTTTCTGTTATTCATCTGCATCAACAGTAGAAATACGTATTGTGCCAACAGTGGCTTAAACTCGTGATTTTCCGCAATGGCCCATTAATATGCAAAACCCTTTAAACACAAAAAGAGCCTTTACAAAAAAGTATTGCTAGGCTGGGAACATATCACTAACTTCACTGGCCAGCAATCAGCAGTAGCAAACAAGGTTAAGGAGATACCTTCAAACAGCAGAAGATATGAAGGGTTAAAAGCAAAATAACTCAATATTAGCCAAGTTAAGCATCACTAAAAACAGCACCCCCACCCCCCCAAAAAAAAAGAACGCATACATCATGCACAACAGTGTTTTTTATATTTTACATTGTATGAACCAAAAACAGGTTAAGTACAACCTCTCAACCCAATACCATATGATATAAAGAAGTAAGCTCACTCATCCAGGGCACACGACCATTAGTACAACTCCTCACCCCCCAGTAACATGTGTAGAAAGATAGGCTATGGAATTCAGAGCCTTTGCTGTGGCTGTTTAAGTGGGTCACATCATTCGGTACTTGATTACTGCAACAACAGTCAAATTACTCTTTCATTAGTAAGCTTCCTCCACTGTCAGAGTCCCTAACCAAAAAACAGGGGTGATGCAGAAAGTCAAAACCTGGAAGTACCAACTACTGCTATTAACAACTAGGGATGGACCGATCCACATTTTTCCAGTTACAATCCAATTCCGTTATACAAGGCCCAATACCGATACAAGAGCTGTTTTTACTTTAATATATTAATATAATGAATGAATATACAAAAATACATTCCAAAAATGCCCAAAAACATTGACACCCCTGCATTTATGCCAGAAAACACACCACTTCTCCAAGAAAATTGTTGCAATTACAAATGCTTTGGTTTTGTCACATTTATTTCTTTTGTTAGCACTGGAAGCACACAAATAAGCAGAGGGAAAAAAGTAAAAATATGACACATTCCACGCAAAATGTTAAAAAAGGCTTGGACAAAATTATTGGCACCTGATTGGCAACAGAATTGTAAGAAATAATTGTATTTCAAGCATGTGATGCTCCTTTAATTTGTAATTCAACTAACCTGTAGCAATTAACAGGTGAGGACAATATGGAAATTCCCATACGCAACCAGTTAAAAATGGAGAAATGTTGATTCAATCTTGTTTTTGAGTGTCTGCGTGCACCACACTGAGCGTGGAGGGAAAAAAAAGAGCAAAGAATTGTTTGAGGATTTGAGAACCAAAATTATAGAAGAGCATGAACAATCCCAAGGCTACAAGTGCATCTCCAGAGATCTTAAAGTTCCTGTGTCCACTGTGAGCAACACTGTAAAGAAGTTTACAGCCCATTGCACTGTAGCTAATCTCTCTGGACGAGGACGAAAGAAAGATTAATGAAATGCTACAAAGAAGAAGTTAGAATGGTGGATAAAGAAACTCGATCACCTTCCAAACAAATTCAAGTTGACCTGCAGGCACAGGGTACAACAGTGTCAGCTCACACTGTCCGTCGCAATCTGAATGAAAAGGGACGCTACGGCAGGAGACCGAGACCGAGACCAGGACCCCCCCCCTTAAACACTGCACCTAAATATAAAAAAGCCAGTTTGCTAAAAACTTACCTGTGGAAGCCACAATCCTTCTGGGAGAACGTCCTCTGGACAGATGAGATAAAAATAGAGCTTCTGTGTAAAGCAGATCATTCTACTGTTTACCGAAAACAAAAAGAAGCCTTCAAAGAAAAGAAAACGGACTCTACAGTCAAACATGGAGGAAGTTCCCTGATGTTTTGGGGATGCTCTGCTGCTTCAGGCGTTGGTAGTCTGGACTGTTTGCATGGTATTACAGTATGAAATCTGAAGACTAGTGAAGAAATCTGTGGCGCAAAGTAGGGTCCAGTGTCAAGAAGCTGGATCTCAGCCGGAGGTTGTGGGTCTTACAGCAGGACAATGACCCAAAGCAAACGTCAAAAAGCACCCAGAAACTGTACAAGTCAAAGCACTGGAGAGTTCTAAAGTGGCCAGCAATGAGTACAAATCTAAATCCCATAGAGCACTTGTGGAGAGATGTAAAAACAGCAGTTTGGAGAAGAAACTCTTCAAATTGGAGAGACTTGGAGCAGCTAGCAAAGGAATAGTGGCTCAAAATTCCAGGAGAAAGATGTAAAAGACTCACTGATAGTTACAGAAAGGGATTAAAATCAGTTATTGCTGTGCTACCAAGTATTAAGTTGAGCATACCAATAATTTTGTCCAGACCATTCTTGACATTTTGTGTGGAATGTCTCAGATTTTACTTTTTTCCCTCTGCTTATTTGTGTTCTTTCAGTGCCAACAAAAGAAATAAACGTGACAAAACCAAAGCACTTTGTAATTGCAACAATTTTCTGGGAGAAGTGGTGTGTTTTCTGGCATAAATGCAGGGGTGCCAATATTTTTGACCATGACTGTATAAATATTTATACGTTAATATTTTTAAAACTTGTAAATACAAATAAATGTATGCAAAAAAAGATTTAATTAGGCTACTATCATGCATAATGTACTGTTCCATGTCGTTTGTACATCGTTTTTAAACATTTTTGAGGCATTTCCAGTTCAATTTGAATGTCTTCCAAGAGACGATAGGCAAGTGGCGGATGCTTAAAATGCCCCACAATGTTTCTTCCACTGGCAGCATTATCACTTACACTTCATTGCAATAGCAGCCCCTCATGTATTGTAAGCTGCAGCGAGTGCGCAAAGCTGCCCAAGCTAGCGACTCTCAAATCATCCATTGCTTCTCATATTACTCACACTGCCTTGCACAATTGCATGCAGTTTGTTTAGTGCGATTTTCCACTAAATGCTACTTCCATCTCTCAAAACACTGTTCCTTCAAAGACCGCAAATCGCTGTGCTACTAGTTGTTCCAAATCGTCACCCTCTTATCTGATGTTCTTAAGCTCCTCGTACTGCAAAGGGTATGCACATGACGTCACAGCAGGTAAAAGCTACTGTGCTCACACTCACTGAGTGGCAGCATTAGCGTTCAGCTTGAATGTCACAAGAACACACATCTAAAATGGAAAGCGCTGTCATGCAATTGATAGTAAAAATCATTTTAACAAGATATAGGAGCTGACATTTTACAGACTGCCAAAAACTAAATAAGTATGTATCGGACGTGGATCGGTCACATATTCCCCGATACCATATCCATCTAATTGGTTTTGTCACCGATTCAAACCTATCAGAATAATGGATCAGTGCAGCAATGAAATAAACATGGGTGGACACAACCTGGAAAGTTCTCCATTCTAAACTTCTGGAGCAAAGCTATATGAAGAGTTTCGGCAAATTTCAGCCTTATAGGTGAATAGGCCCTCAGAAACATTTTTCAGGAACCACAAACTTCTTTCACATTCACACTGCATGAACTAGGCCTGATTGTAGATCCTGGAAATATTTTTAGTCCCTGTTCTGGGTCAGGTTCTTTTCATTCAACCAACAACCACTGGGAGCGGCTTAGCGATAAACTTTGTTGACTGGTTGACCCCAAGCACCGACTTCAACATTCCCGCTGGGAAGATATACAGGAGTGCAGGAAAGAGAGTAGTGGATAAATCATGGAAATTTTGACTGACAATATACAGGATCGCACTACATTTACTATTATGTAGCAGATGCTTATAACCAAAGAAACATAAACGTTAAGCAAACAGCACGCAGCGTTGTAAAGTGCTGTCGACTGGTTGACTAGTGTGGCTAGGCTGAGTTTCCAGTGAATACCCTGTTACAAGTGCATTACTTAACACCATTAGTAAAACAACAGAACAAACCAGCAAGCGTCTATCACACCATGCATGCATGTTCGGAGGCTACAACTAAAACAGACCACGGTGAAACAAAGTAATTTCAGCTTGCATAACATCTCAGCGCTGTCAGTATCTCACTTCTATTTCAATTTTCTCTCTCTATGGACCTCAACTTAGTAACATCTTGCACTAAAAAATAAATTGATCTTTTGTACTGCACTTGTGTCATGATGTAAAGAAGACATGGCCTGTAGAGTGGTCAGCTGCGCTGCTGAACAGCTGATGAAGAAAAACGGATTCCAGGAAGAAAATAAAAGTACTACTTTGATTTTGTGGAAATTGTTTGGATTTGTAAAGTCCAATCTACAGTAACTTGCAAACTTACCAGTAAAACAGGTGGCAGCATCACCAGTTTTACCTATTATGTTTTTTTGCATTTGCTGTAAAGTGAGACAAGTGATAAATGTTCATTTGTACTCAATTTCTGAAACTTCAGTAGAAAATATAAAAATTAAAAGCACTTTAGCCATGAGTCCGTTTCAATTATATGTACAATATTTCACATACTTTAGTAATTAAGTTTATTGTAAAGCTTAAAACAGTGTTTTGGAAACAAATAGATCTTCTGGTTAAGTGGTTAAATGGTCAGTTAACATTATTACATACTCGGGCTAAGCGATGTGCGATATTAGTATGGACATTGCGATGCTCAGCTGTGTTGAGATTACACTTGAGAAGCATCTAACTTTCAAAACTGTCCAAAAAGCAACATTATTTTGCAATAGAGTTCCAGTAGTTTGAAATCTTGGGGATACAATTCATAGAATGGGGGCCTGGGGTCCTCACAGTAAGATTCGCCAAAACAGTCATAGGAAGGGGGGGGGGGGAACTGCAAGTTTTGCGGTTTAAATGATTACTTTTCAGTATTATCTAGTATCCGTTTAAAACATTAAAATCAGTGTTAAATGTGCCGCCACTCCTTATGCATGAGCCCCGCATGCACACACTGAGCCATTCATGATCATTTTCATCCCTTCTGTTGGACTCACTCACAGACAGTGTGAAATTTAACAGAAATGTGTGAAGAAAAGAGAGCAAGAAATGGCGTTAAAAGACATTAGCTTTTCGCTGTATGGAAATATTTTGGATTCCATAGAGACTATAAGCAAAAGCAAGCGGCTTGTTGGGAGACATTTGACGGAATCTCTCCCTAGATAAGTTTGCTATAGTTTATTTTGAGTATACATTCAACTCCTTTTTTGCTTTATAAATACTCCAATATTTATTGCAAAAAGGAAATCACATTGCAATGCCTGAAAATTTTGCAATATTATGTAGCCCTGCTACATAAATTCTAATTTTGTTGGTTTGAAAGCAAAAGAATGATTCTAACCAAAAATATTGTGATATGACATTTTAGCCATATCACCTTCCCCAAATGCCTTTCCAGGTATTATCCTGAGAAATTTAAACAGGCCTTGACACACACTGACCCATCTCTGCCAGGGCTACTAACCTGCAAAAGGTTTGTGGATTAAACCCTGAGTCCGAACATACAAATAAAATATCCAATGCAATGGTCTCTTTTACCTGCAAAGAGATGCGACCTTATAGCATTTTGCAGTCCTGGTCTACCCTCCCTAACCCACAGCTTCATCATAGATACAATTATTCCAAAATCTGCACAAGGCTACACAGCAAATAGTTTAGTCCCTAAGCAAAGCAAGTGCCACTTACCACTTCCCCAGGGAGACCATAACCACTCCATTTCCGACAAGTGGAAACTGGTAACAAACATTTTGCAAAGACATTTAACATTGGAGCCTTACTGGCACAAGCCTTGCTGATTTTATGAAGAGTATAACTGGAAAAATGTGCAATACTTACAAATAATGAAACAAATGTGAGGACAACTGCCAGTTTAGCTGAATTCTTACCAAACAATACATTGCTAATACCTTGAATCCGGCCTTGCAACACACACTGGAACTGTAGTGTGTGACGCTTACAGTGAAGAGGTCAACTACTGACCCCCTTCTTTAGGTGAAATGGAAGTTAATGTTTTCTTCCATCATTTGTTGAAACAAATGCCAAGTTCATGTGGCAGTGCTCTGTTGGAAAAACCAGTATTAAATGTTTTGACAGAAAAGTTCTGTATGCTTTAAGTGATGTCAGTGAACATGTAATGCCTCATTTTTTGAAAGTTTAATAGTACCATTATTTCAGAATTGATTTAAGACAATTAACAATTCTGCTACTGCTATATTTCAAACCATTATCTGTACTGCATAGTGAGGTACTTTGAATAACCAGCCCTACATACTACATGAATGTTACAGGCAGGACATCCTCCTTTAATTCTTAAATCAGGCGCTGAAAAAACACTATGGGCTTGTTGAGCTACACAAACCGGTTTGCTAGTATTATCATAACACCTTCTCAGAAATCCTCCATGCTAGCTGAAACAAAAGTGAAACAATTAGCATTTGGGTAGCTAGCTTACTTATAGTGTTCGACATCCAGATAGAGAAGAAACCAAATCCTATAAAAATTGAGTATATATAAATATATATATATCGTAAATCATTCTAAAATAAGTCCTGAGATGAATACGACTGATTATTCATTAACCTAAAATGTCCCCATTTATGACCCAGAATACAAAACAAAGCTTTTCACAACATCCAAAATACAGAAAAGCTCACTGTGCTTTGAAGAGGAGCTAAACTAGAGCCGCATAACATCTGGCTGCTACAGCGGAAGGGATTTTCTCTCTGTGCGACGACATGAGCACAAGCCAAGTCAAACAGGAGGTGTAATGATTAGGTAACCAAGCCGGCCGTGCGTCACTCAGCAGGGGGATACGGCCTTCAAGACACACTAATACACCGGGTGGAGGCTCGCAAGACAGCAGCCCTTTGTGTGAGCTTCTTTCCTGATGCTTCACACTGCCATGAAACCCAAGGTCACATTTTTTACAGATTTCCGTGGGAGGAAGGGGAGTTGTTTCCAGTACAACTATTTTATAATGTGATATTTCTGCACTTACAAATTACCTGGAAACAAGACTATAGCATACATCAGTATTCTACCCACTCATAATAACTACTCCTGTTTAAGTGCAGAGATAAGCCAACACTGAAGGTAACAGCTCAGAGGACAAACCTCCCATAAATCTCACATTCCATACACACTGACTGACTTATCTGTGCATTTGCTTCAGTACTTCGGGTGGAATATTTTCCTCAAGGATGCACACAGTGATAAATGTCAATTCCCTTGCAATTATAATAAGAATATTCTAGAAGTTTCCTAGGAATACAGAATTAATATTTTCTCCAGGACAGGCCTGATCACCCTACACTGAAAACACACTGCATCTTAAACTGCGTTCTGCAAGTCCAACTTATCCCTTCACAAAGAATCCCCAAGTGACAGTCAGTGGTAGACTCCAACGAAGCTGAACTCTTGAACTTAGTGGCAGCATCTGCATCTTTCACACACACACACACCCCCTGAACCAAGAAAATCATATCAATGTCATTCAACTTCATCACCTACCACAAAAAACGGCATTATTCCCCCAACTTTTCAGCTTTATGGGAACTACTAAATAAAGTGGAATGCTGGACGCAGGCGGTCATAGACATGCCCAAGCCTGCGGTCTCAGTATCAGTTTCATCACTGGAGCAACTCCTGGGCAACTTACAGGGGATCAAGGTGGCGTTAGTCAGTCAGCACCTCAACAAGAACAACTCCGTCAAGTGGTTAGGGCCTTTCTGCCAAGCGTGCCTAACCGGCTACCCCCAGAAATACATATACTGAAATAACCCCCGAAAGAAGGAGACGTTGCAAGACAGTGTCCAAGCCCAGCGATGTTTGTGAGCCCGTCTGCTGTTACCTAGCAAGCTATGCTAAACTGTACCACAACAGAGGATTTCAGCTCACGCAAAACCGAAAAAAAGTATCTTACACGCTCAGTGTAAACTTAGAGGATTCTCTGCAAATTCAGTCTCTATGTCTTAAAACAGCCTCTCAATGCGCAACACTGCGTATCCTCCTGCTTTTTGGTTTTGGGTTATTTAAACTCACCGTTTGTGTTTAAACGCTTCTCCCGGATCGGCTTTTCGCACGGTGCTCGGTTCACATCCGGGTTACAGACGAAGACGTTCCCATCGCCACGCCCCCGACTCCCTGATTGTAGCCCATTCATTTTAGAATGACATAACGTTCTATTAATATATAGTCCACAGTAAGTATGACACTGTGACATATTGTAACGGAATTTGTGTGGTGGGTCGTGTTTATAATAATAAGGAGGAGACAGCTCTTTATAAAACGGAAGGAAAGTTTAATAGCAGTGCACAGCAAAAGATAAACAGCAGCGGTACAGACAGGAGAAGTTCACAATTTACACTATAGTCATACTACGGTATCGAAAACACACGCACTCCACAGGAGACACAACAAGGGCACAACACTTTCCATTTACACCGTTAATACGAGGCTAGACACATTAAATTACACGGCGCACGGCCGAAGCCATGCCTGTTATCTGAATAAGTATACATACACACACGGGTATGTAATATTTTCTTTATGGGGACTTTACATTCATTTCTATGGGGAAAACTATAATCGCAACATTACGACCTTAACCCCTACCCACCTTACCCATAAGTAACCAAACAAAACTTTTGGAATTTTTAGCTTTTTGATAGTGTTCACAGATCCTTGTGGGGACCTGAAAAATGGTCCCTGCAACATCAAAATAACAGGTATTTATTACATTGTGGGGAATGTTTGGTCCCCACAATGCAATACAAACACACACTTCCTAGCCACTTGATTACGTACACCTTGCTAGTCTTGGGTAGAACCCTTTCAGAACTGTCTTAATTCTTCATGGTATAGATTCAACAAGATGCTCGAAACATTCCTCAGAGACTCTGGGTCATGCTGACATGACAGCATTAGGCAGTGGCTGCAGATTTGTCGGCTGCACCTTCATGACGTGAATCTCCCATTCCACTGCATCCCATAGCCGCTCTATTGGATTGAAATCTGGTGACTGTGGAGTCCATTTGAGTATAGTGAACACATTTTCATGTTCAATAAACCAGTCTGAGATTATTTGAGTTTTGTGACATGGTACGTTATCCTACTGGAAGTAGCAATTTAAAGCTGGTTACACTGTGGTCATTATAGGATGGATACCTGTATGATCTGCAAGAATACTCAGGTAGACTGTGGCATTTAAATGATGCTCAATTGATACTAAGGGGCCCAAAGTGTGCCAAGAAAATGTCCCCCACACCATTACAACACCACCACCAGTCTGAATTGTTGATGAAAGGTAGGATGGATCCATAGTTTCATGTTGTTTACGCAAAACGCTGACCATACCATTGGAATGTGGCAGCAGAAATAGTCAAGACTCATTTGACCAGGTAACATTTTTCCAGTCTTCCTTTCCCCTTTTTTGGTGAGCCCATGCCCACTGTCGCCTCAGTTTCCTGTTCTTAGCTGACAGGACTGGTACCCTGTGGGATCTTCTGCTGCTGTAGCCCATCTCCATCAAGGTTCCATGTGTAGTGTGTTCAGAGATGCTCTTCTGCATACCTTGGTTTAATGAGTGGTTATTTGAGTTACTGTTGCCTTTCAAGCAGCTTCAACCAGTCTGCCCATTATTCTTTGAACTCTGCCATCATCAAGGCATTTTCACGCCCCGCTCGCTGGATGTTTTCTTCTTTTTTGGCCCATTCTCTGTAAACCCTAGAGATGGTTGTGTGGGAAAATCCGAGTACGCGTAGATCAGCAGTTTCTGAAATACTTGTACCAGTCCCTCTGGCACCAACAAACATGTCACATTCAAAGTCGCTTACATCGCCTTTCCTCTCCATTCTGATGTTTGATGTGAACATTAACTGAAGCTTCTGACCTATACCTACATGATTTTATGCATTGTACTGCTTCAGTGGGTCTACCTAATAAAGTGGCCAGTGAGTGAGTATGTGTGTGTACATATGTATGTGTGGGAGGAGCAGACGTGTGTGTGTGCGCGTGTGTGTGTATATATGTATTTGTGGGAGGAGCAAACATGCATATGTGTGGGAGGAGCAAGTGCTTATCTGTATGTAGATTCATATGTATGGAGGAGCAGGCGTGTATGTGTGTGTGTATAAGTATGTATTTTATGGGAAGCAGGCATGCATATATGGGGAGGGGCAGGCATGTATGTGCCTGTGTGTGAATACATATGTGTGAAAGGGGCAGGCATGTGTGTGTGTGAGAGCAGCAGGCATACGCGTGCATGTATGTGTAAATACATATTTGTGGGAGGAGCAGCCCTGAGTGTGTGTATGTGTGTGTGTGTAAATATGTATGTATAGGAAAAGCAGGCATGCATATGTGTGAGAGAAGCAGCTTGTGTATGCGTGTATGTGTGTATGTGTGGGAGGAGCAGACTTGCATGTGCATGTGTATATGTACATATGTGTGAGAGGAGCAGGTGTGTGTGTTTGTGAGCAGGTATACCTATCCTTATGGGGGCACAATGTCCCTATAATGTGATGATATATCCATTTTTTTCCCTTATGTGGACCGGTTTCCTGGTCCCCATAAGGGAAAACTCATTTTATAAAAATCGGTGACTGCTATGAAAAAGTTAAAAATGCAAAAACTCTTGCATTTTGCTTGGTTACTTATGGTTATGGTTAGGGCAGGGTGGGGGTTAAGGTTGTCATAGTTAGCGTTAGCATTTTTCCCATAGAAGTGAATGAGCGGACCCCATGAGGATAGGTCTACCCTACACGAGTGTGTGTGTGTGTGCGTGTCAGTGTGTGTGTGTGTGTGTCTGTGTGTCTGTGTGTATGTATACAATGCTCACAGAAACTTTGGATGCTTGCATCATTCTGTGAAAATGTTGCACATTTATTGATTTCATAACAAAAATCCAATGACAAGCAATGTTTAACATCTGCACATATTTTTTGCACAGATATTTTCTTTTTCTTAAGTGTCATTTTTTTGACTGACTCATTCCGTTCTTTTCTTGCCATTTTGGTATTAATTGCATTTGTAGTCATTGGGCCCCAAATGGATGTCTTGTTTTTTATGGTATTACAAAGGTGTTACTGAATAAAAAGCACCCAATGACATAGCTTGTAAATCAAATTTTTAACTCAGAACAACTCTTTTATAACTATAATTTGGCCTTCAAATTATTGCTACATTAAATGCATTTTTTACTTAAAACTACTGATTGCTTCTAATATGATGCATAGTTTTTGTAAACAAATGGATAGATTAATTATTTTTGTTACAAAACCAATAAATTATTCTGTCTGCATTTTTATTAAAGGAAATCTTTATTTTGTTCCAAAAAAATGTTTGAAAATAAAAGCATGAAAGTTAGTCATTCATTTAACCCAAATAAAACACCTATTGCATGTGTAGTTCATTTTATGTATTAATTTTAGCTCATTTTCATGAAGGGGGGCAATGATTCTGAAGTTGACTGTATATACATATATACATACACGCACATATGTATAAAGATTGATTTAATTACTTTTACTTTACACTATCACTAATGACATGACTGCTATTTACTACTATGAATTTAAGAGTGACGTGAGAGATACTCATCCTTAGTTTGTTCTGATTTTAACAAAAGTCCGTAAAACATGCTTTTGGATAATGAGCTGTAAGTGACTTTAACAATATCACTGGCTCCTACTGATTAGCTCTTTTGAGTGTATATTGTACTGAAGGGGTATATATTGGAAAGACTAAGCTAGAAGGCACCATCATCTGTACAAGTGGTGTACCGCAATAACAACAACACCCACTCTTTTAGAAATGTCACAGAGTATTGTAGCAACAACATCTGTCTCACCAGTCTAACATTTTCTTAACTGAATAACATGCGTATCGACGTGGCTCACTCAGACACACCAAAACAAGCTATTATGTAACACACACCTCATTCAACAGCACATATGAATAAGTCATAATATCACATATCATGCATAATAGTCATAATTTCACATGGGGGGGTCAATGGAAATTATGTGGATAAGATTTTTTTTTTGTTTCATTTAAGAAGATGTGTTTGTTGCTTTTTTCCAAGAGACCCATTTGAGGGAAATCTTGTGTAAATTTCTGCACTAATGCAAGCCGGTAATAAAGGTCAGTTTATCAGAACCCTTCTCTCTCTAGAGATATATGAAAATAATCTGTTTTCCCTTTGAAATTCGACAATCATGCAGGTGC
Organism: Isichthys henryi; assembly: GCA_026776945.1. Taxonomy (NCBI): domain Eukaryota; kingdom Metazoa; phylum Chordata; class Actinopteri; order Osteoglossiformes; family Mormyridae; genus Isichthys; species Isichthys henryi. Next base: position 32,081,581 of record JAODJX010000097.1, on the reverse strand, counting down.
TTTAACATTTTAAATATATCCCATGCAAGCCTATCCTTTGTAATTAGACATGCTTTTGGGTCAAAGTTTCATCAAAATTGGCTACATTATTCAACAGCCTACATGTTGAAAGATATCAAAGTATTAAATAGGTTATTAATATCTTATGTAGGGACGTGTTCAAAATACAAGCATCTCCTTCACTACGGCTGAAGCAGGTGAAGAGCAGGTTTAAGATAAACCACAGAAAATGTGACCTCTAGTGGCGCTTATGTGTTTTTTAAATGGACACAGAAATTGAACATATTTCTGATTATGATACTGACTGAGTTTTGGAAACATATGTGGGGGAAGCCTGGGCTGACTGAGTGAGCTTTGGAAATTTGTTCTTCAGTTGGGTTTTGTTTAATATGCAGTTGCTATTTAAACTGGAGGTTCAGAGGATATAATACAATGCTGGCTAAGGAATAATGCAATTTTGTTCCAATTTTATATTAGGTTTAACCCCTGAACTTCAGCTGAGTTAATGACTGATCTAGTTCTAGACTTCCAGTGTCTTTGACAGCTGAAGAGAGCGTTGTTTACCTCCCTGCAGCCTCCCGCTAATTTCACTGCGCTCCGTCGTTGCTTATTTTGCGTTTCATTTATTCATCTGGATTCCTTATGGCTTTACCCCAGTATATCCTCTACATCTCTGTTTTTCGTGATATTATGTTGGCAGATGGTGCAGAAACCCTACCACATACATACAGGCAACACTTTGCGCAGATCTATTTATCTGTGTGTTAGTATGTTGGCATTTCCTGATTTTTAAGCTACTGTGTCTATTGTCAGTTTGCAATATGTGTGGTTTATTGTGAGCTTGTCTTCATCACTGATTATGTACGAGGTTGCAGGTCCTGTTTTGGATGCATTGTTCAAGGGGGGGGGGACACCTGGATGAATTTATTTAGGCCGTAAATGGAATAGAAGCAATGTGAAATAAGGTTGCCTAGTGAAGAGACGACATTTGATGGCAAAAGGTAATTGCTATTAAATGTTTATAGCAGTCTATATGGTCACATCCAATTATAATAATTGATACTTTATTAATCCCTGTGAGGGAACTGTCTTTACACTTTGTAGAGTAAGTTGTCTGTGAAAGGCAGCCACCCATAGCAGCACCTAAGGAGCTGGAGGTTAAGGGTTATGCTCAAGGAGCAGCAGAGGCTGGGTTTGAACCAGCAACCTTGTGATTACAGGCATGCAGGCTTAGCCCACTGAGCCACATCTGCCGCTTAATGTACAAACGAGCAAATTATCCCTCTGCACTTGAAAGAATGGGAACAATTTGATCACTTTGGAGGTGGTGCAGGCAAGGCCGTAACCATACTCATATGCTGTTTCGTACTGCTAATCCAGCAGCACTTTCTCCTCACTACTTTCCAGTTCAGTTATTTTGGCTCCCTTATAATTGCAATATTCAAAAATAGCCAAGCGGTAGAGAGAAACGTGGCATTAGCAGGAATCAGACCTGGCTGTGCTTGTGTGTGCAGTAGGTGTGCAGGGCTGACGTGGTGGTACCTAAGCTGGCCTCGTCCTCACCTTGCACCTAGAGGATTTTCAATGAAATCCAGCTTCAGCTTTGTGTGCGAGGAGGTGCTCTGCTCACAGTGTCCCGGTTTCCTGTCACAGTATGAAGACACATCTTTTAGATGAACTGGTGAGTTGAAGGTCTCTGAAGCATCATCTGGACTAGACTGAGACTGAGACTGAGACTGACCATGATCATCAGATGGAGGAAGTGGTTAATGAATTGTGTGTGTTTGCATCAGTGTGTCATGCATGTGATCATTTGATGGCTGTTACTGAGAAGAAACTGAAAAGAAAAACACAGTACTTTGGGGAAATAAAACCAAAACAAGAACTAAATATAATAAAAAATGATGAATGAGTCTAAACAACAAATGAGCCTTGATCTATTTATCGTTGCCCGCAGCAAAACACATGAATGTGCATCACGTACTGTTCTCTAAAAGTTGTTTTTCTTTTTTGGATTCCAGACAGGTTTCTTTAAATACATTCTGTGACAGCAGAAACATTGCAGACCTGATGTGGAACATAACAGTGTGATCACAGATGCAATTAATCATTCTTAATAACATCTGATTTCATACCGGGCATCGGTTAATAATCTTCCGTTTCCCAAGAAATCCCAAACAGACCATTCTCCTAATGTGCGAATGAAAAAAAAAAATCCACTTCTCTGTGAGGAAGGCGACATGATGGTCATAGAAAGGGAGTGAGGAGCTGGCAGTGAAGGATACAGTGGACGCTGCAGTGACGACACGTTTGGCATATTGGTCAGAACCTAGGTGTGTTCTGTCCCATCGCATATGGCAGGCTAAGGCTTCAGGAGTGGGATGGCACAGCGCTGGCCTTCCCGTGGAGCGAGAGAAGCACCAGCCTCCCTGTAATTACTTCAGGGGTGTCAGGTGCAGGCACAACTAATAACTGTTGGATAGCTGAGTATTGAATTTGCACTTTAATTAGAACACTTATGGAGTGTGGGTGGCAAGCTTCACTCACAGCCTTTGGTTTGTCAGTGGATGCTGGGGGTGGGGGTGCTGAGTGGGCCTGGGGGTTGCGTGAAAAGAAAAGGCTTCAAGCTCAACGCACAGTTGTTGACTTGGCCTTTGGCATCTTGTATCTAAAAGGGAACAATCTGATAAAGATACGTTCATCCATCCATCCATTTTTTTACACGCTCTTAACTTTAATTTGTAATTTGCCTGGCAGCCATACTTGTCCAGGGCAGCCGATAAAGCTTCGATTTCTAAATATTTGGTGCCAACGAGGCACAAAGTCCCCCCCGCCCTTCCCCACCCTGCCCAGAACATCCTCTAACAAAGGTTTAGTATGTCATTAATTATAATTACTGCTGATGTTGAATGAGGAAAAATATGAATTTATTACCCTACACTAACCAGGCATCTCATCACAGTATCATGTGTTTGGTTAGGAGGTGTAGTCCAGAGAGACATTACCTGGGGGGAATGTGAGTGGGGGGGGGAGAGGGGGCAAGTTCTCACATCGTAAGGTCAAGGAGAAATATCAGCTCGTAATGAGAAAAAGGAGACACTTTAAAATCTAATTTTACGCTATGAGCCTTTTTGCTCATTTTTAAAGCTGCATTCATTCTCGGTGAGACATGCACCGCCATCCCACACTTCTGCATTTTTGCCCATTTTGGCCACCCAGATCTGTCTTACACTTTTCTGACTCGAACCGCTCAAACATCAGATAAATGGGAAATAAATCACGCTTCCAGGTCGAAGTCACATTACATATGTATACATGACATTATACACAGACACTCCTCTTCTCTTTAGGGACTCAGAAATGTTTAATGACAAATAGTCAGTCAGGAATTATTTCAGTAGCAATTGATCTAAGACTCTTCTCTGGAGCCAACTGTCCAGGGTTTTTTATTAACGCATATCGAAAAATCAACCTGCCAAAGATAATTAATAAATGATAATGTGGATGGGGTTTATTGCCCTTATATGGAATAAACAGTATCATCATCATTTAATATGATTTTTTTTACCAGTAAAGCAGTGGACTAAATGTCATGCTTAAGGATTCCCATAGCTTAAGATGATATTGTCAATGTTTGACAATTGACATGTTGTTATTTTTATTTAACTCCCAAAAATTCAGCAAAAATCCACACCCATACTCAATAACTGCACATGCCAGAGGATTACCCTAAATTAAGTAAATATAATTGTTGTTTTTGGCTGTTTATTGTCTGTTTAGCAGTGATAATGAATTCTTAAGCATGCTGTTTCATTTTTAATTGAGAATACTGAAGGAGGTGTGAAGTACAGGGCAATAAGAGGTCTCATTCTGAGTCTGCACTCCTCTCGAAAAAAGAACATGAACGATCAATTATTCATGCCTCTTACAATGCACCTATGGTCAATTACTTAGCCTGTAATACATTTGAAATATAAAAAATATATAGATTTTTATCAAAACACAGATTTCATAGAATCCAACTTTGCGGGTGATGCGTTGGAATCACGAATCATTTTATAGGCCATGTGGAAGAATTTTGGAACAGAGAATCACACACAAACAGTCGTTTGGAAAAGCACAGTATAAATTCATTTATAAGTCACACTGACTGGGCGCAGCTGATTAGAATCTGTTCTTAAAAATAGAAAAGTTATGCTTTCTGTTGGTGATCTGCAGGAAGTCGATATTTGACAAAAGTGAAAACTCGGTTATGCTATAGGATTAACTCAAGCTGCACATCATTAATCCCAAGCCATTACAAATTAAGTGGAACATGGTTCTGTCTCATATAACAGCAAAATCCATGGAAGTGCTATTGTAACCCATTTATCCATTAATATAGACCAATAGGGAAAATGAATAAATACAGCATATTGAAAGGATGACAGAGTGGGAGGAGTGGCGTCCCAGAGATATAAAGACACAGAGCTCAGTTATAACAGTGCCCTCATGTATCATAATCCAACCAATTCTGTTTGGCACATCAGCAGCTCCAAGTTCTGGCCTTTGCAGCCATTACCCTAGGGGGGGCAGCAGAGAGTACATGTGGAGCCAAACGCAAGGTAATTTGAGCTTGGTTCTGTGCTGACCTAAGATGCTTGGCATATCACAGCTTGACGAGGCTTTTAAATACTATCAGGGACAGTGGATTAGCGTCTGCTCCTGCAAACCAATGCCCTTCCTCTATACCATCTCCGTTTGCTCAAAACATCTGAATGTTTGGGTTCCCGAACGCCGGGGGGGGGGGGGGGGGGGGGGGGGGGGGGGGGGGGGGGGGGGGGGGGGGGGGGGGGGGGGGGGGG
>JAODJX010000097.1:32003877-32021262 GCA_026776945.1 Isichthys henryi | reverse complement strand
CGCAATGAATTCTTCAGATACTAGCTCAATAAAGACCCATGAATACCATCTATCTGAATACTCTGTTGGGAAAGTGCCGCTTCAAGTGTCGCTTGAAGACGTTCAAGGATTCAGCTGTTCGGACATCTAGGGGGAGTTCATTCCACCAACTTGGTGCCAGGACAGAGAAGAGCCGAGATGTGTGTCTTCCTTGTGCCTTGAGGGGAGGTGGGACCATATTACATCGCCATTAATTCAAATAATACAACCTTAGTATCCACCATGAAGACTAGCCTCTGTTAGGGTCTGCTAGCCAACCCTGGATGGATCATTCCAAATGGGTGTGGCTTTACCCATCATTGTAATTAATCTGAACCATTAAAATCAGCATCAAAATACTACTTGCAATGGTTCTATGAACTAAGATGTAGGGTGGCACTGATCTCACATCTGCAGGTTCAAAACTACTTCTGACTTAGGCTTCTGAGAGAAAGATGTTCAACCCTTACTGAATAGGTATGTTTACATACCATCTACAACAATATTACTTACACTTGCCCTTTATATGTTACTTGTTTTTATTGTATTACTGCACATCTATTTTCAATTAATTGATCTATGAAACACCTTATCTAGAGCAGGGTCACGGGGAGGCCTGGAGGCTATCCCAGGCTGCACTGGGCACAAGGCAGAGTCCACGAGTCCATTATTTCTGGTGTTTTTATTTAATGACTATCTGTATATGTACTCAAAAGAAACTACACTTCTCCTTTAGTTTAACTAATCAGTTTTGGAAGAATGAGATTCTTCTACAAAATAAACCATTTCATTACAAGAGGATGCATTTAAATATACTGGTCACTACTTACAGTAATAGGAATCACAGAAAGAAAGACGATTCTTTTTTTTTCTGTGTATGTGCCGTTCTCCTTTATTATTATATATACCATATACAATTAACCCATATAATTAAAATGAGAAAGACGCAGTATTTTGCAAATTCATCAGAGAAATTCAAGTAATATATTTCCTGTTTAAGTTGTATTCTTATTCTTTGGGGCTTCCTGGACACCATGGCCGTTGAAGGTGGCTACAGGCAGCTTAGAAGTCTGGTCTGTCCTTCTTCAGCTTGCTGTAGTCCATGTTCACTGTAAAAAACTGTAATAAAAAAAATCTTCATTGAGGGAGAAATCAGTCCCTTGATGTTTCCACAGCAGGAACGTATAAGAAGGCTTGTCTTAGTTGGATTATAACTCTACTCAGTAAGCTTTAACAAGATGAAGACAAGATAACTAGATCACCTTGAAGATAATGGTTTGTCATACCATATGAGGGGTCACTCATAAGGGCTCTTACCTTGTACTGATCATTATGGCCCAGTTTGTTCCACGGCTCTGGGTTGTTCTTGCGATCCCATCTATAGAACAAGAGATTCAGTCTTGAAGAGTATAATTTAAAAGGCTACATCTCAGCACAGATGGAGTCCCCTCGTCTGAACCCAGAAAGGCACGTCACACTTACGAGACATCAGGGTTGCGCAGAGCCAAACGGGCCAAGTACATCACAGACATTGTTGCCCCTCCACCAATGAAAATGAAGAGTGGGATCAACTAAAATAAAAAAGAAATAAACATTTATTTATCAGGAATATATCATTTACAGCACTGATTGAGTAATGTGCACGTGCTAAAAAATTTCAGCATTCAAATCATTATGATATAACACTATACTAAAGGCCTACTAATAACTATGGTGGATAAATCTGAGCGTAAGATTTCGTTCTACCAAAACAGGCCAATAGTAATATACAGACGTAAATTAAAGCACGATATTAAATAGATTAATACTGTATTTTTATTGAAAAAAATCCGGCACTCACAGGCTTGGCAAACTCGATACTGATTATCCAACGCAATACTCATGGCTTCCGTTTGCATTATGCCAGAGTCCACACAGTTTAATCAAGGTTAAGGAGACATTTCTACAGTACGGGCGACGTCGGCGCAGACCGCTATTTTACATGCGCTAGTAATTCATGCACGGGCGGAAAATACCCCACGAAACATCAATACGAAACGTCAAAAATACTCCTGTATTTGCACAAACCCGAGAAAACCGTGAAAAATTCTTTGTATTTCAACGTGTCATTGATTCGCTGTTCGTATTGCTCCCGTTTGACAGCAATGCCTTTGACTGCTCCTGTTTCAATGTCACCTCGGGCTGTAAATAATCTCTATTTCCTTCATATTTACTTACGGCCGGGTGCTGTCTTAGTTGCTTGCCAACGAAGCCTAACATTCTGGTAGTAGCAGGTGTAGTCTTCCCCCCCAAAAATATATATTAAATTGAAGATGTAACCGAAACAACAGAGCTATAAAGAAAATACGTCACTGTGCAGTGCAGCGCTCAGTGCTCAAGGACCTAAGTATAGGAATGGGGGACCTAGAGGTATAATGTTATTATGCTGCCTGCGGAGCAATTACAATATTTTTTTAAAAAGCCGAATAAAAATAGCATTTTAGCATATTAAATACTATAAGGTATTCCATTCAATGAAAAATACTTTCAGTAACCATTTTCAGGCAGCAGAGTAGACACCTACGATGCTTGCGCTGTAACGGCATTTGCCGTAGGTGAATACATGCGGTTGTGTATATGGCATGTGCCTGCCACACACACAAGTAAAAAGACTAAACCTTGATGATATATATCAGCAATATATGTAACACACATTTTAATTCAAAACAAGCATTATCTACCTGGTCGAACACATCTTGAAGGCTAATTACCTGGTCGAGCATATCTTGTAGGCTATAATTAAAGTTGTTTTAATTATTAAGTTTAATCGTAGTAATTATGGCGAACGTCTTCGGTTTGTGAAACCCGCTCTTTTAATCTAAGAGTATAATACAGTTATACAATAACCAGAGCCAAACTGCATCTTAGCGATTAATTTTTATGCTAAGTAAATATGCTGAATGTCTTTTATAAACTTGTTTTTCAAAAGGTTAAACGTGTTAACTATTTTTTTAAATCAAATAGTTTTTCAAAATATGTCCGTCCATCCATTGTGTCCATTCATTTAGCAGCTTATCCAGGTCAGGCACAGGGAACTACTGATAGTCTTGTAAACTCACATTAAAGGATATAATTATGGAATGATCTAAAACAAATCAGCTGAATAAGCATTACAGGTAGTTCTTGACATTACCAGTCAATTTGTTCTAAATTATCCTTCATTAATCAAGGAATCGTAAATTGGGAGGTATTTTCCCATAGAAATGTTATAAAAATTATGACTTTGTTTCCAACCAAAAAAAAAAAAACATTTTTTTTGCCAAATAAAGAACACAACAAACGTATTGTAGTGCCGGGTGGACTGAGGCATTGCGAGAGCAACAAATGAAGAGGAGACTTGGTTGCCAGGAAGAACACGTTCTTTATTGTGACCCTTATTAGGATTGTAACGGGCACCCAACAAGCATCAAACACCAAATCCAATGTGGAAATACAGGGAAGTGAGACAAAAGACAACCGTCAGTGCGTCGCCTCCAATGACAGGGCAGGTAGCTCCCCGAGTGCTGGCGTGGCTGGCTGCTGCCGCTGGTATGGTAGGTCCCCCACGGGGCCGACCCTTCCTCTTGGGCACCTTTAGGGGATCTAATGCCCCTTCCAGGGGGTCTCCTTGGTCAGGGAACCCGACACATAGCGAATCGTGACCGATTACATCCCTTTGAAGAATATGATGACATTGATCTGTATGCTCGGTTTCGTTTTCGTCGTGCTGAATTACAAAAAATTACCGATTTGTTAGCTGCCGGTCTACAGCATGATACGGACAGAAACGTAGCCCTCAGTCCGGCTTGACAAGTCTGTCTGGTACTCAGGTACTTTGCCACCGGCTCCTTTCAAAGTCTTGTGGGCGACTCGATGCACGTACACAAATCCACCGTGTGCAGAGCCATGAGAGCAGTGGCAGTGTCACTGAATAAACACATTTACACGTACGTGCACTTTCCCCTGCTGCCTGTGCAACAAAATGCAACAGGTCAGAAGTTTTTTTTCATATCGCCAGTTTGCCAGATGTGCTAGGATGTGTGGATGGCACACCTAGCGACCACGAAATTGACTATGTCAACAGAAAGGGCTACCACTCTATAAACGCACAAATTGTCTATGATGCCGACCTTATTATCACAAACTGCGTGATCAAGTGACCAGGCTCGAAACATGAGTTACATCCTCAGATAGTCTAGGCTTAGTTCAGACTTTGAAGCAGGAAGATATTCTGGAAGGTTGCTGGGAGACTCTGGATATCCTTAAGAATATGGTTAATGACACCTTACCATAGCCCATCAAATCAGCAGCATAAGCGCTACACTGTAGCACACGTCCGAACAAGGAATGTGGTGGAATGGTGCATAGGTGTCCTGAAGAAACAGTGGGCTTGTTTCCACAGAGGTGATTAGGTTTATAGTCTGTTTACATTAATGCCTACAAAAATGCTGCTCAGAACAAATAATGTCTAGGTAAATAAGCTATGCCTAACCTTTATAATTTATGGTGCAAACATTTTGTCACTGACAGGTATAATAATGGAGCCAGACAGAGCTGCAGCTGTAGTAGCAGGGGCCTATGTTGTTCTCCACAACATGGCCATAGCTTGGAAGGTACCTTGGATGGAGGATGGATGTGAGGTGGATGGAGACTTAGATATTCCCCTGCACAATGAGATCGACCTACCAGCTGAAGTAGCAGCTGCTCATGACTACCTCGCAGCATACTACTTTGGATAATTAGGGCAGACCTAGGCCTACTACAATAAACAGCATACAATCCCCTGAATTCTGTTCTGCAATTAATGCTAATAACTAATTTAAATTATGAGGACACAGAATAAAACATAGTTATGGTTTGAGCCCCAGCAGAATAGTCACCTGTCTATGGGCCCTTGAGCAAGGACCTTATCCTGCACTGTGACCCCCAAGCTTGTTCTCACCTGTATATGTGTCGGAGTGTTTTATGGAGATTAACATGGAGTAGGTGAAGATAAGCATTCCAATGTTCTTATGCAAATGGATAACAGAGGTTCGTTTCATTTCAGTTATCATACAATGACATTATTAATAGTCAATCACAACTCTTGCAGTAGAAATATTTCAGATTTATTTGATTTCCAAGTAACATACCATTAAGAATGAAGGATTATATTAATCTAGGGCTCATTCATAACAAAGGTATATCCTCTGGTTTTTAGTTCTTGCGCTTTTAATATTTCTAAATTTAGTTATATTTTTTCCATGTCAATTTTCTCTTTTTCTGAATTATTTTTTAAAGTTTCTGCTTTCATTTTTTCAATTTCAACTTTATACAATTGACACTTAAGGCCCTCTGCATCCTCAGTCTCTGGCCGTGGCTTAGATAGCCTGACACGCTTTGCTGGTGGTGGTGGAAGGCTGCATGCTGGCTCTGCAGGTGGAATTAGAGGCAGTGGTATGGGAAATGCAGGGGTATCTGGACATGGGTGTGGAGGTGACTGCGATACTGTAGGTGGGGATGAGCAGGGAGTGGGTGCCTGCACTGCCAGCCCAGTTTCAATCCCAACTCTTACAATTGCCACGAGTGATGGGGAATCCTCCCCAACAATGTCAAGAATTAAGGAGGAGTATGGCCCCACATCTGGCTTTGGGCCACCTCCGGTTCGCACTGCTTTGGGGAAGTCCTCAGCTGCCTGCATCTTGAGGTCGCTCCATTTCTTCCTAACCTCTCTGACGTCCCTCTGTTCCACTCCCTTAGCATTTACAGCCTCAATAATGTCCTCCCATATCTGCTGCTTCCTTTTGTTTGTTATAAAATTATTGAGTTTGGACTCGCACAAGAGGATCGAGCGGGTCATGAGCAGGTCATGACAGAACCCCCCCCACCCCCAAAGGCGCGCAGACGAGCCAGAGATGGGGGACCCGCAAGCGACCGACGAGGCGCCGCAGGCGGAATCGGAGGCGACCGCCAAGCCGAAGCCAGGGGGACTGAAAGCAACCACAGACCTGGAGCCGGAGGCCCCGCAGGTGACCTCCGAGCCGCAGCCAGGGGGACCGTAGGCGAGCCAGGGGGACCATAGGCGAGCCAGGGGGTAAGGCGGGCGGGACCCAACCTCGACGCAGGTGTCCCCTTCCTTTCCGAGAGACTGAGAGGCGGGGACCCAGCCGGGATCTGTCACGCTAGGGTGAGGGTGGAGGAGACACTGGGGAGGTCAGGGTGATCCCTGAGAGGTCCCATTCAGGCTCCTCCTCCATCTCCACTAAGGGAGGAGGAGCAATGGTTCGACAGATGGGGACCTCCTCAGGGACTGGGACCAGGGGCATGGGAGTAGTGTCCGGGGGATCAGGGATGTCCTTGGGGAAGGGATCCGGGGACAGAGCAGGAGCCTCAGGTGGTGCAGCGGGCGGAGGAGTGACCTCAGGGGGTGCTGCAAGTAGTACCGGAACCACGGGCGGCCAAGCAGCAGTCACAGAAACCACAGGCGGCAAAGCTGCAGGAGGCACAGGAACCAATGGGGCCGAAGCTGCAGGCGGCACAGGAACCACTGGGGCCGAAGCTGCAGGCGGCACAGGAACCACTGGGGCCGAAGCTGCAGGCGGCACAGGAACCACTGGGGGTGCTACTGGGGATTGAGCCTTGGCCAGGCACGTCCCGATAAAGGGGCAAGCTTCTGATCCTGGCAGCGAATCGGCAAGCAGCTGATGTGAAGTGGTGGCGGTGACGTCTGACGCAAACACCGCCGGATTAAGCACCGGGAGAGAGTCTTCCTGGTACGCAGCAGGGCAGGCAGCAGAGACTGAGACGGCCCCAGGGAGTACCTCTTGCATGTCTTCCCGTCTTCGATGCCTCCACCTTTTCGGTCTCCCCGCTTCAGGCAGCTCAGACAGTGGATCGTAAGGAAGTCGGCTGTCTAGGGCTGCCCGCCGCATATTCGCCTCAGCTACGCTGCTTCTGAGCTGCCGCAGGTTTTTGTGTACCTCCCCAGTAAGGTGCGCGTCCCCAGACAGGGACGTCTGTTCCAGGATGTCCCTGCTCTGAAGAGCTATTGTCCGAAGCACGGGATCATCCCGGACTTCAGGTTGTTCTAGCCAGTATATTATCTCAGCCACAGCGCTGATGTATTCCTCTTCTGAGTGGTGAGGTGTCTGGCTGGCGAGTTCTGTAATTCTGTTATGACTGACATGGCACGGACCACGGAAGCAGGCAAAGGAAAGCGGTAAAATAAAAGGATTTAATTTAAACATACTCTGACGTGGACTTAAATACACAGAACTAAAGTAAAAGGATTTAATTTATAAGTATAAAGGGGCATCAAATGAAAGGGAATCACAATCCACAACACTACAATGACAGACTAGGGCAACATACTTTGATGTGGACTTAAATACACAGAACTAACGAAGACAACTTGAAACAGCTGATAAACACTAGGAATCCACACAGGGTAAATGAGGGAGCGTGGCACAGGAGGATCGTACAAGCAGGTAATGACAGAAACCACCCCCCCCCCAAAGGTGCTACGTCTGGTTCCGATGGTCTTGCTTCCGCTGCTCATCAAGCTTCAACATTCCAAGGCTAACTGGGCACTCCAGCTGCAGCACGCCTCCTCGCACTCACACAGAGCAGCTTCTGCCCACTCGTGCTTGCAGCTGGGGTCGTGCTGCAGCTCCTTGCGACTGATGAGCTTGGTGGCCAGTGAGTAGCCAGAGTTCACAGGAGAGCCTACCTCCCTCGCTCAATGACATTACCGTCTCTGAAGTAAGTCCGACAGGCTTGAAGGAACAACTTCAGGGCGCACTGTGGGTTCGGTGCTTCTTGGATGGAGCGGAGGATGCCTTCTTCATTCCAGTGTACTCTGCTTGTTTGTCCATAGTGCTGGTATGGGTTTCCAGGCAATAGTGTCCCTGGTACCCTTCTCTCTGGCAGTGCTGGCTGATGAGCTTCATGTCCCCAATCGTTCTCCTCGCATGCCGCAGCTTCTCAGCTGCCGCAAGGTCCGCCACATTGGAGCAGGCTTGCCGGATGACCTTCAAGAGTGCCTGCTCCAGCCGCACTCCTGGGATCACTTCCGGCATACCACTTCTGACACAAATGTGGCGCCAGGTGAACCAGGGCATTGGAAGGGCAGCGAAGGATGGGGACACTTGCTTAGAGGGAATAACACGCTCTTTATTATAGTCCTTAGCAGGACTGTAACTAGCACACAACTAGCACTGAACACTAAATCCAATGGGGAAACACAATTCAGACACAAGACAGTAAAGCTCACACGCGGTGGGTAATTTATACAACACTAAAGACAGGCAAGGACAGTACTGGGTTCACGCAAGACATGGGCAAACACACGCATGACAATGAGGAAATACAATTATAACTATAACCATAACTACAACACATCAGTACAACACGGGGCTATTTAAAATTACACATGAGGCATGCTGGGACTTGCAGACCCCGCCGGCACTAAAGTAACATTTGAATTAACATCCATCCATTTTCCAAACAAAGTCAAGTAGCACGTCAAACCTGCCAAAGAATCTTAAAGATCAACATCCTGGTCATTATGAAAAATTTCGTGAGGTCAGTAAATCTCGCATTCCAGCAACACTGAACTATTAAACACTTATCAAAAATATTAACTTGGCCGGTGCACACCTTAATATTAGCCATTTATCTATAAGCAGTTAACCAACAAACAAGTTAGCCGTATGTTATTATTAAGTTGGCGGATAGGCGCAATGGTTAATAATAAAATTATATAATTAATGTGGGAACAATGCAAAAACGTAAAGCAAAAATGTGTCCTGTAAAATGTGGTAAACGCCCAGTCATACTTTAAAAAAAAATACTGTTGTATACCGTGAAACCGATATAACTGAAAAATACTGTGATATAAATTTTTGGTCATACCGTCCAGCTCTACTGTGTTCATTTTAAACCATCCCTCAGGTGCTCCGACCTGTCCACAGATATCTATCCTCATCTTGTATATTCATGAAAATGGTACACATTTTGGATATTTTCCCAGGAATTTTACACAGAATTAGTGTATGATTATTATCATCCATCCATCCGCCCGATTTCTATACCCGCTGTTACCGCTTGGCACCAAGAAAGGATGAAGGGATGATCCAGCCCTCAGGCTGCAGAGGTTTTATTACGTATGAACAGAACATAAAGGGAAGACTAGAAAACATAGGAACTACAAGGGATCAAACAGGTAAAAACAGAACAAGAACTACAACTAGACTTTAAGTATCATGAAGGGAAACTAAGCAGACACGCTTACGGTAACACGAGCAACAAAGTCTTACAGGAACAAACACAGCAAACTGAAACTGACAATTATTGGAACAGCCACAATAATTAGCTGATCAACAGAATGAGGGGAGTCACATAAATATGCAGGTAATGAGGGCTACATGAGGGCCAGGTGCAGACCATAACAATTATCCAGACTCTAGAATTGGGAACAAGACATAGGTGAGGGTTATGCTACACAGCAGCCAAGAGAATAAGCAGGTAGGGATGTCAAGCTGGGGGCGGCATGGTGGTGCAGTGGTTAGCACTGTTGCCTCACACCTCTGGGACCCGGGTTCGAGTCCCCGCCTGGGTCACATGTGTGCGGAGTTTGCATGTTCTCCTCATGTCGTCGTGGGGTTTCCTCCGGGTACTCCGGTTTCCCCCGACAGTCCAAAAACATGCTGAGGCTAGGTTCCCTGCCTTGTGCCCATTGCTTCCGGGATAGACTCCGGACCCGCCGCGACCCAGTAAGGATAAGTGGTTTGGAAAATGGATGGATGGATGGATGGGTGTCAGGCTCCAGTCCTAAAAGCCCTGTGTAGCTCAATTATTTCCCTGTTCAACCACAAATGATTCAACTCAAGAATCATTAGCATTAGAATGTGTTGATCAAGGAGTTGAATCACGTGTGTTAAATAGGGGCAAACCCAAAAATGTGCAGGGCTCACGGAACTACTACTAGGAACTAATAGCAACAGGATGGCCAGCGACATCTGCTGGTTAAACAGAGAACTGACACATCAAAGGGAACAGGACAGGGATTTATCTTGACACCCGCTTGCCTCATGCAGGGTTGTGGGGACCTGCAGTCTATCTCAGAAGCTACAGACACAAAGCAGAAAATAATGTTATTTTGTTTTATTGATTTTTGAGGTTTTCTGTTCTGATCTCCTCTGGACAGCGATCAGTGAAGTTAGGCATTTTGTATAAATGACTGAATGAATGATGGCTTCCTTTGTGCCTTTGGTGCCCCCAGGTGGTCAAAACTGTACCAGCATAAATAAGTTCCCTGCAAGAGTGTTGTTAGATGGCTCCCAAACTTTTGATGTTCACGGGCCAATCAATCAGTGTCATAACCCTGGGGGGGGTTTCGAAGCTCTACTCAAAGGGTCCAGGCATGTATTTCTGTGCTTATCACTGGGTGTTTCGCTTTTCTCTGATAAGTTTATCATATAGAATGGGATATTCCATGTAGACTAATTGCTCAGACCTTATATTTATTTTGGCAAGCTTCCTAACTTAATCATAAAATACTAATATAAATGACCCATGAAAAAAATAAGATTACATTTCTGAGGTGTAGGCTGAAAACCCCACCTCCTCCCTGAATGCCAAGGCACGTTCTTCACGTGGTGTGTAGTTTTCCTCTGGATTCTGCAGTTTCCTCCCACAGTCCAAACATGAGCAATTACGCTAATTTGTTTTTATAAATTGCCCATCATTGGTGATTGTGTATGTGCCCCGCAAAGGACCAGCATTCCATCAGGGTGTATCCCAGCCTCTGGGTAAAACATGCCCTTACTCAGAGGGACATCATGACCTGTTTGTGGCCAGCCAGGTTTTACTAGTTAGGTTATTTAGATGAATTACTACAGGTTTCAGATAAAGGCACAAAATATTTGTCCATCCATTCATTTTCTGAAACAATTCAGGATCGCGGGGGGTCCGGAGCTTATCCCAGTGGCTATGGAAAAGGCAGAAAACATATTTGTATTTCTTAAAATGAAGTACCCTTGATTATGTTAAAAACTACTTTAGAGGTCATAATATGGTAAAACTGAGCACGACTGCAGTTTCAAGTTCTTTTTATTAATGGTTTGTCTGTCCATCCATTTTTTTTAAACCACTTGTCCTAATTATGGTTATGGCGGGTCCAGAGCGTATGGCCTTAAGGCAGGGCAGAAACCAGGATGAGGCACCAACCATCACAGAACACACACACACGTACCATTCACTCACACATCCACACCTATGGCCGATTTGGTGAGTCCAATTCACTCTCACATGTTTTTGGATCATGGAGAGAACCCGGATTACCCAAACGAAACCCCACGACAACATGAGGAGAACATGCAAACTCCACACACATGGAGTCATGGCAGAGACTCAAACCCTGGTCTCAGAAGTGAGGCAACAGTGCTAATCACCACAGAACCATGCCACCAGCAAGTTTGTCTGTCATTGTAATAACTTTTACTTGTGTTGAAAACAGTTGTTAATACACAATAATTAATACATAATAACAGATCATATTACTTCTTTATTTTTGATTGCAAACTGGGTGGTACATTGGCTCAGTCAATGGCGTTTGTGTATCCCACATCCCTGTGCATGTGTGGTGTTTGTACATGTTCCCTGTGAAAGACTGGCAGCCCATCCGGGGGGGACCCCTTCCCCTTGAGCCCAGTGCTGCTGCCCCCCCCCCCCCCATAACCCCACACAGTGGTGAGAAGTTAGATGGATGTACAATGTACTAATATAATGTTGAATGCTTGCTTCCACAGACAACCATGTAGACCAGAACAACGCTTTAAACTGCTGGGTTTGGTGGACAGAGAAGAAACCCTTGTAAACAAGGTTCACTTGCAGATCAACCGGTTACGAACAGTGTATAAGCAAGAAGTTCTTCCTTCTCTGACTTCTCAGAGAAACAATACAGACCTTACTTGCATGACCAAAAACATAAAATTATTTCACTTTCATAACTGCTGTGCCCTTGTATGTTACTGTATTCTCTACTGTACAACACTGAGGGCTAGGGAGTAGCATGATCCTGACCAAAATATTAAAATTGTGGTTAGTAGCCTCTCCGGCTGGAGAACAGCTGAATGAAAATAAGTGGAAGATACCGAAGCCGCAGCCACTGCTCGTGTGGGATTGATGTCCTCCAAAGATGGACACATTTTCCCTAGTAAAGGTACAGCGATTGACAGCTCTTCAGTAATAATCAATTATAGCAGCCCAGTAAAAATAATTCCAGTAAATGTCAGTGTTGTATTTGATACCCAAAAACACAATGCTAAGAATTTTCATTGATTGTGAAAATTATTTTCTTTGAGTAAAATCATAATTTGATTTCATTGCTACAGCTGATGATTACGGTCAAAAAAACGTCATACCTAAAATCTTTTACTAAACAAAAAGTTGAAAAACACTAGTGTTACAACGTTTTCAGATTTAACAGACTTGGCTCCTCCTACTGGTAGTCAAAATACACAGCAGTTCATTTTTATTCATCGCTCAACTGTGTTACGGGTATTTTGTGATGCTTTATCATATGCAAAGAACTTTTTAAGTCAGGTGAGGATTTGTCCCACAACAACTTATTTTTATATACGTCTGCTGAAGCATATCATATCTACACTTCGGAAATTAAGTGACAGGTAAATAGCATTTTTGGCTTGAAATTTCCAGGCTGTAACAACTAGACCAGAAAAAAAACAGCAGCTCATTGTGCTTCCCCGTGAAACACGTAAGAGGTGAGTAGAATGGCCGAGTAGTATTTAATTTGGCAAAGATCTGAGCGAAAGTTGTCTCCGTTGCACATATGAAAGTTCCAGTGAAGTCAGAAGGTTTGCCTGATAATAGCTAGATTACACAGCTACCGAGAGGCCTCATGTATTTCTCTCACTTGTCTGGAATGAGTTTTGGGAAAAACTTCAAAGCCCTCTTTTCTGGCCCCAGCCATGGGTACTGAGTTGGGTTTAAAGTCGAGGGCAGACCAAAGACAGTGACATGGACAAAATAAGCTGGAGACAGGAGCGGACTTTCCATGATTGAAAGACTCATCCAGCTGTTTCATATTAACATTTGTGACACATGCGTGATTAAACCAGACTGACCAATCAGCACACAGCAAGAACTCGGCGCTTAAGTGAAATCCAGGTCTTTTTAATTGAAATGGCAGTTTACAAATCCTGTCCTTGCTCAAATTGTCCTCCCTGACATGACTTAGGTGGTCACCCTATGTTCAGATCAATAATTATACTATAGTGTCAGTATATGTGTGAAAAGAAGCCCTGTTTTCAAGAGCAATTTTTATATTTAAGCACATGAAGTACATGAATCAAAGAGGACAATGTTGTTGAATTATCATCCTAATAGCTTTTTCCCCCGACTCTATACTGATTCTATACACCTCCCTCTATGGGAAATGTACTGTAATACACACAGACCAGAAGTACAGTTACATTTCATCTGGATACTTAAATGTAATCACCAGCTTAGAATAGCCTAATAGCTCCTTGCTCCATGTAGTTATTGAAAGAACAAATGTTGATATGGAAAATTAAATATGTTTAATGTTGTAAACCAACTTTTGGAAGTGGCAAAAAGAAAGAAGATCAAACATGTTATTTCTGTTAGGGGGGGGGGAATGAAACCTTTAAAGGTCACCCTTCCTCTGCTGGTATAAATACACAAGGTATGCAAATATCATCAGAAAGGTGCAAAGACAAAATCATTTTCATAAATATCCTTAGGCAGGCTATTTCAATTGCCTGCAGAAGTGAAAAACAATCCTAAAGTTAGTAGTCGTGCTTTGCTACAACGATCATCCTACAACGAGCCAAACAACACACCTCCTAAATACAAAAAAGCAAGGTTAACATCATCTTAGCTTATGCAGAAACGACCACTATACATTCTTCTGTGTTTTTACCGTTTCAGAAGTTAAATTTCACTCCAGTTTCTCAGTATACTTCATTATACAAACATTGCATTTCTAAATTTTATGACCTCGTATACCAAACTTGTAAATACACAGCTCAGCAAATTTGGTGGAAACAAAAATTGCAATAAAGCAAAAACAAGCTCCGAGCAGAGCGGTTTCCACTACTGAAGCCTTTATCTTGAAGCTCCGTGTATCACTACCCTTACAGAAGATCTGAAGTAGAGTATATCTGACAGTCTCTCCTCGTCACTTTCCACATAGAAAAACATCTGTATTTTCACCATGGCAACAAAAGATTAACTAGAAACACCCACCTATCCTGCCCAAACATGACTAACACAAATGAGGCTAAATATTTTCAGCAATTTCCACATCTGAAACACAAATTAGATTAGATACATGGAATGCAAAGCCTAAACAATTTCATTTTGCTTGCACACACAGAGGACACTCGACTTGGAAAGTGAGGCCATAAATCTTTCCCTTCACGTAACTGAATGCTGTATGTGATATACCGATAGTTTCAGTTGAATATTCCAGTTAAATACAACTTCGAACAAAAACAAATCTATGCACTGTGATTTGTTTCTTACAAAAATTACTTCATTCCATCAGTACAAGCCCATAAAATTCAGATATTTATTATAAAAGTGCTTCACGAGGGCTGACAAACATAGCTATAAACCTGATAGTATATTTCGTAATTTGTCAATTTACCTAAAAAGCTGGGAGATCATGAACTGACCAAAGTTCCCCAGGTCTCATCTGAAAATGTGAGTGATGTCTTATAGCAGCTCAGCCCCTCTCCTGTAATGCTGTCCTGTTGGCTATCTGGTCCCTTTAAGTGCTTCCCGAACTCCACCAAAAACCCCTTTAAATAACTGCTTGGACACGCCCCTTCTGTGTTCACAGTCGCACTTACAGAGCACATTCTGTAACATCTAGAACACTGTTCATAAAGTCACTTGACGGGGGTGGGGGGAATCCTCATGCATTTCGGTGTGGCTCCACCAACTGACCACCATGGAAACAGGATGAGTTTCTCCAGGTCCCCTTCAACTGGCAGACTTGTGTGTCCCAGTGCTGTACGGATGTAACAATCCCATTAAATCCAATTATGTCCCCCCCCCACACCAGTGCACATGACCCTGATATGGGGGCTCCGCCCCTCTTCACATGGCCGTGGTGGCAGCAGTGTCAGCATGGAGGCCCAAGTACCCAGCCACTCCTGAGCTGGTGACCTGATAGGGGGCGGTGCCCTGGCTAGAGCAGCCGGCGACGGGGGACACTGATAGGCTGCGGAACAGGAAGTCCACAGATGGGAGGAGGGGCTTTAACAGGCTGACAGGGCAGAAGGCAGAGCCGCCATGTGGAGTGAAGTTCACCTTGTTGGGGTCGGGGCAGGATAATGGGAAAGAGCGGTCAGCCAGACAGGTGGTGCTGGTGGGGGAAACACAGATTAAAGAAAAACTAGAAAAAAAAACAGACAAATGTCCAGATGAGCAAATTAACTGGGAGGGCGAGGGCTTCAGGTAGATAACCATATTTGCGACGTATACAAAATGAGCCTGGGTATAGGGTTCAGGTACAACGTGCAAATGCAAGGGGGCGTGGGTGAAGTTGACTCACAGACCATCCTCAGAGACGCGCACCCTCTCACAGCCTTCAGGAGGCTCCCTCTGGAAAGAGTAGCTCTTGTTGGGGCGGGGGGAGGAGGACAGCTGCAGGAAGGAGGAGTCAACAGCGCCACCAAGGGGGAACGGCGGTGAGCGGGACAGCGTTCCGTAGCCCAGTGCATCTGTGAGCGACAGAGGGAGGGGGCCATGCTCTGTCACACTAACCATGCACATGGGGGGGTGGCGGGGCAACAAAAAGCAGGTACAACAAGGGGGGCACTGACCTACGTCAGAGTCAGAAGCCATGTCGCCCAGGGGGAAGGGTGATAAGGAAGAGCAGGGTGACGGAGATGAGGGCAGGAGTGCAGGGGAGGGGTCAATCTGGGAGCCACTGCTGCATCGCTGGGAGGGAACTGGAGCTCGGTGGCCATCGGGGACATCCAAAATCTAGCAGGAGAGCACACATATATGGCCAGAGGTCATAAGCAGGACGAGACAGCGCCACCATGAGGACAATAATGTCACGGACAGTTCACCATGTAAGGCAGATTAAGATGGATGAGCGTTAGACTCACTCTGTGCTGCTCCTCTGGCTGTTCCCGCACAAAGACGCCCTCCAGCTCCTGGTTGAGGCCCTCTATGCTGTGCCGCAAGCGGGGGGCCAGCCTGACCAGGGGCGCGAGCGGGATGGTGATGGGTGTCGTCTGGGGAGAGACCACACAGAGGGACACAGCTCACGTCACACCCAAACCTAGACAACAGTGTCCCGTTTCAGGTTCAAATTTAGCTAACTTACAGCACGTTCCTTCCCGGATGACTGTTCCGACAGTGAATTATGGACAGACGGTGGACAAAAACCTCAATGCCACAAACAGCCCAGAAATGGCAGCAGGGAAAATGCTGGACTGTCCATCCAAAGCAAATGACACAGTGTGATGTCATGAGATGAGTCACGTACCACATGCAAGGGCTTGTGGTCTAACATGAGCACCCACCATTACCATAAACATCAGCGCGACTGTCGCCCCCCCATGACTGCCGCCCCCCGCCAATCCATCTCACCAGGAAGACATACATTAAAAACAACTTTGCTTAAAAGCATGGAGGTTGCTGTCAACTCAGGTTTGCAAGAAATCCTATGGATTGTTTCACATTTTAAGCAATGTCTGTGACAAAGGAAATGCAATCATCACAAGCTCTAGCCTCAACCTCTTTAACCTTTCACCATTATGAAAGCAGAGACAGTTAAGGAGGCCTATTGCAAAGCAGAGGAATTACCCTGAATGGGCTGCCAGTACTTCATTGGACATAAAGCATAAAGCTCATGTGCATAAAGTCTGTGTTATTCATTTTATTTGATAAATAATGATTATACAACCACTCTTTGTTTAGCAACCAAGTTCAATTCCAACGACTAGGTCGTTAAGTCGAAATGGTTGCCAAGTGAAAATCACGTGCCGTGAATGAGACTTTTATCCTTCACGTGGACATTTTTAAACAACATTTGGTATATTCTACCAGCGTGTGTTTCTCTCTAGAGTATGAAATTTGGTCACATATGTGCACATTGGTCAGAAAATGTTTATTGCAGTTTTATTTCCGAATGTGGTTTTATTTTATACACTATATTGCCAAAAGTACTGGGACACCTGCCTTTACACAGACATGAACTTTAATGACATCCATTCTTAATCCATTCTTAAGATGGAGTTGACTAACCCTTTGCAGCTATAACAACTTCAGCTCTTCTGGGAAGGCTGTGCACAAGGTTTATGG
>JAODJX010000097.1:31986830-32000609 GCA_026776945.1 Isichthys henryi | reverse complement strand
CAATCTTAAACGTAACTTTGGCTTATGCTAAAAATTCAGCTTGCAGTCTTGTTAAAAGTACTGCACCAAAAAAAAAAAAAAAAAAAAAAAAAAACAACAACAACATCTAACATGACAGAGAACGCGAGGAAAAAACACTGCAAAACAACCGAATAGCAGGCCGGTCAGCCTGGAGGCCATATTCTTAGTGTTTATGAATCAGTATGCAAATTACCCAAGGCAACCTGATATGAATGCTGATAGCTCAAGTGAGACAGAGGAAGGGAGAGAGAGAGAGAGAGAGAGACGGAGTGAGTGGGCACCTGTGTGGCCTTGTCACTCATGCTGCAGATGCCTTCGGGGTCCAGCTCCTTGGGCCACTGACCCTGCAGATAGGGCCCAACCACCGTGTCCAAGGACAGGGTGCGTCGGATGTTGGGCTTTGGGGCGCATGGTTTGGTCCTCTCGGCTGCCCAATAAGGAGATGGCAGAAAGGTGGAGTCAGGAGAGTGTGGGCACCATGTGGCTTCAAGAGCAGCCTGGCGGGAGCCGTGTGTCTTAACAGTGGACGCCAGGCCAGGAAGTGGTCCAGTTCCAGTTTGTGAAAGTGCACATTTCCTTATGATGCTACTCTGGAGCTATACTAGCCCGCAGCGTCCGGCAAGCAGGCTGACGTCCTTGGAGAATGCTGAACCACATCCCCCACCTTGTAGAGCCCGGCGCACAAGGATGTGGCATCACGAGGGCCACAAGCTGACAGAGCAGGAAGGGCACTGTGTGTATTAAATTCCGTGTGCTGCTTTCTTTGCATGGTTTAAGTCTGTGGGTTCAGCAGCATGAACTCATTTGCATTGTAACAGCCATAGCCAGTAGACACACTCCAAACCCTGCCCGTTAACATCAGTAACTGCCAGCCCCTCATGCCAGGCAGGAGGAGGCACCCCAAGAGCAGAACTGAACCAGCGAGGCAGCACGGTACACAGCCCTAGTGAGGTGTCTCCATTCTGTCAGCCCAATGTTCACAAAAGACCAATGCAGACAAAACATACCTTCTGCATCCAACCACATGCAAGAAGTTTAAACTTTTAACATAAAGCATTTACTTTCATGAATATTTGATCCATACAAGTTAATATGGTTTGTATTGACCAATTTAAAAAAGTAAAATCCTAACAAAACTGTCTTAAAAATACATATGCAATATTCTGTTATACTGAATGTTGTTCAGCAGCACAATCCCAAACTGAATAATTGGTAAATAAAATTGACTGAAAAGCTTTCCCAAGCCTACAAGACTGGCACAATAATCTTCTTGTTACATGGCTGCTATTTAACAGTTTCATGAACAAAAAGGCTATGTAAAACTATTCTTCTAGGGGAGAAAGACCTATAAACACCAGCCAAATAAGGTGTTGCTGCCTTGCGTCTATGTCCGGTCAGCAAACGCCTTTTCACCATTATGCTGACTCAGACCTCTGCGAAACAACATCGGTATCACTACTTTCGGGTAAGATTAAGAAAGTCATATTAGATCACTTCACAAGTCATATTTATTAAAGGAAGCAGGGTGAAATAAAGCATTTAACCACAACTATCGCATTTAAGGAACAATCAGCCCAAGTAATTCATTACTCTTTAGTCAAAGCGAGTGTACTGAGCTAAAAAAAACTCATTAATAGAGGGATCAGGAGCAGGTCGATGTCCTGCAGCCAAGTTATACGAAACGCCAGATCTACTGACTTCTCGACTTCAGAAATGGTTTATTCATTAAAAAAAGACCTGGCATCAACAAGACCCAAACAATTTGCTAATGCTACAGATAAAAACGAATGCAGGTTTAGTGCGACAAAAATATGATTACGGATTGCTTTTTCTTTTTAGTTTTTACTTACTGCAAACCAGAGTTGCAGCCACAAGATCAAAGGTGTACTGCATTTTACAAGTTTGTACAGGGGGACACCGTCAACACTCACCTGTCCTGGCATCCCTGGGCCCGGGCTGCGCTTTGTTGTTCAGCTGAAAGGGGACCGTGGCTCTCATGGGCTGGAGACCCGAAGTGCAGCCGCGCACAGCCCCCACTCCGCTTCGGCACGACATCCTCAAGGGCTGCGACCTACCACCAAGATGATCAACAGCAAGTCGCGAAGTTACTGCACGATCGCGCAATCTCCAGTGAAAGAATTAAAGCCTCACAAGCTTGGGCTATGGACCACAATTCAGTTTTTTTCCCCAGTGATTTACACTGGCTGGCACGCAGATGAGACTCGATCCTCCGTCTTCTTTGCACTAAAGTATTCTTTTGTCAAGATAATGATCTTTTTCGAGTAGTTTTCCGAAATAGGAAGTACGATTCATCTCCCCTGGCGCGCAGCCACTTTATATTACACAATGTATGGGAACAAATTTCGTGAGAAATGTGCACTGAACTATACTTCGCTGCAATCATGCAACTTACAACTTCTCTGTTGCCGTCCTTCCTCGAAATGCTACCTCTTTTTGGACTGACAACAGGAGCACGCTAGCGCCCCGTTTAATTGCGGGGGTGAGACTGAAGGTCACACTCTTTGCTTGATTGGCTGTTACATTGCAATGCATTAATTTTATTGGTTTAGCCGACATCAATCGGACAAGGCACAAACACTGTTAATAGATTTCCCCGCCTACACTCTGAATATTAATACAAAACATCGTTCTTCGTATTGGTGTATAACGCTGTCGTTTGAAATAAAACCAGGCATTAACGTTTCAGCATAATTGCTCCGAATAAAAAAGGGATTGTCTATTCGAAAGTGTTACGTTTAGCATTTTAGGCAACTTTCTCGGTGTTTATTTTCGGTCTATATTGACAAAAAACGAAACTAGCTGTAGTTTAGGTATCTTGCAATTAACTTAATTTTGCACAATCAAAGCATATACCTAAGATTATAGTGACAGAAATGCATTTGCTTGCGAATTTTCTAAATAAAACTTTAGTATCAGACACCGCAGCCAAGTCTATAGATTCTGATATCTGACAATTAATAGTTTGGTTTCCTTGTTATTTGTGACATTATTTGTTCACAGTTATGTGGCCTGATAGGGTATTTTCATCCCATCAGTGAAGAGACCCATAGCTTTTCGTTATTTTATGTTTAATTATTTTTCTGTTATGATGAACTCAATCCATGACATTAGTCCTACACTCTAAGACAAAGGATAACAATTTGTACCTTTGCTTGTCACTGGGGCTGTACCCTTAAGGGTCTGCCAGTTGTACCCCTAGCTGTAGGTAATTGTACCTTTTAAAGTACAGAAATGGACTCTGAGGAACAATTAATGTTGTTTATACCTTTGGGATGTTCCTCAGAGTCCATTTCTGTACCTAAAGGTACAATTACAAGAGTATAGCCCCAGTGATGAGCAAAGGTGCAAATTCTCCCTCTTTTTTCTGAGCATCCACATTCGCCCTACATTTCCTATCTCACAAGATCAGAAGGACGAGATGAACCTTATTTAACTGCTAAAACAGGCACATTAATTTTATTTCTGAGTAGGCACGTTATTTTATTTTATGTACCAAATTCATTGTACTGATTATCTTGATTTTCTTGATTTTTTTTTTGCACAACACCCCAAAGTAAATTCTTAGTGATGAATAAATAATTTTGATTCTGATTAATACATATTTATGAAACAAGATGGGAAAATGATCACTCAACGGTAGTATATCATTACTGTAAGGCTGAGTGTGGGTGGGTGGGTGTTAGCTGCTGAAAGGGGTGATTGTGGGGACAGGAGGCAAGCCTGTGCAGGGAGGGACACCGACAGATAACCAGGAGGCAGTGCCTTCAGCAGGGAGTGTCAGGGATGGTATGGGAGAAGCCCTCAGATAAAAGGGGGAGGCAGTGAGTGAGCATTATCATCGGAGGGGAACAGACTTATACATAATGTCACGCATTATCACAGGAGTCAGGATGACAAGACCATGAGGATAAACGCAAATGTTTGTGAAGATCTGATCCTCATACTATTTATAAGCAGGCTTCCAGGTTTGCTTTGGTATGGCGTTCACAATATACAATTTTATGTTCTCATAGTGGTGCATTCAAATGTTAATACATGTATAACAATTAGAATTATTTTGCTTCTTGGATTACAATTATAGCACACTGACATCCCCATATCTGCTTTCCACACAACCACACAATTACAGAGGTATTATCTGATGTGTTTATACAAATACACACACACACACACACACACACATATATATACATACTGTATATATATCTCACAGGTGACTGAAATCCTGTACGTGTGTGATTTTCTATATCTTACGAAGTTCTATTTTGTAAGATAACAAGGGCAGTATATGATGACTGTCATTCAGTTACCTAAGGTTAATTACACCATATTGCCAAAAGTATTGGGACACCTGCCTTACACAGACATGAACTTTAATGACATCCCATTCTTAATACATAGGCTTTAAGATGGAGTTGACTAACCCTTTGCAGCTATAACAACTTCAGCTCTTCTGGGAAGGCTGTGCACAAGGTTTATGGGAAGTGTGTTTATGGGAATTTTTGACCATTCTTCCAGGAGAACATTTGTGAGGTCAGACACTGATGTTGGATGAAAAGGCCTGGCTTACAGTATCCACTCTAATTCATCCCAAAGGTGTTCTGTCGGGTTGAGGTCCGGGCTCTGTGCAGGCCAGTCAAGCTTCTTCACACCAGACTCGCTCATCCATGTCCTTATGGACCTTGCTTTGTGCACTAGTGCACAGACATGTTGGAACAGGAAGGGGCCATCCCCAAACTGATCCCACAAAGTTGGGAGCATGACTTTATCCAAAATGGCTTTGAATGCTGCAGCATTAAAGGTTCCTTCCACTGGAACTAGGTGGCCAAGCCCAACCTCTGAAAAACAACCCCACACCATAATCCCCCCTCCACCAAACTTCACACTTGGCACAATGCAGTCAGGCAAGTACCAGTCTCCTGGCAACCGCCCAACTCAGACTCGTCCATGAGTCACAAGGCATGCTGAGGCGCACAGTGTGCAGAGTCATCAACTGTCTGCAAAGTCAATAGCTACAAACCATCCAAACTTCATATGTCCTGCAGACAGTTGACGACTCATCATACATTGTTCCCGCTCTGTGATTTTACGTGACCTACCACTTCGTGGCTGAGTTGCTGTTGTTCCCAATTGCCTCCACTTTGTTATAATACCACTAACAGTTGACCATGGAATAATTAGTAGCGAGGAAATTTCATAAATGTTCTTACTGCAGAGGTGGCATCCTATCATGGTACCACGCTTGAATTCACTGAGCTCCTGAGAGCGACCCATTCTTTCACAAATGTTTGTAGATGCAGTCACGCAAGTGCTTGATTTTATATACCTGTGGCTATGGAAGTGATTGGAACACCTGAATTCAATGATTTTGAGGGGTGTCCCAATACGTTTGGCAATATAGCGTATCATTGCTTATCCTATTAAGTGTTACATCCTCAGAAAAAGAATGTAACTCCAAAATAATTTGTAAATATATATTATCTATGAACTATTAATTATCATGTAAATCATGTTCATGCTCGTGCCCATTGCTTCTGGGATAGGCTCCGGACCCCCCGCGACCCAGTACGGATAAGCGGTTTGGAAAATGGATGGATGGATCATGTTCATGTCATATTGGACTAGAGCACACAACCCTCCTGTGGATTTATGTCCTTCTATTTGTGTCTTATCCAAAATGAAGTGGGACACAAACTTCCCACCTCAGAAAATCAAAATCATTTGGAAAGTATTTCAGTCAGAATTCTACAATGCCGTAAACAATACAAGAATGAAATGTTTTTTCCAGAAAACAGCACTTGTTAGCATTTTATTTTAGTTATTGAAGTTGCTTGTTTGTTTTGGGATACAATGTGTTTCTTATACAGTATAAAGACAGTCTTGTGACCCCCTCCTGAAATTACACTAAGTTGTCACAATCTTTGTGATATAAGCGAAGAAATCACACGCACGATTAAAAGTGCAAGACCGCATTGAAGGTAGAACAAAAGGGAAGCAGTTTATTGCAGAGTAAGCTGACAAACAGCATAGATCCCAGGGAAACCATTAAATTAAAAAACAGAAAGGGATACAAAAACTGCACAGAAATGTTAAAAAATAAAAATAGGTTATACAAAGTACCCCCCATAAACAAACATACAGATGAATACTTGGTTCATTGCTTCTTCCACCTGCTGAAATTGCAATTTTAATCAAAATCAGTAAAGCTCAAGGTCAAAATTCAAGGTCATTCTCAATATTAGTCATTCATACACTCCAAGTCACACAAAACATAAGAAGATGCACTTCCTGTAAAGAAGAAGGCCATCTGACCACAAATAACCTTAATTTTCATGTGTTTTTATACTGGGAAATCATGGCAGTTCAGTTTTTTATGTTGGACAGACATAAAAGGTCAGTCAAGACTGAGAAGACAAATATTTAGGTCTAAGTATAGATTAAAAGTTGGGCAAAGAGAGGGTAGAGGAACACAATTTCAGTTTGGAATGATGTAATATTTTATACATAGCAACAGTCAAACATACGATATAGTCTCAAGTTCCGACAAGGTCTGAAGGAGGGAGAGGGACTGGGAGAAGAGCTGATTGGGAAAGTATTATTCAAGTATATTTCCTTCAATATTTTTCATTATCTCTAAAACAATGTCCTCTAAGACAGACTTTTCAGAAGTGTTCGGTCATTCCACCACAGTTTGCTTCTCAGCGCTGTTTGAGATCCTTGGGGCACACATCAAGCTGAAGGGGACGGAAGAAGCAGGAGGAGGTGGCAGGAAGGGCAGGCGGGAGGGCGGGGGGGCGCCGAAGCCGCAGAAGGCACAGAGTCCCCTGCTGCAGTTGGGTGTGGGCCCTGTGTGAAGCAGAACTGAATGTGTGGCCCCAGTGCATGGGGAGGGGGGTTAGGGTGCTGGGGGTGGGCAGCTACGCCCTAGCTGGGAGAAAGGGCAGGACTGGCTTCTGTGCTGATGTTGACCAGACACTCGCTGGACTTCAGGCTAGCCAATGATTTGCAGCTTGGCAGAGAGGCCAGGGATCCACACAGACCCAGCATGGAAGGGGTGTAGTCTTTACCTGGGAAGACACATTGCACATTCAGCAAGAAGTTTCTCTTCATATGTTTCAGTTTAATTTTTAGAAGAATCTGCACCTTCCTGTTGTGGTTACAGGGCCTAATATAACCTTACATAGCTTGATAAGTATATTCACAAGCTCAATATACCAGTTCTGTTTATTTTCCCAAAAAAAGCAACAGCCCATTGTTTCAGTTTGCCAATGACGTGTACAGCATGTGTGCGAACGTACCTGCTGGACACCAAGGCTCACCATTCTGCTTCCCCTCGATTTTTTGAGGATCCAGATCCAGGCTAACCTCAGCGGAGAGCTGTTCTACGCTGGGGAAGCTCCTCCTCCAGGCAGACAGACACAAAGACACGGTGAGTGACATGCCGATGCACAGATGACTTCACCAAGCAATTTAGGGGCAAAACATATATTTTATACCAGTCAAAAGTTTTTACACACACTGTGATTTTCTACATTTGCATGCTTAACATTTACAAAACACTCAATATTCCTTGCTAACAAATAAATTTGCAGGATGTTTATTAACAATAACATGTCAAATCTTTGATTCATGAAAGTAACCTCCTCCAGCAGTTATAACAGCAAAAAAAATTCGAGCATTCTTTCTACAAGGAACATTAATACTGCTCTGTTTCATGGGATGAAACAGTTAACTAGTGCATTTAAGGTTAAATGACATCCTAGAAATTGACTATGCCATCACCAACAACCAATTAATAGGATGTCAGACATGCACTGTCACATACTCTTTCCATGTTATATAGGAAACGTGTTTTATTAGACTTATATTTTCATTTACAATTGTTTACTTAACTTTACAATGCTTAACAGGAATAAAAAAAATCGGCTATTTATGAAATAAGTGGAAAAATGTCTGGAACCATAGATTCCAGTTAGAGAACTGGAAGAGGAGGTCTTATTTATAGTTATTGAACTTTCGTCAGCTCTGATGACAGATTAATTTTTGTGTGTGAATGACAGCTGACTGTGCAAGATGTGGATGTGTTGTATGTGTGTGTGCGGTCTGTGGAATCAGAAATAAAGTTTACGTCAGCATTTTTGCAGGATATTAATATTATAACAAGTATCATAACAATCAAAATTACTATCATAGTACAACTAAAACATATTTCCGATGTAACAGCTGAGTCGCTGTTTAAAGCAATAGGAGTGCTACAACTGTAAGTAGCCTATAATTAACGTTACCTAAATACCGCTCGCATAATGTTAATGTAAGTAAATGATAACCGGCAAACGGCAGAAGTGTCGTTTACCTTACTGTATAACATTCAAGCAAACTACTAATAAACACGCTTTAATATTATACTTTCTATGAATACACTTAAACAGAACAGGTATCGAGTTACAACATTTGAAGCACATTAAAGAAAGGAAAAAGTAAAGCAGCCAGTCTCACAGTAAGCAACACTTAAACGAACCAAGGGAAACCAAACGCCTAATTTTAGTTCCACCTTCAGTCTTTCTGCAAGAACATTATTTCACTTGGTTAATGTGGTCACGTGACCATGCAATATCAATTACGTAAACTATTTCATTAGTAGTGAGGTGGTAGTTGTATTTAGATACAAGTCATTAGTTACATGTAGATGCGTATCTGATAGATTGCAAGGTTGTATGTGCAAAGACCGTTTACGTAACTATATGCATTATAAGATTAGCTTTCCAACTGATACTGTCATATCAATGTACGCCAACGTGAAGCAATTAACATCTGGTAAATTGGGTTCATGCCAAGGATATGTATGGGATATATTAGACTGTAAGCCAACATTTGGTACTTGACATTTTGAATGCAAAGGACATGGGTGTATGCGTTAATGTGTACTGAATTACTTATTTAAGCCGTTACGGCTTAACTTGCAGATGATGTGCAAGACCAAAACAATACTCTGAACATGATTCGGTTTACATAAAGTCATATAATATATAAATATTAGTTAGTGCAAACGTCTAGATAGCAAATGACAAAGTAATCTGATATGCACATGTACACTAGAGTACGGTTTGTTTAGAAATTAGTTATATATGCATGAATCCTCAACCACTATTGGCCTACTGTTTTAGTTTCATTGTCCTTCCCCTGTACATACAGAACAACACCCACATATAAATTTATGCAGACCCTGATATAAGTATTAAATCAGTACAGGTTCAGTTAGGGAGATCAGATGGCCCACGGTGTTCACTCATCACGGAATGCTCAGCTACAGCATGTATCCCGGCTGAGCTGGAAAACTCACCTGCGGAAGAGTTTCACATCCTCCTGGTTGTTAAAAGCCTGGCTCGATGGCCACTGGTTGACCAGGGGGATAGTGAGCTCCTTATTCAGGTGACTGGAGTCACAGGGTATCAGGCTTGCTCTGAAGGAAACCACAGAACCATACAGTCAGTTATATGTGCAGCTGCAGACCATGTTGTGCATGTCTTGGGGGTCAATGTATCCTAGAGACCATTATCCCACTGAATGGCCGCCTTGGCTGCTCCTAGGTCTAAGTGCCCCACAGTTCCCCGCTCACAGCTGTTCCTGTAGCTCGAGTACAATGTCCTCCAGCTCCTTCTTCTCGTGCTGACTCTGTCGCTGCAGCTCCTCCAACCTCAGGGTCAGCCGTTTGTTTTCCGTCTCCAGGTTCTTCAGCTGAGACTCCCGCAGGCGGACCAGCTCTTCCAGATATCCCTGCCGAGGAACATAAGTCGGTCTAACATCACAGCCGTGTAAGCAAGAGACAGAGCATGTAGACAGCAGAGCAATACAACAGTAATGTGAGGTGAAGAAAGTCTGTTAAATTTAATATGAAGAAATCAGAATCTATATAATCTAGATCTATAAATCAAAATATTACAAAATAATAATTAATTATCAGGGGTGCACATAACTGGTACGCATTCACAGTATAAAGTGATACGTGTGGCATTTTTTTGTCGTAGCAGCGCAAATGCGTATTTGTGCTTTGGTGTATTTACTGTGCATTTTAGCCTTTATACTGCGAAAGGAGTACAAATCAGTCACATAAAGGTTAAAATACATAGCAATTTCTTATCATAACAGCGGAAATGCACATATAAATACGCATTTGCGCTGCCATGACAAGAAAACAGCAAACGCGTACTTGCATAGCAGTTGTGCACCCAGGATTATTATTATTATAAGAAGAGCTGAAGAAGTGAAAGTAGACGATATCACAACAAACTCACATCCCTTTAACAAAAGGCACCAGTAACCACAGGTTTCATCATTGGTGTATTCCATAACAGCAGCAGTAAACACAACATAACCAGTCACACTTCAGGCCCCTTGAGCCCCCATCTCAGTAATGAATATCCTTTAAATCATTAAGTTTGACATCAAGCTGCTTCTCCACTAATTTCTGGGCTTCCTGTCTCTCATTTCGCAATGAATCACAGTCTTCCGGAGATTTCCTCCATTGGCTTTGGCCTTCATTGGAGGAAAACACTTTTCCTGTCTTGTCACGATGCTACACCTTTCCTCGAGAAAAATGTGACCTTCCTGCTACTGAAGCAGGTATGAAAAGATTCCTTGATATTGGTTGATGTGCTGAGCAGTCGGTGCCGCTTCTTAATACATTGATTTATAAAATGTAGCCAGCCTGCCGGATTCAGAGTTTCAGATTCAGGCTCTGGTCATGGCTTAATGCCTTTAAAATCTTAATGTAGGGCAGCTCATGAATATGACCTAATTCAACAAAGATCTACAGTTCTGCTCAGTACTACTGAATTTCTGACTGCTTGTTTGGGTCCAGCACTGATATGTTTCTTGCTAGAGTTCAGAGACTGAGCCTTTGTAGGAATCTTTATCACCGTTTTTATTAACTATACAGTTTTGCTTATATTGTAGCCTGGACCTTTCCGAGCTTAGACACACTTATCCAACAGTTTTGCTCTGTCACCAACAGCACTTTGAGTTTTGTGGCCTCCATCATCAGGAAATGTCACTATCCATAAAAAAACCATGTGCCCCCGTATACCATAAAAGCTTCAGAAAGTGTGTGATTTCCCAGGTAATCATGAAATGGAAGCCAAGCCTGGCATTTTATCTAGGTAACGTTTGGCAACTTTTGCCCCGATCTACCAAAAGAGTCAAATTTGTAAGGCACACTCTGGCACCCCTCATTCCTCAGCCGCAGGAATGTAGGCAATGGAATAAAGTCCCTGACTCCCAAAAGAACAACGGCATGTCCCCAAAAAGCCGTTTCAGTGCAGAAAGCACACTTCCCAGTCAGCTGCTAAAGAAGCTGCACTGAGACAATTATGGCTCATATAACACAACCTACACTAACCTACACATGGTTCATGGAAAATAAGGTCAGGGACATTATTTTTATTCGGTTCCCATTCCAGAATCATATGTGGTCACCTGAGAGGGCATACATGGATCTTCATAACTAATAAGCAATAAGGGGTGATCTCAGAATTTGGAATGTGTGACACTTTTTCCACTCTCCACCTACGAAGAGTAATCAAATATCAACTGAGAAATTTTAATTACCATGTCATATAGTGTGCTGAATGATTATCACTTTAATTGACTGGCATATTTCAGCTGCCAGTGCTGGACCAGATGGTATTAATTGTCTCATGGTGCCTGTGGTTTTGGAGGTAGAAATCTAAAATGGGCAGAATAAAATTATTAAAAAAATAGGATGTGGCTCATGGCACAGTTGACCGGTGAAACACAGTATGAATACAAAGAAATTATAATATGCTATAATCAGTTTTTTGCTAATAACCCAACGTAACATTCATCAAACGTTATATTAACCAGCATGACTAACAACTACATTTTTAATTGCTGAATGACAAGCTTGATAGCAAAGATTCTGCCATAACAAAAGAGTACTGATGTCTTCTTTACATCTTGCCATCATGACATTTTTGGTATTTGTCACTGGCCATGGTGCCTGTTTCATTCCACTCTATCGGAAAGCATAGTCATGGGGAATTTTAGAGAAAGGACAGGATACAATATAAGCATTCGTATAGTTCTTCCTCATAACTGTCTTACAGTTGTTTCTAGTCATTCGTTAGAAGTGTAGCCTAGCAGCACTTGTACATAAATCAGCTCACGACAGCGGTATGCTTATTTTATATTAACTGCTTCACTTTTATGTTACTTTGGAGAAAAGCGACTGTCAAATAAATATGCATGTAAGAATGGAACTGGCCTATGTGGGGATTTTCTGTTTTTAACAGACAAGTCATTATCATATTACTGATAGAAAAAGAAAACTGTTCTGTTTAATTAGAAATGAACACAAATAAATTTCAGTTTCAAATAGTTTCATAAGCTTCATATCGACAGCGTTAAATTCACACATTATCGGGGCACATAAAGCATTTATATGGACAAAGACATTGTTAAACGTTACCAAAAAAAATGAAATAAACATCAAAGAAACTCCCCCTTCCTGATGTGTTGTAATGACCAGATTCACATAAGCCATGATAAGATCAGATGCTAAATATAATATACAGACGCTCCTCTACTTACGAATGAGATACGTTCTGAAACGTCGTTCGTAACTTGAAATGTTCGTAAGTCATCATTCAACATCATTTAAGGGTATACGCAAGTACAAAGGACTAGGATGCTGGGAGTACGCATGCTACGCTGCTGCAGGGTGGGAGTAGCGGCCAGAAGTCGTACTAGGCGGAATTGGTGCGCAGAAAAAAAAAAGATGTTGCGGACAGGAAATGGGAGCCCAAGGAATACAATTTAGACTTACAGTCCTCTTCGTTCGTATGTCTGAAAGTTCGTAACTTGAACGTTGGTAAGTAGAGGAGCGTCTGTATATCAAAAATAATCTATTGAAACAGTACTGTATGACTGAGTGTATTTTATTTGTTGTAGATAGTTACGACACTCCGTAAGCAGTTATAGGTGGAGGGAATGGATAGATAAGACCATAATGTAATGAACTAGCAGCATACCTTCTGGGCGTAGACGATCTTGAACCTCTGCTCCATCTTGCGGCATTTAGTGCTCCAGCTCTCCTCGTCGGTGACCAGCGGGATGTAGGGATGCTCTGGATAGCTGTCGTCGCTGGTGCTGCTGTCCACGCTCTGCCGGTCATCATCATCGCTCAGGTAGTCGTAGCTACAGAGGTGCACGGACACAAAGGGGTGAGTTCAGCGGGCTTTAACACGCTTATGGACATTCTGAACACCCATAAACCTGGGAGATAAACTACAAAGCATATTATCATCTGACAGGTTCCCCTGTTGGCAAAACAAACTGCATCATTCTGTGTCAACTGAGTTCCACTGAAAATTGCTTAATGACAATTAAGCACAGTGAAGCAAATCACTGAAATACTCACCTCTGAGTGAACTTAAGATATGGTGTGTAGTCAATTACTGCTGCCGACTTGCCGTCCAGCGCCTGCCCCTTCAGACAGAAGCTGCAAAGGTTAGAAGGAAAGGAAAAAAAGAAGAAAGAAATCACCATATTGGGATCTTTAGCTAAAGAAATCACCATATCGGGGTCTTTAGCTAAAGAAATCACCATATTGGGGTCTTTAGCTAAAGAAATCACCATATTGGGATCTTTAGCTAAAGAAATCACCATATTGGGGTCTTTAGCTAAAGAAATCACCATATTGGGATCTTTAGCTAAAGAAAT
>JAODJX010000097.1:31942081-31984176 GCA_026776945.1 Isichthys henryi | reverse complement strand
TAGATAGATAGATAGATAGATAGATAGATAGATAGATAGATAGATAGATAGATAGATAGATAGATAGATAGATATTAGATTGATTGATTGATTGATTCTTAATCCTCAGAGGAAAATTTGGCCTTTACTTCAGCAAAAAGAAAGAGAAATGAACAAAAAATAGTTGGTGATATACTTCACAGGATACAAAATTAAATTTGAAATTAAACATTAAAGGTGCCAGAGAATGAAAAGCTGACTTTACCTCCGGAGAGCTGAACAAGAAGGGTTTGGTACAAGAAACTGATACACCTTGAATGTGAAACACTGTTGTTCCTTCTTTCAAACATAAATCTCACATGTGTAAAAGGTGGTAAAACGGGCTGATTCCAAACCCCTAGGCTGTTATGTCTAAACTGCACCACTAATTCTAACATGCACCAGCCCTCTTTCAAGCTCAATGGACCTGCACAACCTGTAACATTCACATTCCTCTCTACAGGGCCATGCGTTTCCACAAGAGCGCCTAAGGAGGAAAAGCAGAGGAAGTCATTGATGTAAGGTTATTTATTACTAGTAGGCTAGAACATAAGTGCTGTTCAGGGGTCCAAAAGCTCCCATTAGTAGCTGACGTAGTTGGAGCCATTTAGTTGATAGCAACTTTGCTTTTGGGAAACGTACCCCAGTTAAGCAGGGGAGCAGTAAACGACATTATGGAGTCTGTGATACTGACATTATCAAGGGGTGGCTGTACTCAAAACAACTGAAAATGTTAGTCCAAATTTATTACAAATAAAAAAAAAACATTTATGAGCTGCTCAGCTTGCCGTTTGGAGTTCTTGATGAAAACTGCCTGATGTCTGTCGGTGAAGGAAAAGCCATTATGTGACTCATGACTAGATATATTGGGTGTGTGTGAGCCATCACAGTGCTTCACTATGAACCAGCCAATTAGAGCAGAGCTTATCAACATATTAATTAGCCCACCAAAAAATGGAAACTGGCCTGTTTCTTTCTAGGGCCAAATAACAGGGTTATAAATGGCCATGTAAAACCACTTCTGGTCATTTTTCATGTAAACCTAATTGACTTAGCTTCTGTGTAGACACCAGAGAACCATAAGGAAAAATGCATTCTTTGGCATCTTTAAAAATGACTAAATTAAGTCTGTGTACAGGAATAAATACAAATATGTTGCTGCAATGTGCAAACAGTGCTTTACAGTAACAGGTAACCACAAATGCAAGTGGATATTTGCTTCATAATAGTGTAAAATGAGAATCAAATGAATAAATTGAATGAATGAATAGGAGAAGAGAATGTGAATAATTTTGCAGTCTGCAGGCACAAGAGCTTGTTCCTCAATAAACATCACACATACAGTATGGTTCTCAGTAAAGGGTCAGTCTCCTATGAGGCTTCTTATCAAAATAAAAATGGTTCCCCTTTGCTACAAAGAACAAAGTTTTGATCACAGATGCAGAGTCCTGAGCCCCCCCAGTGGTCTCACCTGAAATCTATGGCCCCAAGTCCGATGAGCATGCCGGTGAGCACCGTGGCCTCTTCTCTCAGCATGATGGCACCGTCATCATAGAACCTCCTGGAATGGCAGAAGATTTCAGCTTCCGCAGCTCACAAACACTGAATCAGCTTACGGTAGAGCCTGACTCATTCACATTGCTGAAATTTACCACAAATGCTTGGCATTCTTGGTAAATAATGGTATTGACAGACAGTCATTGATGTTTTCAGCTTATTAATACCCTTTATTCCCTGAAAAACTGACAGATATGTTTTCAAAATTACAACTTTGCTTAGTGCTGAAATGTCACTCTAATCTAGAAACCCCAGAGCTCACATAAAACAAAGGAGTGAACGTTTATATCATACATTTCAATCATGTTTTCCATCCATCCATCCTACCATCCATCCATCCATCCTGTAACATCCTGTATCCTATACAATGCAGCATGACTGACATGACAGGAAACACAAACCACAATGCAGGCTACCAGTTCATTACAGAGCACACATTCCCACACTATGACGTAAATTGGCATACCTGCATATTTTTGGAGTAGTTTCTCAATTATTAAGCAAAAGTATTTTGTGGCATTTTAGATGTACATGATCTCTACTGGATTGTTACAATGAGTAAAACTTGTATAATCCAAAAAAATGTATGAAACTAACTAGATGGTTCAGGTATGCAGATGTATTATTCTTCATTAAAAACACTTTTACAATTACAAATTCTGAAAAATTCCCAGCTAAACTTGTGCTACATCTTTTATAGTTTTTTATGCTAAAAAAAACTTTTATTTAGAAGATATCTCTATTAAAAGCAAATCTGTCATCATTCACATCATTGATTAAAAACATAAATTATGTAAAATTCTACAGTTAAATAGTATTTTACAACTGTCCCCATGTTTTTAAACAATCCTGCCATGTTTACATAAAACACTACATAAAATCTATGCTATACGCCTTCCAGGTTATGACTCAAAGGAAGTGGCATTATTTGACTGAGTGGACTTGGTGAGTTTTGTCCTTGAATTGTATTATGTACAGCTTGTTTTCGTATGTTTTTTTTAGAAGGACAAGTCCAGTCTTGAAGGGCCAGGGTGCAGGACAGCTTGCAGATTTCCCTGCTCAAACAGCTTAATCAGCAGGTTTACTAGGTATGTCTAAGCAGGGAGATCTGCAAACTGTGTTGCAGACTGGCGCTCCAGGGCTGGAATAGGAGAAACATTAGCTAAAACGCCATGTCCTCTCACACTAAAATATCCCAAAAATGAATGAAATTGTTGTAAATCCAAAATCTCTGAAAATGCTACTGAAATGCCTTACATGCCCACAGTTTTAGTACAAGCATGCTAACAGGCTGAGCAATGGTCAGGCCCTGTCACATCGGACTCCGTCACAGCCCCGTGTGCCAGGGCCTTACTGATGAATGGCATTGTTCCTTTATTGCATGTAAGATGTATTTAACAAAGCCCATAGTAAAACACTGTTTGAATATATAGGCTTGACACTGTAGATCGTTTTATACTCATATAGACAAAAGTTTTAATTTGGGTCCCTCTTTTACCTAATCCAATGTAGCACTACTTTTGAGGTTGCAGTTTTTAATTTTAATATTTGAATTCATGTAATACAGTAATGTGCAGCATAACGACATTTCATTCAATGAGGGACCACATATACAACAGTGGTGCCATAAGATTATACAGGAATGGAGCTGAAAAAATACCATTGCCTAGTTCTGTCATAGCTATTGTAACGTCATAAGCACAATGCATTACTCACAAGTCTGTGGTGATGCTAGTATAACAAAACGACTGCACTGCTAGCTGTACAAAAGTGTAGACACACAGTTCTCTACAGTACATAATACTTGATAGTAATAATAAACAATTATGTTACCGGTTTATGTATTTACTATAAAGTATATTTTATCGTTATTTTAGAGTGTACTCATTCAATTTTTCCCCATCAATGAGTGATGCATGTACGCATGTGTGACCCATATATGAGCTTTGAGTAATAATCATTGTAATTATTTCATTGAATTGTTAAATCACTTGTTAAACAAATTGTTAAATGTAATGTTTTATATTGAAATATTGTGAAATTAGTTTACTGAATTACAAACAGGTTTGGCCTATATCAGATGTCAGTCATATTCTAATCAATTATGTCCTTGGCTGAACTTTACCATATCAGTCTATTAAGTTAACATTAAAACCACAAGAATAAATAAAAAATATGAATGCTTACTAAAATTGTAGAAAACATAACTTTTCCTGCATAATCCAGCAAAACCTTCATTGTGATTAAGGGCGGAACAGCTGCAGGGGGTCAAACTAGCACAGATAGTCAGTCCCGTCATAACGCTGTCAGTCCTGTCACGCCATAGTCAGTCTTGTCATAATGCTGTCAGTACTGTCATGCCATAGTCAGTCCTGTCATAACACTGTTAGTCCTGTCACACCATAGTCAGTCCTGTCATAACGCTGTCAGTCCTGTCACGCCATAGTCAGTCCTGTCACGCCATAGTCAGTCTTGTCATAATGCTGTCAGTACTGTCACGCCATAGTCAGTCCCATCATAACGCTGTCAGTCCTGTCACGCCATAGTCAGTCCCGTCATAATGCTGTCAGTCCTGTCACGCCATAGTCAGTCCTGTCATAATGCTGTCAGTACTGTCACGCCATAGTCAGTCTTGTCATAATGCTGTCAGTACTGTCATGCCATAGTCAGTCCCATCATAACGCTGTCAGTCCTGTCACGCCATAGTCAGTCACGTCATAACGCTGTCAGTCCTGTCACGCCATAGTCAGTCCTGTCATAATGCTGTCAGTCCTATTATGCCAAGCAAGGGCCTGACATTTTAGGGGTGAAATGCATATAAAATGTACTTTATTCAAGCATAAAAACATGTTGCGATGGCATGATATGTGTTTCACATAGTCTAACATGTCCTCCATATGATTCAGTGTTCAGATTCAAGAATAAGATCTTTTTGCCCCCAGATTTGTAGAAGTGGAAATGCACACTTCTGATATAATGTTCCTTTTAATGAGGAGTGAATTTAATATGATAAAAGTAGAACAATTATTGCTCACAGTATTCAAAAAATGGAACTCCACTGCTAAAAAGTATGCAACACATTTTATTAAATATATTTAGTAGTATCTATGCTGTTCTAATTAATTGCATTGCTTTGACTTCTCATTTTCAGAAGTGTTAAAGGCAATCTGAAAATGCTAACAAATGTATTGCTGTTCCAAAAAAATCCAGATTTGGAATCGGAAACACAATTCACTGACTGGTCACACATCTATATCTGGTTATATGATATTTCAACTGTGCAGCATCTGCACAGAGTTACTCCAAAACGCGACATGTTATTTTCAGCACAGAGCACTTTTTGCCGTCATGCAGTCAGCTGACATTCAGTTGTGCAGCACTGACCTCGTCGTCCGTGTGTCCCTCAGGGCCGTCGCAATGTACTCAGAGAGACGCTTCTCCATCAAAGCCACTCGAAGCCATGCCCGTCCCTGTGTGGGAAAGACAGCTGGTCAGCCCAGGAATACAGAGTGCACTCTCTCCTGTTGGGGAGCAATTTGTTGTCTACTCTCCTCTACATATCATTATCCTCCCTTT
This sequence comes from Isichthys henryi, assembly GCA_026776945.1. NCBI lineage: Eukaryota > Metazoa > Chordata > Actinopteri > Osteoglossiformes > Mormyridae > Isichthys > Isichthys henryi. Next base: position 31,979,025 of record JAODJX010000097.1, on the reverse strand, counting down.
TCCAAGGGACTTGTGCTTTTTGGTTTTAGTAAATTCAGTCATTTATCTCTAATACTGTCCTGGGTGACCTTCCCTCTTCAGTCACCCTTGATCAAAGCTCAATTCCCACAGCTGAATTTGGCCCAAAGCTTGATTCTTAATTAACTAGTTCCTAACTAATTTTACATAGTCATATGTACAGGATAGATCATTAGTCGTGAACGCTGGATGCCAAGATACCTCCGGAAGTCATATGCTAATGCTGGCCAGGCACTGTGTTTGTTTAGTCAACAAAGCACCATAGTTACTGCACCGAGACTTAAAACAGCTGGATCTGGCCACTGCTGTGCAGGTGAGAACAGACAGCATGTAGATGACCCCCGTCTCTTGCCTTGGCGAGTGAGGTGTTGATGTTCTCCATGTTCTCTATGCTGCTGATGCAGTTGTTCTGCACCTTGCTACAGGCAACGCGGATGAAATCCCAGAAACTGCGCTGTCCGTCATAACTGAACCAGCTCCCAGGACCTGTATGAACAAACGGAAGCCCACAACTGTGCGCTTCTTATTCCAAACACTAATTTTAGTAGCACAATTTTAATATTAGAAATGTTTTTGATTTCAGGGGAAATTCATTTGCATACAGCAGGAACATAAAGTACAAAGATGAAGATGCAATTTAAATAGTAAAAATTACATGTAAAATTACATATAAATCATCTTCAGTTCTCAACAGCATATAAATAACCGCAAACTTTCTTAAATATGACCTCTCTTCAGATATTTCTATTTTAAAAACATGTGTTTAAATATTTCATTTCCAATAGTGCATATGTTTATGTTTGCCAAACTGGTCAATCCGTTAACAAATGTATGAGACATGCATTCAAAAATGTACACATCACTGAATATTCCCTCATTTGACATGCTGATGTATATTGCAGTAGACCTCAAAATGATATCACAGTGAAGCAAGTTCTTATTGGGCAATACTGGCTAGTTGTTTTGTTTTCATGGCATTTGCATTTATAAAGATATGTGTAGTGAACTACAGAAACCATTCCAGAGAAAGCCTCTGATAGGTCACCCTGGAAACTCGGGCACATGCGGAGAGACGCCAGGATGGCAGGATGAGTGGCAGGTTGTGTGTTTCATTCACCCAATGGCTGCTCTTGCACATGAAGGCGCAGGCCTCCTCTGTGCCTGGCCATGCACACACTGACGTGCTGGCGGGCTGCTTGCCTTTCGGGCTTCTACCTGCTGACCCTCTATCCAGTCAGCCATGAAACGCAGGCCTGCTGCCCAGCACAGTGCAAAGGATGCCTATACAGGCACTGAAGCTAATCTCCCTTTCAGTGAGGGCTGTGGGAAAGGACACAGGGAGTAATACCCCCTCTTTACCTGTCGTGTTACCCTTGAAGCGGTGGCTGAGGATGTGCTCTAGAATGGCTGCAAAATTGATGAATTCCTCGGAGGAATCGTCAATGGGCTCAGCTGTGTACTTCTCCAGCAGAGTCTTCACAGAAAACCTGCCCAGACCAACGTCACAGTTACAGCCAGCAAAACCTTTATCGCGATCAAGGGCGTAACAGCCGCAGGGGGTCAAACTAGCACAGAATAACATCCACACAGGACATGGTGTCATTATGATAGTGATGCCAACAAAAAGAAACAAGATTATAAAAATGTCTAATCTGCTTAATCTTAATTATTCAACATCGCAGATACAGCTTCACTCACAAAAACAGAGCACAGGCATTCCTGCTTTGTAATCTCCCGTTACAAAATATTAAATCAGCACACACTGTTACAGGTGAAAGAAATGGCCAGAACAGAATTTCAGCTCGATATTTAATTCTGTATAATCTATATATTATTTTGTTGCAGGTGTAGAAAACGGTTAACAGAGAAAGCAGCACAATCATTTAGCAGACTCAAGTATGCCTTTAATACGCTTTAGTTAGGAAAGTCTTGAAATGCATAAAAAAAGTATAACTAATATACATAAAATCAATTCCCTGACTCATATTCAATCCACATGACTAAGTCTATTTATCATTTAAGGTGATTACTGTGAGACATGGTCTTCAGTAATATGAGAAAAGTTAGGGGTGAAAAAAATCTGAGAATTGAGTATTTGAGCTTGTAGTGTGGGAGTGTGAACGAAATCCCAGAACGCAACCCTTTACACAAACAGCTTCCGAAAAAGGACTTTAAAACTTTAATCAATGGTGTGAGGGAGTTTAGCTTAGTGCCAGCTGTTGGGACAAGGCCTGCGGACACACACAAGCCCGTGTTTGACAGCTCTCAGGGTGTACGCCTCTTATATCAACGGCTAGTGAGCATAGCCATCAAGGCAAGTGATTTCACCACCAATTGTCTTGTGTCCAACAATGTCTCCTTGAGCCTTGCCATCAAGTTCCCATGACAACAACACAATAGGCCCACTGTCCTCAGCGACCCAGAATATGCGCCGGACAATCCCCCGGTGTATTAATTAATACGACACATGTTATCATTCAAAAGTCTTGCAACAAAAGAATGAGAATAATGCACTCATCGTTTTTGAAAGAAGAAAGACCTTCCACTTTTATTATTCAAATATATCGTATATTAGTTTTTGACATAGTAAATAGGACACACATGTACAAGCATTTTATATAAATATAAATATACACTTCATATATAAATTCTAAAGTTTTCATTTGTATGGCGATAATTTATTATGAGTTCACAATCAGCTGATGACAATGGATCCCTGGGGTACCAGGCTGGGTACCAGGCTATGTCCTTGCTAAAGGAGAAGGTTGTCGTCATAGCAACGACGTTCTTATTGAAGCAAAAATGCATCCATACGGCAGCCCCACCATCAGGCCTGTGACCTTTTTTTTTTTTTTTTTTTAAAGTAAAGGGATTGATGCGCCGGATGCTTTGGTGCACCTTTCCAAAACTCACCAGGGATACAATGTCCTTTTCTAAAAATGAATGTAGCATGCGGAGGAAAAATAATTTCCAAACTGCTTATACGCAAACATGGCCCGCTATGTAGGCTATAGTCTCGGCATCTACAGTAGCAATAATTATTTAGATTTAGGTCAAAGAAAAACAACCATTTTGTATAAATCTAAGCAGATCACATCACCAAATCCCTTTCTGTTCTTTCTTTAACGCTAACCAAGACATACGCAGGCCTGTGTCTGTCAAACCAATAAATTAAGGACAAACAGCTTGAAAAATGTAGCACCCAACAGTAATGTGTGGTGCATTATTTATGACTTGCTGTGAAATTGATCGTTATTAACCTATTTAGTATTGAGCAGACGTCTAGCAAGCGCTAAGGCCACGGTAACCATTACCTGCAGACCGTGATGAGGTTCTTGCGCTCCACGGCGACGTTTCGAGAAGATGCTTTTTTCGATGACAGACCCATAGCCATTGCTGACTGAAGGCAGCTCGTTTCCATCCGGCACCAAGCCTCGCTGTATCCCCGGACCACGAAACGCCTCCCTTGTCAAGCCATGCAAAAGACAGCACAAATCAGATTTTTCACCGTGGCTCTGCTGGTAAAAAAGATGAAGAGCGCTGAGTCTCCGGTACCAGCGTATCCAGCCTGGGGGGAGGTGGAAGCAAGAGGCTGATCCTTTACAAAACACTTGAAATCACCGTCTTGTTTTTTCTCGATCTGTTGAGGCATCCAAAGCCGTGGCCTTTTTCCTCCGAATAGTTAATAAATGACTATCAACCCCGAATAGAGGAGCGCTTCGCACAGCCCTCTGCGTCCTCTCTATTTCTGCGTCCTGCCCTCTTTCCCCAGTCTTTCCTCTCTCGGCTGCCGGTGATGTCATCGTCCCACTCCGCGTACGGTGACGGGCTGGCAACGCACCGTCCGACCCACTACGCAACAATAATTGTCAACATTACGCCCCAAAATGCAATAGACCAAAATACGTAATCCATCATTTTTTTCATTTCAGTTTAAAATGTATGTTTGTTGTATTTAATAATGATATAATTCCCTTTTCCCCTCTTTTTGATGTTGCATTATTATAGGAGGTGTAGGAGGCTTGGGAAATATGACAATACTTTGTTTCAAACAGTATTTCGCCTTTTGTTAACCCTGACTATCAACATTTCATCCCCTGAAATACTGGCATTATAGCAAAATAATATCAATCATTAACTTCAGCTGTAAGAGGAAAAAAACAAAGTTTCAATATTGCCAAAGAAGACAATCACACGTCAGGAACTTGTGATACTTCCACAATGAAGAAAAGAGCAAGACGTTCCCTTTAACAGCCAACAGAGTGATCTCACTTCTGTAAGTGCAAGCTTAAAGGCAATACTGCCTGGAAGTCCACTACAGATAAGTATAGTGAAAATGAAGCATGTGTCATTTCCAGCAGCGTATTTTCCAATTCTGACTCATGGGCGTCGTTAGGACCGATAACTCGGGGCTATAGACCCGGGTATTTTAAGCCTAGTATTTTAGTCCCGATGCCAGTCTTTCGTCAAGAAAAAAATGTCAAGCCGTAGGTGAACTTCACTTAGCCCCTGATCTTTTCAATAGCTAGAAATAACCTTGTCTGATTTATTAATGGTACATACCAATAGCTGACCTCATCAAATTGCGTTTAGTGGAACGGCTTTATAAACTTTACTGGAGTGCTGAAGAGCGTCGCAATGGGTTTATATGGGTGATTTTGTTACTATTAACAGCTGAAAGTTTTAAGTGTTTTCCACATCACCACATTAACATAAGTTAGATTAATTCATTTAAAACGTAAATTCAAATCAAATACAATCTCAAAGAATGTACATGTGTTTTTTTCCCCCTTTCATCCTATTAGGGCAACCAAAACACCGTTAAACTGAAACGGAGAGGAAGCAGAACTACGATATTTCACAATTATGACTCTCTTCATATTGAAGAAAATGAATTTGAAACACGTGAAACAATGAAAAGGTGACTAACGAAAATAAAACACATTAAAATAGGCAACGAATCAACTAATGTTATTGTGTCCTACTATACAAGCTATATAAAGTAGCTTTAGAATAATAGGTTCAAGAATGTTTGGGGGATCCAAGGAAATTTTTAACTATAATAATTTACATATTAACTAACGTAAATGTGTAACATCGAGTGGACGTTTAGAGTGGGGTTCTATATTCTATAGGAAACTACTGCATGAATTTAATAACATAACTTTAACTGTCGACTGTGTTGGGGGAACCACCTCCTTCTCCAGGAGGTATATGATGATCATGTGGACAGGAAGATTCTATAAACATAATTTCTGATTTTAGTTTCATAATTATTTGAGGCACTGTTGGACTCGGTAACAGACACTGTCGCTTTCAAGTACAGTGCAATTGCAGTGCTGTGAGATTAAATTATGCCCCCTCGTGGCACTTCCTGAGATTTTTCATGGCCTTTCACTGACATCTGTTAAAATTGTTCATATACTGTATGCTCCCACATTCTAAAGTTGTTGTAGCTGAAACAGTAATTGTAGGTAATTGTAGGTCTCCTTTTTCAGGCTGAGAGCAAATTTCATTTCTACTAGTTTCCAGAGAAATGTTTCTGGGTCTGTAGGGTCAATTTGTGTGTGTGCAAAGTAGATTTTTGCATCCACGCTCATAAATCCCCACTGTTTACAGCCAGGTTATGTGGGACAGCTTTAGAGCTCCCTGGAATATTCAAGACATATGATTGGCAAAGTGTGCTGTAAGGTCAAGTGGATTTTATAGAGACTATAGCTGGAAGGACACAACTGCAATTCAAATTTCAGCACAGCCTTAAAAAATGATCCAAACAAATTGTGTGCTGCTGTGGTAAGGAAACAAAGACATCCAAATGCTCTTGATCAAAACACTTAACCCCAGTTGCTCCAGAGACTGGCTAACCCTGCTCTCTCGATTTTAATTCACTTTCAATAAAATCATCACTGGATATAAAAAGTGTACACACCCCCATTAAAAAGCCCCACTAAAAATATTAGACCACAATAAAGTTTTTCAAAACCTTTCCCACCTTTAATGTGATCTATAACCTATACAACTAATTTGAAAAACTAAAAAAAAAAATGTTAAGGGGAAAAATATAAAAAATAAAAAAATGTATAATGAGCTGGTTGCACAAGACTGCACACCCTTAAACTAACACTCTTTTGAAGCATCTTTTGGTTTAATTACAGCATTCAGTCTTTTTGGGGACACACTTGCTGTCAATTAAAGTGACTCTGATTAACCCCAAAGTTTAGCTGTCCTAGTAGCATTTTACTCAGTTGCATCCTACAGCAAAAGCCATGATTACAAAGCATCAAAGGGATCTTATTGTTGAAAGGTATCAGTCAGGAGAAGGGTAGAAAAAAATCCACAGCATTAGATATACCATGACAGTCTGATGAAAAATTGTATCGTTGCATCCCTACTATCTTAAACCATCTGCAGTATGCAACAGGTGATATGCTACACTAATATTCTGGGGGTTAAACTTGATTAAAACTGACAAATGCATAGGAACAATAATGTTATCAAACCAAAAAGGTCTTAAAAACACAGATTTGCGAATTCGCGGTAACTAATTTGGGGTTGGGTGGTGTTAATTGACAAATTCGAGTATTTATCATCAGAAGTCATGGGAGACAGAAACAAAATATTCTTACCATGACCTGAGAAATTACACTGATACATAAAGCGTTGTTTGGGATAAAAACGATAATACTGGTCATAATTTTGTACTTCTAGATGTGAACCAATGTTTTTAATTTCATGTACTGAAACATTTATCTTAGCCTACCACTTGCTGCCGTTAATTATTAGTGGCAACTTTGACAGCTCGCTTACACGCGGATCCATTCAAGCAAATTTCACGTAAGCTAAAGTCATATGTACTGTACGTAACTACTCATGGAAATGATCATTTAATTTAACCAATGATCAGCAAGGCCAACAGATTTTACAATCGTAATTAATACTCTAATATGAAGTTCGTTACAAAAAAAAGGTGACAAAGACATATTTCAAGGCAATTTTGCATATCACGAACGTGCCACTTCTCTGAGCACGTAGGCTTTAAATACATGTGACTTCGCTTGAAGGACCTGAAAATACCCGTATTATTAGCTGAAGGGGCTAAAGATGTTTGTTATTGGTCCGCGAGAAACACTGCTATGTTATTCGTTGAAGATCAACCGGATGCTAAGAAAAAGGGTGGGAACGTGACGAATTCTCAAACGTTATTGGTTGTTAGATTTTCAGTTCGTCGCTCGTTCATGACGTGATCTTATTGTCGGATTTTAGTGACGAAACACTGTTAAGTTAGAGGTTCCAAGGACTGCGAATAGTTTAATTTTTCTCTGGATAAAACATAGGTAATTGGCTAATTGTAGCGAAGGGGGTGTAAAACGAAATACAGCTCATTGTCTTTTGTAGCTTTCTACGATGGGATGTCACATACAGCCGCCTGTAATAAGTAGTAAGGATATGTAGCGAGCTAAACTGTAAGACGCCACTTGGTGTTTCTCGGTGATTATCTCGCTAATACGCCGCGCTGCTAGTCAGGGTAATTTGACGTTGAAATTTCTTTCTTTTTATCTTCGTAGGTCGATTGGCTACCTTATTAAGCAATGAACTGGAACAAAGGTGGTCCAGGTGCCAAGAGGGGGTTTGGATTTGGAGGATTCAGCTTAGGGTCGGGAAAGAAGGAGGAGCCCCGCCTTTCGCGGCCCTCACACTCTTCCTTTGGTGCCGCCGGCTCTACTGGAGGATACGGCAAAAACCAGCAGCTACCCGCCTTTTATAAGATCGGCACCAAAAGGTCCAATTTTGACGAGGAAAACGCGTAAGTGCCACATGTCGATGTGACAAGGTTTAACCCTTGGGTTGCAGATTTAAATTAATCGCTTTAGGGTTGTACTTTTTATGTAGGACAATTCAGATAAATCTGACTATCCTAAACTGCAATGGAGGAATACAAGATGTGGGGTTTCTCTCTTAGGTATTTTGAAGATGATGAGGAAGAGTCTGGCAATGTTGACCTGCCTTATATCCCTGCGGAGAACTCTCCAACACGAAAACAATTTAATTCCCAGGACAGGGACACTGACAGTGAGGAAGACCCACTAGATGCCTTCATGGCAGAAGTGGAGGTGATGGAGAAACTTCACTATCTGTGTTGCAACTTATATATAATGTGAAGTAACATAAAAGGATATCAGAACTTGTATAAGCCCTATGGGCTGTCTTGTTTTAAGATTCACTTCTCACTGTTTTTTGGAGTACAGTGAAACTTTATTTTCTGCACTGTTATTAATTCGTTCCAGGCTTACTGGTCAAATTTTTTACGTTGTTTGGTTTCATGTTGATTCCTAGGATCAAGCATCAAAAGACTTAAGAAAACTGGAAGACAAGGAAAAAGAGAAAAAGCCTGATAAGTAAGTTCTGTTCTGGTTTTTCCTGATTATTTATGGGGATCTAGTGGTTAGGGAATATGCAGGTCTTTTAGAGGGCAAAACGTTCTTTAGAAAGGTTCAAATACATTGTTTTTTTGTAAATGTTTTTCTAAAGGTAGGTTAATGGCGTCTGCCATTTCTGGTTGACAAAGTTATTTTGAGTGAAGATGGTACAACAGTGGGGTACTTAGCCAAGTTTGAAGCCCCTCGCTGACTGTCCTCTGTGGTCTGCGGCTCCCTTGGCCAGCTGGAGGAACAGTGTCGTTTGCAGGTGCAACAGGGTAGTTATGAGACAGAAAAACGTGGGAAAATGAGTATTTCTTTAGGGTGCTGACGAGTGTATGGACGAGTTGCAGGGAAGTTTTTTTTTTCTCCGCTTTTTCTTCCAGGGGTATACGTGATGACATTGAAGAAGAAGATGATCAAGTGAGTGTGACTTGCACCGTGCTCCTTTATCGCATAACTGCTCAGAGGCAATCCTCAGTCACCTCTGCTTCAGTCCCACAATCCCAGTCATGTGTCTCTATGAATGACTGTGTTTTTAGGAGCTGCTCTGTCTTTAAATCTCTGATTGCAGGTTAGCATGTTGCCGAATTCCCCTCGAAGTAGATTTTGGTGCTTTTGGGAAATATCTGACTCTCCCTAATAAAATACATATCCACACCTGTACTGCTGTTTGGACACCCACAAATTGCAGCACGATTACCAAGATCCTGCCACATAAGGAATAAATGACACGGCATGAAATACTCATGATTGCTTTTTTCAGGAATCATTATGGTTTGAGAATGGGCATCTCTTTGGGGCCGCTGTCCTACCACTTTACTCTGGGGCAAACCGTGGCTTCTTTTATTGGAACTGTCTGTGCATCTTAGACCTGGATATCATCATTTTTAGGGCAATCGTACCTAATCTATGGGTTGATGAAATTGCAGGCCGAGCTCAGTTGGATTGTTTACCTTGCAGTGTGACAGCCAGCCATGTGGCAGGTCTGATTGCGAGGTTCTGTCATTGTGTTGCTGTGCCCCATGTAGGAGGCTTATTTCCGATACATGGCGGAGAACCCCACTGCCGGCTTGACCCAAGAAGAGGAGGAGGAGAACATAGATTATGACAGTGATGGCAATCCGATCCCTTCCACCACCAAGAAGATCATCATGCCCCTCCCACCCATTGACCACTCGGAGGTACTTGACTCTTCCTTCTCTTTGCTGTCTGAGTTGGAGTCTAATTGCTTTTATTGGTATCAAGATTTTAATAGAGAAAAAAAATGGTCTTTTTGGTGCCGTGGCTTAAGCTATGAAAATTGCTTGCTGAAATGGTATTGTGATTGAGCTTAAATAGGAGCTACACTGGTTTATCTGATGAATCGGTGTGTAGGGGTGCTTTTCCATATCACCATGTACTGTCCTTTTGGTACTTGAAGGTGTTGGTTTTCCATTAGTGTAAAAACTGGTACTGGTGAAAATGCCATTACAACTTGAGATGAGGTATTTTGTACTGAATTCAAAAAATGGCTGTAGTATATTATAGGGCTGGACGATGTGCAACATTAATACCAACATAACATGTTATGCACATGCAATTCTTACATCTCTAGTCAGATTAAGATGATTACTTTCATTCTGTATGGATTTAGCGCGGGGAGTTAGGATAAAAATGTTTTAGCAAAACTATCAGGAAAAAAAACCTTAGCTAGCTTTGCAATTGTAATTATTCCTTTTATAGAATATCTAATGTATGTTTTAAAATCTGTTTAAAATTTACCTTTTGCATGAACACTGCATGCTTTCTCCGAGACAGTCGTCATCATTTTCATCCTTGCTGTTTTAATCATTCCTAGGCGGGTTTGTAAGAAATTTACTCCCTTTTAGTTTTCTAAATACGCCAATATTTATTAAACAAAATCACATCGCTATACGCCTGTTGTCCTAGTATAGTGGTAATTATGAGACAGACATTTTTTTCATGCCATCCTTATCTTTTTGTTGTATCTGTTCTTTTGACTAGATCGCAGTTAATTTTTAAACGTTGTTTTCTGAGTAGCTGTTTTCAAGGTGGAGTTTGTGTTGTGTCTCAGAGGCAGGCTGTTTGCATAACCAATCAACAAAGAAAGCGTTTCATTTCTAACCCCAAAGTACCAAAGAAGTACTCCAGCTGGTTAGGCACTTTTGGTACTGGTACTCAAACAGAAGTCAATGGAAAAGGAAAAGTACCAAAAGTATATGGTACTTGGTGTGGTGGAAAAGCACCGTATGTCCGTAGGGACAATGCAAATGCAACTATATGAGTGTGCTCACAGTGGCATCAACATTATTAGATGCTCATTCACCTATATGGGCATGTTAAGGGTTTATAAAGTCTAATACTTCTTCTCAATCAAAATACCTAAACTCTAGCTTTGAATCTCATGTGACTTTTTAATACTGCTATATTAGCCGTGATTTGCCAGATTTTCCTTTTCTCAGCTCTGTGTATAAACCGTCATTGATCTGTGAATGACTTGTCTTTGAGAACAAGCTCGTCCCATTTGGCTTGTTTTTATAGTCATGCCTCCATATCAGGGTTAACGAAAAATAAGTGTAAATAAACAACTACAACTAAATGAAAACTATAAATATTGAATCTAAAAAATGTGAAATACTTTCATTACAATTTTGTTATACTGTTCCGCTAAACTAATGTGTTTTACCCAATTTGAGTACATAATGTACCCTGTATTCATGTAGGATCTCTAAAGATCAGACTCCTAAAATAGCTATACAATTTTCAGTCTATCTATAAAAATAAAATTATCAAAACTTAAACTGAAATGTGTAAAAAACAAATAAAACAATCTTTTAAATAATAAAACCACACTCAAACCTAAAACCGAACTGAATTTCCAAATGATGATGTGGGAAACCATAATGATAGTGCTGCATATTCCTTTTAGATCGACTACCCACCCTTTGAGAAGAACTTCTACAACGAGCACGAGGAGCTGAGCACTTTAACAGGAATCCAGGTGGTGGAGCTAAGGCAGAAGCTGAACTTGCGGGTAGGTGTCGCTCAGGAGTGAGATGCCTCCATCTCTCTGCAGGCTGCAGTTAGATGATAGAAATGCTGCCACTGCCTCCTCCTCCCTTGGGGGTGAAACCCCTGTTTTCCCTTGTTGTGATCACGTGACGTCCGTGTGCTATCAGGTGTCTGGAGCTGCCCCCCCGAAGCCCTGCACCAGCTTTGCTCACTTCGGCTTCGACGAGCAGCTGATGCACCAGATCCGCAAATCGGAGTACACTCAGCCAACGCCCATCCAGTGCCAGGTATTCTGGGCTCCAGCTGGCAGTGCCCTCCCATGCTGTGATGCTTCGGACAGATGTCCTGACCTTTGTTGCCCTCCCACAGGGGGTGCCCATTGCCCTGAGCGGCCGTGACATGATTGGCATCGCCAAGACAGGCAGCGGGAAGACGGCCGCCTTCATCTGGCCCATGCTAGTGCATATCATGGACCAGAAAGAGCTGCAGTCCGGAGAGGGTCCCATCGCCATCATTGTGTGTCCCACCAGGGAGCTTTGTCAGCAGGTCAGGCACAGGGCAGGACAGGACAGGACAGGGCAGTATCAGTGGGAGTGTGGAAGGGGCGGCAGGGAGAGGGATGGTGATGGCTACCAGGAGAGGTGCAGCTGGAAGCCTGATTGTGTTAATTCCTTACCTCATTTATAAAGCTGCTCATTCCAGAAATGAGCCACTAATCCTAAACTAAGTTACAACAGATCGATCTTACCTAGTCGATTTGAATTCTCATAACTGTGTTTTGTCCGTCCTGTTCTGGGGGCATATTACAGAAACTTCCTAACTTTCACATCCTAACTGTTTGGTAACCATGGTAACTACAGTTGGCGCCTGATTTAGGAAAAAAGCCATTATAGATGAACAATTCCTAAGTTATTGTTCCTGTCCTATCTCAAGACAAGCAATGTGTGTTACACAACTTTCCTAACTTCCCAAAATCTTAAACTCTCCGAACATTACGATAACCTCACCACCCCGATCTTGAAATAATGATAAAAGTTATACATATCATGGACACGTTTTACTAATTCATTCCCTCATTTTAGTTAAATCATAGCCACGTGTTACTAATTCAATATATCCCTTTTATCATTATGTCATGAGTGGAGTTACATACATTTTGTTGATTATATAAAAGCAATAATACAGCACCCATATGGATTAAACGAGTTTAGCCATAGCTGACAGTGCCAGTAGGTAAAAGTTATGGCAGCTTAACTGTTATCCTATAATTAGGAGGGTTTATGATATTTTGAAGTTAGAATTTGATACAGACTGCCTCCCTTGAATTTCCTAGTTCCGTCATGATATATCGGTTAGTCGGTGTTTGGTTTGCACCACATGACCAGATGAGTGTTCTGGCAGAAGCAGCTCCGTTATCTCAGTGACCTGAATGTTTCCATTACGCGCCATGTTGCTCCAGATACATGCAGAATGCAAGCGCTTTGGGAAGGCCTACAACCTGCGCTCAGTGGCTGTGTACGGCGGCGGCAGCATGTGGGAACAGGCCAAAGCACTGCAGGAAGGCGCCGAGATCGTGGTCTGCACCCCAGTGAGTCTCCGTGTGGTGGTTTTTTTTTTTGTTTGTTTTTTAAGACACCCCATATGCTGGGTCAAGAGCCCGATGCCCCATCCTGACTGTTCATGCATTGACAGGGACGCCTGATCGACCACGTGAAGAAGAAGGCGACGTCCCTGCAGAGGGTGACCTACCTGGTCTTTGATGAGGCTGACCGCATGTTTGACATGGGCTTCGGTAAGCGCGCCCCCTGCCTGAACCAGCAGGTACTGACAGGGATCGCAGAGCCTGATGCAGCTGTAAAAGCTATTTGGAAGAGCACAGTGGCTCTGTAAATAGACTGTCTCATAACTCTTCCAAGGCGGAGACTTTGACTTACGTCCTGGCCGGCTCTGTGTATGTGTAGGTTTGATAGTCTCCCTATTTTGATAACCCCTTCCCATTGTCCATAGATATATACATTATGTGAATTGGTGGCTCAGTTGTTCAATTTGTGTATACAATAAAATCCCATTATAGTGGACTCGCTTATAACGGAATATCGTCTATAACAGACGAGGTCTGCTGGTCCTGGCCTTGCGCCTTTAAGAACATGCAGAAAAAGCATTAGATGTAGCGGACTCACATATAACGGAATTTCGCTTATAACAGACAAACAATTTGGTCCCCAGGGCCACTTTTACTTGTTTTGTTCGGCCATGCAGACATGCGCATCAGTAGTTGTTTTCAAAATGGCTGAGAAGTCTGCTACAAAGTGTCGTTCTATAACACAAAATTGTTTTTTTAATCGAAACAAAAAAGAAAACAAAAGCAGATATTGTACGTGACTATGGTATAAGTAAATCTACAGTCAGTGACATCTGCAGTAACTGAAAAGTACAAGACTTCTTTGCAGTTTACAGATGGCAGCAAGAAAATGCGCAAATCCACCTATGATGATGTTGAGGTAGACGTTCTGATGAATTGCGTTGGAAAACTTGATGCATATATCACTAAAACCTTTGAAAGAAATGCAGCACAGAAGAAAATGAAAGATTATTTTTCTTCCCAGTAATTTGCGTACGGTTTGTCATAATTTAGAACATCTTTTAGTGTAGGGTATTAGAATGCCTCTTGTCATTTGCTATGGATTCGTTCACTACAGTAGTAAGAGTGTGTGTTCTGGGCATCTCTCGATATAATGGACTTTGGATATAACGGGCTGTTTTGCCAAGTCCCTTGAAGTCCGTTATAACTGGATTTTACTGTATATCCAGCAATGGACTGGCATCCCATCCAGGGTGCTCCTTGCCTAATGCCTTGTCCAGGTTTACCTCACCAGCAGAAGTGACTGAGCAAAACAATGGACAGATGGAAGGGTACATGTATGGGTAGTGTATACCTGTAATGTGAACAGTGCATGGCTCACTGGGTTAGAATGCTGTGCCTGTGATCAGAAGGTTACTGGTTCAGATCCCTGGGTTGGTGGCTGATTTGATCTCACAGCTGGGTCTTTGAGCAAGACCCTCAACACCAATTGCTTTTGTCCCAAACTGTACATCTCTCTGAATAAATGCTGAAATCTAATATTGATCTTGTTCTCATGTGTTTCAGAGTATCAGGTGAGGTCCATTGCAAGTCACGTGCGCCCCGACAGACAGAGTAAGTGTCCTCATCCTCAGTCTGTCCACCTGCAAGCGTAAGTGTCCATCATTACCCTCTTATGACTTGCATGCCGCCGCCTCTCCCCACAGCCCTTCTCTTCAGTGCCACCTTCCGCAAAAAGATCGAGAGGTTGGCACGGGACATCCTGGTGGACCCTATCCGCGTGGTGCAGGGTGACATTGGCGAGGTAGGCTCCCTGTCTCAGACACAGTGCCAGTTAAACCATTGCATTAATTAACATCCAGTCATGTTTATAGTGTGGAGTTGATGCTGAAATTTGAAAGTCAGTTGGACACTCTTTGCCTAAATTTGTGTCACGTGGAAATGATTTGAGATCCTAGAAGCTACTATTTCACGTAACCTTGTGCTAACCACTCCGGTTCTTGGCAGGCCAACGAAGATGTGACCCAGCTGGTAGAGGTTCTGCCCAGCGGCCTGGACAAGTGGGGCTGGCTGACAAGGCGCCTGGTGGAGTTCACCTCCTCTGGGTCTGTGCTCATCTTCGTCACCAAGAAAGCCAATTGTGAGGAGCTGGCCACCAACCTGAGCCAGGAGGGCTACAGCCTGGGTCTGCTGCATGGAGACATGGACCAGAGCGAGAGGAACAAGGTCATTGCTGATTTTAAGAAGAAGAGTTTGCCCGTGCTGGTGGCCACAGATGTTGCCGGTAAGCAGGGGTTGGAATAGAACCTCTCTGTCTTGAATTGTTATTGAGGGTCTAAATGGGTTGGTCCATCAGTGAAGGTTCTGGAGCCCTAGTGTTTGAATTGATTTCTAGGTTTCACTTCTAGTTAGTTCTGCTGATTTATGCCATATGACTCATAATTAATCCCCAGTGGTGTATGTCCTATAGCCCGTGGCTTGGACATCCCATCCATCCGCACCGTTGTCAATTACGATGTGGCTCGTGACATCGACACGCACACTCACCGAATCGGCCGCACGGGTCGTGCTGGGGAGAAGGGACTGGCTTACACCCTGCTTACCATCAAGGATACTTCCTTTGCTGGTGACCTCGTGCGCAACCTCGAAGGAGCCAATCAGAATGTTTCCAAAGAACTCATGGATCTTGCAATGCAGGTAAATGGGCATAAGCCATGTCCCAGTCACTGCTGCGAATCACTGCCTGCTTTAACCCAGTGGGAGCCAATAAGAAATGCAGTGGGATGATGATCCCACCCACTGCCATGACTTCTTAATAGTGTTGCTTTTATTTCAATACTACAACTCTGGGCTCCTGATTCCTGTCCTCTTATATCTGTATCCACACAGAATCCCTGGTTCAGGAAGTCCCGCTTTAAGGGAGGCAAGGGGAAAAAGCTGAACATTGGCGGGGGGGGCCTGGGCTACAGGGAGAGGCCCGGCCTGGGGGCCGACACATCGGTGAGCCCCTTTGTTTTGCCACATGAAAAGCCCGAGGCTGTCTTATTTTGGGGCTGCTTTAGCACCTTGGCAGTCCTGCAACTTATAATGAATCCGTTTGTCGTCCCACAGGAGCGTGGGGTCGCAGCCAGTGGCTCCTCCCTCACTAACTACGAGACCTACAAACCATCCTCGGGGGCCATGGGGGACCGCATGTCGGCACTGAAACAGGCCTTTCAGGTACCTGTGCCGGCTGCCAGTGGAGAGCTACCCTAATCACGTGTGTGTGTGCCATCTTTCCTCTGAATGGGTAAACCCTAATCATGTCTGTGCTATTTTCCCTCCAGGCTCAGTATAAGAATCATTTTGTGGCCGCATCCGGTTTGCCGCCCAAGTTGACTAACACCAACTCCAGCAGCTCATCAGGCTGGACTAGTGCCGGCAGCCTGAGCTCCGTGCCCACAGAGGAACCCCAGGACAGCGGCCGATCCAGGGGAGGCTCCTCCTCTCAGGGCATGGGACCACCCCCGCCGTCCCACGGCTTGGGCACGAAGATGCTGGGCTTCACCAGCGGCGGCTCCCTGAGCTCCCTGTCAGAAAGCCGGTCCGAGCGCACCGAGCGGCACAGCGGGGATCGCTATGGAGACCGATACGGTGATCAAGATCGCTACAGTGGTGGGCGCCATGGGGACAGTAGTAACGGACAGGGGAGGGCCGACAGGAATGGGGGGGACAAACCAGGGGATGACGGCAGAGGCGAGCGGGCCGAGAGAAGCTTCCCCATCACGGATCCTCCGAAACGCAAGAAGAGCCGCTGGGACAACTGAAGCATCGGCGTATCGGCTCCCGTAAAAGGAGGCGGATCCTTAGGAGGCCAGCCAGCCTGCGTATACTTCTGTTCTTTTTTGTTTAGCGGCCGAACGAAGCAGCATGTTTCCACATGGTGAAGGCCAGGGTGGTCCCCAGAAAGCGCCTAGGGCAGACACCCCCACTCAGCTTATTTCAGCTCCACACAGGTAACTGACGTCAGGCCGGGGTGTGGACACATCAGAAGTGACTATTTGTTTTTCAAGCCTGCTAGTTTCCGTGAATGTTGTTGCCCTTAGCGTGGGAGACGGGAGGCTTCCTGCTGTTTCGTGACCCTTTCTTTGTGCTCATTTTACTCCAAATGGGATCTGAATGCGGAAGTGTATAGGTGTGGGTCTGTGAATGTGAACAGACCATGACATTTCTCTGTAAATGTGATGCCTGTTTCTGCAGCTCTGGTGCATTTTCTGCTAGGGGTAGTGAGGGGGGGTGACCATGTTGCAATTTCTCCAGTTTTGTATAAGGTGACTAATGAAGTCTTTGACTCTCCATTCTTCTGTGTACAGGCTTTCAGTATGTGTTTAAAGGTTATTAGCTCTTTCCTCATATTGTGAGATTAGTGCTTAACTGAACGTGGTTTCAAACAAAGCTTGTTTTCTTATTTTTTAGCCATTAGTTGCGTCTGTTTCTTGGTCTATGATGGATAAGACCAAAGGTTAGCTGTTTTAATTGGCATCAAATCAGATGATGTAAAACAGAGCGTTACTTTGGGTATCTGCTGGCTTATAATTTTTTTTTCCTCCCACTCTCACCTCTTCTGTTGTAGGTAACAAATACTGTTTTTCAAAAAAAAAATAACGTTTTGCTGTTCATTGTCATTTTGGTTTTTAAATAAACAGAGTGGTTTTGAAGACCTGCTGTGCTCTGTTCTATCGTTTGTGCTCGTGCCGCCTCCTCTGACCCTTGTATGTTGCTGCCCCACAAATGAATGTAAGGTAAACGTTCCCCTCATACAAAACTGTAGGATTGGGGGTTGTATTGCAAACTTCCTGGTGCATCACTCCACACTAACATCTTGAGAGGCATTTGCATCAATGGACTAGAACTTAGTATAATGTTCCAATTTAGAGTGTCTCAAATAAAACTTGTTAAAGGAGCAACAAATCAGTTTAATCTATTTAAACCTTAAATGAGTCATCAGAATTTGATCACCGAGTGTGACTGGCTGGTCATGGCTGTATTGTTTTGTGGGACTCTCTTTTGGTGGACGGATATGCTTTGGTGCTGAGGCGCATCTCTATTAGCAATCCCTCCAGCCACTGGAGTGAACTTTCCCAAGTTGGCTGACAGTGGGTGAGGTTCTTAAGGCTGATGCCAAGCATGGCCGTGTGAAGGGGCTCGTTCATGAACCCAGTGCTGTGCCTGCACTGCCTCTGTTTGCTAACACCTGGTACACCATGGCCACATAGCAGACAGATACACTAGCAGGCTCCCACCACGGTGTTTTTGTTGCCAGCACAGTGTCTTCCATTAAAACTTCACCCATCTGCAAAATAGCAGACAGGACTCTTCTGCTGCATGCATCATGAGGGGGATGGGGGAAACACCTTGGGAGCCCCATTGCCAGAGAACCAGTGGGGTCAGGCCTGTTTAGGATTACTGCTGGTGTGGCGCTAAGGCATCGCCCGCTGCACGGCAGCACATGCGTCCTAATTTGAGGCGCCACATTCGGGTACGCGTGTAAGCAACTTGTCTCTTGAGCATGATGACCATCTTCCCCTGCATTCCACTGCATTTCGATGGCGGCGCACTCTGAGGTATGCAGACTGGTGAGTGGCCAGATCTCTGTAGGTGGGTATACCTATTATTGGTCAGGTCGCTCTGATGACTACCACACTCAAGGAGTAACTGTTGCAGTGGTGGATCGGCTTCTCCCAAAGGTGTCCCATGTCACTCCTATCAACAAGCTAATTACGAGACTCCGATTAAGGCACTCTGGGTGTCTTATTTGTCGTCTTAGTGCATGCTCCTATTACAGTGAGTGATATCGCAGTGAGGGAGGCATTTTATTCATAATTTCACTCAGTGGTTGATGGGTGCCCACAAGGTGTCACTGCTCTGGTCATGGTTGACGTCAGTGCAACCACTGGCACTGACAAGGCTCAATATGAGGACTCTGCCAGTCTCCATTGGTATAGTGACCACGGTGAAAGTGGCTGCTTATTCCTTGACTTTGCAAAATGTCAAGGTCTGCGGGTCACTGGATCCTGGATCCAGCACTCCAAGTCCCATTGGTGGACTTGGTACATTAATATTGGTGGTGTAGTGAAGATTATCAATCACATCAACGCTGGAGGCTCTCACAGAACTAACCAGTTTGTGAATTCTGACCACAGACTTCTAGTTGCTACGCTGAAGATTCAGCTTAGGCCCAGTAGGCTACCACCTACTAGGAGAGTGAGGCTGGACCTGGCCTGACTCCAGGATCAGGCTGTTTCTAATGAGTTTGCATGTAGTTTGTGTGATGAACTTGCAAACTTGGATGCAACTGCCGGCCATAATGTAATGTGGGAGGACTTATGTGTGTGAAGGTTGCTGAGGGTTGTGTTGGTGTTTCCAGAAGGAGGTGCTTCATCTCACAGGTCACCCTGGATGTTTTCGAGAAGAGGTGCAGCACACGACTCTATGGCAGCATCAATCTGCACTGTAAAATAAGGACAGCTATGAGGGTTCTGAGGGCACATAAGGAGACTTTGTTAGAGGAATCTATGATCAAGTAACACTATCTATGAACTAGCGTCCTGCTTACAGAGGAATTACGTGCATCCACATCTATTCCTCAGAGAGTTGCAGTTAGGGCAGGTGATGGGACAATCCTTACGGATGACATTGCAGTTGTGATGCTCTGGGCTAGCTACTTTGAGCAGCTGTTTAAAGTTGACCCTCTGGTAAGGATGCTGGACATCTCTGCGTCCACAGTTTTCGAGGCTGATCCTCCGATCAATTGTGAACCACCCAATCTCACTCAGATTGCACAGGTGGTAAATCAGCTGAGGATAGCATCGGCCACAGGGATCTGTGGTATCTGGGGTGAACTTTTCCAGGCTGGTGGTAAGGCTGTCCTCCTAACACTGCAAGCAATCTTTGCTTCCATTTGAAAGATAGGCGTCATCCCAACTGACATCCCAAACTGGCTTTTTGTCCCTATCTGGGAAGGGAAGCATGATTGCACCAAAAGTGCCAACTACAGGGGGATAGCACTGCTCTCAGTGTCAAGTAAGGTTTTTGCTAGGGCCATCCTTAACATCCTTAAGGTTTTTACTAGGCCCACCAGTGACCGGAGCAGTCTAGTTTTACACTTAAGAAGTCTACCATGAACCACATCCTGACACAAAGGGTTCTCATCGAGCACAGCCTTTATCAATTTTCCTAAAGCATTTCACTCAGGTAGTCCAGCTGCCCTGTGGGACGTCCTGAGATTTTGCAAGATCCATCCAAAGTTGCTAGACGTCATAGCCAACTTGTACACAGGTACTGTGAGTGCTATGCAGAGAGGAGGCAAAACCTCTGCGTTCTTCCCAGTTGATTCTGGGGTTCATCAGGGCTGTGGTTTTGCTGCTACTCTGTTCATTGCTTGCATAAACTTGGGGAGTTGGGGAGGGTTGTGGGGCATCTTTTGGTGAAGAAAAATTTACTATTCTTGAATTTTCTGACAATGCTGTGATCTTCTCTGAGTCAATGGAGGCTCTGATAGATGCTCTCAAGAAACTTAGCAAGGTGTCTGGTTGTCTCAGCTTGTGAGTGTTCTGGATAAAAACCAACATCCAGGCCTTTAATGACCTCTTGGACACAGCCATCAGCAGTGTGTCTGTCTGTAGAGAGAATGTCTAGAGGTTCACTTACCTCAGCAAAGACATTCATGTCTCTGGTGACTCTTCCTATGAAGTCAGCAGACGGATTGGAAGAGCATGGGGGGTCAGGAGGTCACTGGAAAGGGGCATGTGGTGCTCCTGATATCTTTGCAAGAGGCTTTTGAGTCCTGGTGCTCCCTGTCTTGCTGTATGGCTGTGAGACATGTCCAGTTACCTGAGACAAAGGCTGGACTTCTTCGGTACTGTGTCTCTTTGGAGAATCCTTGCGTACTGCTGCTGTAGAACAAGCAGCTGCTCAAGGAGTCCCGAATGAGGCACATTACTTGCATTGTGAGGAACATCAGTTACGGTACTACAGCTTTGTGGTGCGATTTCTCGAGGGTGATACAATTCACAGGATCCTCATTGCTGGACCAGGCCAAGGGGATGCCCACGTAACACCTGGCTGCAGCAGATAGACAGTCGTTTCCAGAGGATGGGACTGGACCACATGTCGGTCTGGGTGTTTGCCAGCCAAGGTGCTTTATCATGTGTTGGGTGCCGCAACGTGCTGTACCAGTGCATACTCCACAACCTGACCTGACCTGGGCACCACTACCTTGAGCACTAGGTTCACTGATGACACACATGGAATGGTGTAATGGTACCCAGCATTTATCTTTTTTTACCTTCCAGGGAAAGTGAGCACATTGTTTTTAGAGCTTCACATGAAGAAAAGAAGTACATCAGACTGTTTCTCTGAGTGGTTTTTGATACTTAATAGTATGTTCCTCATATTTAAATATACCTTTATGGCAATTCTGAAACTGAGATATATAATATTTGTGTTCTAGTTGAATTTGTATGGTAACAAGAGCATGACAGCTTATTCTTAAAAAAGAAAAAAACACTCCAGAAAGAAGGAAGCTCAACAACAACATTTTTGTCAGATCATATTCAGATACATAAGACTACATGGTAAATATGTGAAAATGATGGTTAACTCTCTACATGGTGATATGAAGCACGAATATAGGCAATTTTGAAAATCAGGCACATTTCAAAAATCTTATTCCAACACATGACCTCACGTACCATAAATGACGGGAAAAACAAAACTCTGAGTGCTTTAACTAGCATGCCATTTGAGTGAAAACGAGCAAAAGTACATAAGACCGCGAATCTGACGTTAGCCATAGTTATAAAGCTTCAATGCTGTACATGCCATGTCAAAGGAGGAAGCTGGACTGAAATGCTGAGTTTGCAAAATTCATATAATTAATTAACATTTCAAAAGGCTGTAGTTTCAAAATTGTTAAAGAAACAAACTACAAAATCTCCATAAGGTATAGGAGCATCCTGGATTTTTTTCAGGGGAATCAGAGAGGACATCCTGGAACCCTCTGGGTGATTTGATATGGAATGACCCTATGTATTATTGCCATTTACTACGGTGAATAATGTAGGTAAAATAATGACAAATGCATTAAAAGCATCTAGACTTTCGAATGGTACTGTATATCTGAAATTGCTGTGTTGTTTTACACATAGAGGACATATTTAATTGTTTTTAATGAAAAGACTTGCTTCATATTTTTCTTACTGTGTAGACCATCCACCAACGGACACATAGAATGTCTACAAAGATCAACATGAATTTTTAATGCCATCTTATAGGTATGACACATGTTTGTCTAATTCTTGCTAAAGGAACAGCCCATATGCTTATTATATACTCTGAGCTATTTTAGAATCTGTGATATGTTCCTTGGGTGGCACAGATCAGTTGACATCAGCGTGACCTTCTTTTGAATTAAAGCAGTCTTGAGTGTCACACTGAGATGGTTCCACTTCTGGATTTTAATTTTCAGATAACAAGGTAATAAGTGGAAGCAGAAACCATCTAGGACCAATCAGAATTTTGCCAGGGAAAGTACTTCTTATGTTAGGTGGATCCAGAAGATCACAGGGTGGTCTCATGCTCCTTAATGGACAAACAGTGATCCCTTGCCTCATGTTCAGCTTTTGTTCCTTCCGTGACTTTAAACTGATCCTGCTGCATGGTTGAGGGCAAGAAGGCCTCTGTGGTAGCATGTGGACTAGTTGGCGCGGGCAGAGGGGGTGGGCGTTGTCTCAGCCCACAGAGGGGAAGGCCTTTGGTACCAACAGCACTGAGGCTGACGCTGTTGGTCGCGTGGGAGGTCATGCCACCATAGTAACAGCTTCCACCACTGCTGGTTACACGGGCCTTCTGCTTGAGATCCAGAGCTATGCTCCTACGCAGCCAGGCCTTCTTGACCTCTGCTTGCACCTGCAAAAGCGGCAGCACAGCATGTACACATGAGTGTACACACAGACATCAACTGCTGAGTTCTAGCAGGACCTTCATCTGTTCAGATGGAGATGTTCAACTTATAATGGGTTTCAATGGAGCGACAATATAATTTGATTTACCAGTATAGATTAGCAATACAGGGCACCCTGAAACCACTCTAAGGGGTCTATAAAATCTGTAGGATTTTCAGGTAATACTACAATATTATGCAATTACCTCAGGTAAGCAAGTATAACTGTATGCATGTCTGAACAGGCACTTGTATAAACGTGAGAAAACTCAATGGAGGAACATGGAACATGGAGTTGCTCACCTCGCCATTGCAGAAGCAGTAGATTAATGCTACAAAGAACCCCTGAAAATAACAAGTACATCAATAAAAACATCACTTGTAAATTTCACATTTTAATGGTACAAAATGTGTCTAATTCAATTTTATATAGCTTCTCAAGACTCTTCCAGGAATATAACTTTTACTCTATTACCATTCCATGCTCCCTGAATGTTCTTAATGTTGCATTCTGTTTGCTGTTTCAATAGTTGTCTTATTAGGTTTTTTTGGGAAGATGTTGTGTTGCTCTTGCTCAAATACTGCTTACACTTGTACTTGGTCATTTTCTGGAAGATCAACCTAGACTACAATCATGCCCAGTTGACTCCTTGCAGAGAATCAACAACAGTGGCACTTACTGACATGTCCCATTGGAGGGAATCATGGATAGTGAATAAACCCAGTAGAAGAGAGACAGTGCAAACAAAACTCTATAGTTTCATAGGAGAAAAGAAAACTTCCAGTGACCCCAAGGTCAAAGAGCTGCTCAAGACTCCGTGGGTATGCTAACATTAAATAGAATGGAAAGTAGTGTGTTTAGTGCTACCTTCTGTCACTATCCAAGCCGGCCTGATTTTAGTTTAGCCTGGAAACAGCAGAGTTACCATTGGGGGGGAAGGGGGTGTCTTACCTGAGAGGAGTTGAAGAGCATCTCATAATGCATCTGCACCTGCCACAGCACCCCAGTCACCTCCGTGTAGGGCAGAGCCATGAACGCCATATAGTGCACTCCGAACAATGGCATCAACACCAGTGTAGACTTTAGAAGCTTCCTGCAGGAATGACAGCATGGACATTCCTGGGAGTCCCACTCCAGTGCATCTTATAGTGCAGTTATACTGTGTGTCTGGTACAGAAGGTCCCCTCCTAGGGTAGAGCTACTGACCTGTACTGCTGCCGTGGATCTACTTTTCCTGTGTTTGTCCCCCACAGCTTTGAAACCAGCACCCTTACGATGTTAAGGAACAAGAAGAAATTCACCTATCAGTGGCAGGGAAAAGCAGAATAAACAATCTTAATGTTAAGATTGATCCGTGCCTTGTCCTGTCTGTCATTTCCCTGTCTGGCCAGCAGGTGTTGTTGGTCATCCTGTTCTGTTCCCTGTGTTGCCTTAGACTTTCCCACAGTTATAGTCCTCACAGATTTTCTTGTTCCAATGGCAGCCACAAGGCTGAATGGGCTGAGCCTGTGGCTGCGAACAACGCATTTCATACCGTCATGGGTTTGACACCTTGGACATTTTGAGTATGTGTGTTTTCATAAACCCCACATTAAATCATATTCCTTGTGTTTGTCTACACCATTTGGGTCTCCCATTTCCATTCGTGATTTTGTTCCTAGTTTGCTTTGCCTGTGCCCAGTTTGTATTTATGTCCTGTTTTCCTTGTTTTGTCTGTATTCTTCTGGTGTTTGAGTCTATAGTGCTTAATGATTGCTAATGGCCCACACCTGTCCCTTGTGTCCAGCTTATTGTCAGCGTGTGAGAGAGTGTGTGTGTGTCTGTGTATATTATGTATAAAATCTTCCCATGCCCCGTTCCTCTGTCAGCTATTGTACAGTGAGTATAGAAAAGAATCACCCCATCAAAAATAAAAATCACATTTTGTCACATTATAGCCTGAAATAAAAACATAACTGAATTTGATCAGCTTTATTTCTTCAATGCAGCTAATCATATCTAGTGAAAAGACAGCAACAGCTCTGAAAAATAATTACAAATATTAAATTAGAATAACTGTGATTGATAAAGGATTACCCTCCCCCGCATCAATGCTTTGTGGAACCCACCGTTTGCTTTAATTACACTCTGTTTGGATACTTTGCTACCAATGTACAATCTACAGCTTCCCATCAGATGTAGCACTTGGCATCGAGGCCAAAGAGTTTGATTTGGTTTGATCTGACCATGGGCACCTTTTTCCACTTGGGTTCAGAATCTTCAAGGTGTGGCTTGGTAAAGCTTAAACGAGACTTAATGTCGTCTTTTTAGAAGAGTGTCTTTTTCATTGCAACTCTCCCATACAAGCCAGATTTGTGGAGCACTTGTGATCTTGTTGTCACTTGAACACAATGACCACACTGCCATAATGTCATGAAACTCCAAAGGCCTCTTGCCAACCTCTTTGACTGCCTTCTAGTTTGGAAAGACAGTCTGATCTGGGCAGGGTCTGGGTAGTACCAAATACCTTCTACTTCTTAGTTATGGACTTCCAGGTTCCTATGGAAAGATAAGGTCTTTGAAACCTTTTCATACCCATCTCCTGACTTGTCCACAGCTTTTGAAAATGCCTTGTCACCCACAGTAACTGCTTTCAGTTGAACTACCAAACACTGGAATGCCCCAGGCATAGCTGCTCTTTTTTAACCACTCAAAATCATTACAGCTGATCACAGGTGGGAGCAAATTACCTTGGTGTCTGATCCAGAAGGTGACTGTACACCTGATTGAGTTGTGCTGTTCTTGGGGGATGTGATCCTAGATTCTCGGTTTTTATTTTCCATTGCTTTTCAGGACTGTTGCATTTTTTTCTTTCACATATTATCAGTTGCATTGAGTGAATGAAACTGGACACATTCAGTTCTGTTATGCTTTCATTTCATGCTGTAAAGTGAAAATGTGTTTTTTGATGGGAATGGTTCTTGTCTATAGCTACTGTCTGTGTTTGCTGAATGCCCCTGCTGTAAATCCTGGTCCAGGTCTGTTAGATTGCTCTGTTGTTTCCTTCTTTTCAGTCTCAGTCCTAGTTAGTTCCAGTGTTGTTTACCAGCCTGTGTTTAGACCCCATGTAGACTCTTTAATTTTAAATGTTTGGTGTTTTGCTTGATAATAATGTCCCCTTTGTCCTGAGAGCTGCCTTCTGGAATATCAATTGTGACTCGTAACACTTAAAAGGTATTGTTCTCAACTGTGAGGAGCACAAGAAGGAATCTCATAACTGATGAACATGATAATGTGAGAAACTGTCCATAATAACCTGGCTTAACCAAGGTTATGAATTAACCAGTAGGTGATGGACTTACCAAAAAAAATGGATTACCAATGTTCATTTTTCTAATCAGTACTACAAATACAGTGTTTCTACAGAGATCTCTTAATCTGTATCTCTATGTGTTAGATATATGGAGATAAAAATATATTTTTCAGTATACACAAATAATGAGCAGTTTATTCATATTAAATATGAAAATAGTCCATGCATCTTCTAACCACTTATTCCATACTGGGTCATGGGGAGGTATAAGGCAGGGGGGCACCCTGCATAGGATGTCAGTCCTTCACAAGGCACACAATCTCACACTAATTTAGAAACACTTTCATGTTTTAGGAGTACAGGAGGGAACCAGAGAACCTAAATTACCCCCATACAAGACAGGAAGTGCACGCAAACTCCCCACACCCAGAGCAGGAATGGGATTCCACACAGCAGCCCTGCAGGGGGCTAGTCACCATCCCACCTTACGGGAGCAGCAATCAGTGTGCTTACCGTATCCATTATATTACCACACATATATTCCTAAAACATATAAGTTGATAGTTGAAGAGAAAAAGACTCTCTTCTGTGTTCATCTTTGCATTATAAAAAAGAGAAAGTGAAACTGCCAGTTTCATCAGCTTTAAAATCTTCTTTTAACAGAGTAATGTCTCAGTGGATAATGTGGAACCCAGAGAAACAAACCATTATGAACAGCTAGAGTGCACAAACCATCCATCCATCCATCCATACATACATACATACATACATTCAATCATTCATTGAATTAATCCCTGAAGGGAAATTACAGGAGACTGAAAAATTTGAAGATGAAAAGACAGAGATGGTTCTCTTACAACAATGGCAGCCAGTATAGGGACTTGATAGATCCACTTCAGGTTCCCAGCACTGATGTCCCAGCATCTGGAGGAAATTATAGTTCTTTGTAATCCATTCATCTTCTGTTTAACTGGTGCAGTAACTGCAAACCTATTCCAGGAAGTTTATGCAATAAGGCAGAGGACACCTTGGATGGGATGTAAGTCAATGAAAGGGCACATGCTATTTCGACTAACTGTAGGAACTTGAGTTCCCAGAGGAAACCCATGAAAACATAGGGAGAACATGCAAACTCCACCCAGGACTCAAAGACACAGCCTTGAAGGGGAGGCTACAACGATTCTTTGAAGGTGTTGAACAGTGCAGGAAAGGCTGAGAGTGATTACTGCAGAACAGCCTGATATTACTCACTGTGTATCAGCCAGAGACGCTCGAACGCTAACCCAAATGGAGACAAACACTGCAGGGACACCTGAAACACACAGGTACATAGAAGTTCACATTATTCTTGATTTCTACTACAACATTTCTGCAGTGCAGCTAAACCTTCAACAACGATGGCGTCAAGCTCAACAAAATGAGACACTGACACATGGGAACAAGGTCTTGTTTCTCAGAAGAGCCAAATTAGCCTGAGATAACATGATACTGGGAGCACTGGAGTGTTCATTCACCAAAAAAGCAGTTGATGGAGTTCCACAATCTGTGTCCTATTATTTAGACCTCTTACACTCATACAGGGTGAAAGGAGCTTTTCCATAGTTATTATGAAAAATAGAAAAGCCCATAACAGGCACTAAATTTGACACAGAAAAAGGGGCTCTTAAATGCATGGGCTTACCCAGGGTTCCTCTCTAAAAAGGGGGCTCAATGGGGCCCCCCATGGTTGCTACCCTAGTCGATAATTTTAATTTTAATTACCACCCCTGTGTAATAATAATGAACCCCTGTGTAATGTTTAAGAAGTCAAACACAAACACACGGTCCCGTCTTCTCTTTTCTTACTTTATTCTCTCTCTCTTTCTCAACCCCACCTCTTACAACCTAATTTCCGGAGTTACATCATGTATCTTAACCTAGGCCATGGGGACATCTAGAGGATACTCAATATATAACACCCTGGACAGAAAGTAATAGTGACTCTGCATGAAATTAAAGCAGAACTGATGCAGTAGCTGAGAATTAAGCTCAAGGAAGTCACACTTTATAATGCCCTTCAAATGGGGCAATGCTACGTTACAGTTGGCTTAGCTTGTGCACTCAGTGAACTGCCTGAATTTTCAGATACACAACATTATGTTGTGTAATTGTATTACAGATATTATGGATCTCATACCAGAAAAATTTTGGACCAGTGAGAGCAATTGAATGGGTGGCTTGCTTTCACTTCATCACATAAGATGTAGTGCCTTGTGTGTAGGTTTTAACTGCATTATGTCTTTGACCTTGTCACCCTCCTTATATTTCCTGTTCCTCTACCATTAGGCTTTGAGCTGTGTTATGTGTCAGAAAGGGGAGCGATGCAGGGTCTTTTACGTACCCCACCCAATGATGGTCAGTGCCCACAAGTAGTTCTTGTCTGGCAAAAAGGCCATGAATATGAGGCTGTGCAGATAAAGGCCCTCCACCAAAATCCAGTAGTGATTAGTAGCCAGAAAGTAGAGGAAAAAAATCACAGCTATCTTGCAGCCCACCTGCAGGATTCAGAGAAATAATGATGCTTAGACATGGAGCCCACTAATGGGAATCATTCCACTAAAGAAGTAGCAGAGGAAAAGATAAAACGTGCAAGAGAACAAGACTAAATGTAGACTAAACGACACCCTACACTTCAGGAACCAACAAGGCGTTACAGAAACAGACAAGGGTATGGAAGAGTATTGCACACAAGAAGGCAGAACTGAATGACCGACCATGTGTGGTCTTTGTCCTATGCTTTCGTCTTGAGCCTCGCTTTCATCTAACGCAGTGTACAGCACTGCATCCTTCACAAAGATGCTGATGGCACGGCAGACAAAGGAGATGAAGAGGTGGATGTGGATGTAGTTACGAGTACAGTGGAGCCGTCTGCAAAAAGAGACAACATGCAGTATTCCTCTTCTGCCACAAGTCTGCTCTGAAAAACACTGGAATGCTCTTCTTATGCCTCAGTGCTTTCAGAAAGTACACACAATTCATTATTATGCATTAGATGGGTTGCTAGGTCTTTCATGCAAAGACTTCCCAGTCATTCAATAAATTTCAGAAGTAAATGCAGGCAAGCTCCTGAGCATCTTACTTGAAGAATCGGAGAATGGAGATGGCAACCAGCAAGGACACCAGGGAGACAGAGTAACCAATAGTATACATCAGATGTAGGCGCTCAAACACCTCCTGAAGAGAGAAGTTAGCAGTCAGACACACAGGAAGTGAAACTGTGTATTCATGGTGTTTCTTAGCAATTACTCTTCTGCCAAAGGTAATACAGTAGTTCTACATATGTTTATAAAGGGTTTAGCTTTTTCTGGTGGAATCATGCAACGCTTTCTGGATGTTAAATTTGAGAGCATAAATACACTTACATACATGACAGAAGTTCCGGTATACCTATATCAGGGAAAGTGTAACTGCTAGAAAAACACTAGCTGATTAATTAGCAGCAGGGGTGGACAGTGATGAAGTACATTCCACTTAAGTACATTTGAGTACCGTATTTGAGTATAATTTTTTTTTGGAAACTTGTGAATTTTACTCCACTACATTTCAAAGACAAATATTGTACTTTTGACTCCACTAGATTTCTACAAAGGATCTTGACACTCATTTCTTTGAAGCAAATGTGCCCAACCTTATTTACAATGAGAGCTACTTCTGTATACTCTGACAAGCTACTAAATCACAACGGTATACAAATAGTTGGCTAGCAAAAATCCCAAGTTCATGTTACTGACTAAAGTGCTTTCAGAAATATATGTTTTAATCTTATCAGTTAAATGCAGTACTATTAGTAACAACATGCGAAGGCAGTGGAATCACATAGGACATTTTCCCAATAAGACAAAAGGGGGGGGGATGAAGCAGTAATGAGGGTCATCCAGTTGTTTCACATTCCAGGCAATGCCATGTAATGGAAATAAAATTAATTTAGCCTACAACATTATGACAGACAGACATGGTGGGCATGACATGACAATATCCCCAAAGCAGGCCCTCTGGAAATGAAGGATAAGCCAGGGAGGGGGCCAAGGATCCAAACAACAGGGTGGGCAAGTGAGACCAGGAAACCAGACAGGACAGGGCACTACTGGACAGGACATGGCACAATAGGGGACCAGTACAATACAGGATAAGACAAACCTGGGCAAGACAAAACACCAGATGGGTACAATTCCATGACACTAAGTAAGATATAGGACACTATGAGCATGGAACAGGACTGGGCAAGACTAGGTATCACGCAGAGGACGACCAACACAACATCTGCCAGAGTGGATTGGTCAAGCAACAACAGGGACAGAAACATAGGAAAGGACCACAGGGGAAACAGGTGAGGATAAGATAAATATGGGATAGGGCAAGTGGACCAAAACTGTGGTGTGAAGAGGTATAAAGGGAGGCATCCTGGGAGTCTTCTTGATTCTGGAGAGCGGGGGGCTGACCTAGAAATGTGGATCCTCCTGGGTTTTGCAGGACCAGTTGGACTGGATGGCACTGAGGTGTCAGCAGAACTGGAGGGTGCCAAGTGCCTGGCGAGGCCAGAGGGTGCCGAGGGGCTGGGGGGTTCTGAGAGTGCTGAGGGACCAGCAGGACGTGAGGGTGATGAGTGGACTGCCGGATTGGAGCAGGAGGATGATGAGGGACTTGGGTCTGGGCGGCAGGCCTGACACGCATGTCTCCATCTCCCTCTCTTTGACACAGAAATCCTGCCGGCCCCTCTTCTGAGTCCCAGCCTGTATCACCAAATGCACCTAGGCTTATGACCAGGTTGGCGTGACCATTGAACAGAAGTGGGGATCCACGGGATAGGACTAAAGGCAAGGCCCAGAGGGTCCCACTCTATGTCCTCTTGAGTGGCATCCTCCCAGTCCATCCCCTCCTCCCTGGCAGTGGCTGGGGAGTAGGGCATTGGCTGGATGGTGACCGGGGAGTTGGGCGTCAGTCGCACAGTTATTGGCAAGGGGTGAGGCGAACACCTGGATGATGGCAGGAGATGCAGCTGGATCCACTTTGTGGGACCTGACACTACCCCTCCCCCGATGGCCACCTCCCAGATGTCTCTGGGGCTGATGAGGGTGACCATGGAGATGAGGTGCTAACAGGGAGCTAGGAGATCAGGCGGGAGCAAATGTGATGGCTGGCTACTGTGAGGAAGGAGCCGGTGAGTTGGCAAGAGATGAGGCTGGAGCCAACAAGATGGCTGGAGGTGAACGGGACGAAGCTGGGACACCTCGAGGTGAGGCCGGCGAAGTCAGGATCACTTGAAATGAGCGGGGCGAAGCAGGGACACCTTGAGTTGTGCAAGACAGATGGCGAAGCCAAGACACCTGAAGACGAGCCGGGAATGGCTAGATCACCTGGAGAATAAGCAGCCTACTCTAGGTCTGGGCAAGGACCAGGGACCAGAGTTTGGAGGCATGGGTAGAGTGATGGAGATCTTACCTAGACTGGAACTAGGCTGAGTGGCGCCTTCTGTACTGGATGTGGTAGTGGCTTCTCCGGGGCCAGGCGTGGCAGAGGCCTCTGCCTGAACTGAGCATGGCAGAGGTGAAGATGGGCTTTGGAGACACAGCATAGGCGATGACAGGCTCTAGAGACACATTGGAAGACTGCTGCTAGAAACACAGCAGCAGTCTCACTGGGTCGGGCTGTATGAGTATGAGAAGAGTGGGTAGGCCTCTTTTGGGCCAGACTTGCGAAACACTATGGCAGTTTCACTTGTGTCGGGCACGGGAGGCATTGGGTCAGATGAGGAGGTAGTCATAAGAACTACTAACCTCCTCCACCTGCTCTTTGTGTGGCTGGAGCCAGAGTGCAGAGCAGTGGAGAGCTGTAAGGAGCTAGCAGGTGGATCAGCGGCTGGTCACAGGGAGCTAGCAGGTGGATCAGCGGCTGGTCACAGGGAGCTAGCAGGTGGATCAGCAGCTGGCTGTGGGGAGCCAGTGGGTGGATCAGCAGCTGGTTGAAGTAAGCCAGTGGGCAGATCGGCGTTTATCCGAGTGGCCTCATGCTCAACAATTCTCCTCACCTCAACCAGTAGGCGCCAGATCTTTAAAGCCCCCTGGGAATCCATGCCAAGTGATTTTAGGGAGCACCTGATCTGACATCTTGAAGAGAGCCAGGGTCTTGGGGATCCTTGAGGCTGC
Source organism: Isichthys henryi (assembly GCA_026776945.1). Lineage (NCBI taxonomy): Eukaryota > Metazoa > Chordata > Actinopteri > Osteoglossiformes > Mormyridae > Isichthys > Isichthys henryi. Next base: position 31,946,536 of record JAODJX010000097.1, on the reverse strand, counting down.
AGGATTAGACCTCAACTGCAGGGTGAGGTCCAAGAGGGCAAAGAAGTCCTCTGCCTGAAGAGGAGGCAGTTCCTGTGGGACTGGTGACCCCATTGACCACTGAAACCGAGGCACTTAGGATATGCGATCCACTGGATACATGGAGGTATGTAAGCCGGAATGAGGGTGCAGACTGCTGGTGTTGTTGGGCAGATCCATCATTCTGTCATGTAGGAGGGGTGAAGGACATGGGAGCAATCATAAAGGCAAAAAAGCGGTTTATAGGAAGTGAATAAACAAAGACTAGAAACAAAACAGGATTACTGGGGATACAATCAGAGAGAGGCAGGGTACAGATAGCTCGAGGGAACAATGACAGATCTGGGATACACAGGATTAGGAAGCACTTATATACTGGACTAACAGAGGAGCAAACAGGAGGCAGCTGGGAAAGATTAAAATGAGGGCAGGAACAATAGGTAAGACAAACGAGCATCAGGTGTGGTTAGTTTGGGCCACGCCTGGGAGAAGACAGAAGGGTCAAACAGATATGGAGGGCAGGACATGACAATGACATGTTTGTCCTTTTGATGCTAATCTGTCTTTTATACAGGGAGCATGGATGTCAGCTGAAGAAATGTAATGAACTTTCTACAACTGCCTGCAAGAGAAAATCTGAGGCTAGGACATTTTCCTCAAATGTCAAACAGATAAAGCTTGAAGAAACAAAGCAAGTCTCTCAGAATTGTGTTAATAATGCAATATTCCACTTTATACAGTAGCTCAAGGTCTCCAACCCTACTGTGTTGTTGAACAGCTATCATTCCAAAGCCTTTTCCAAGATCTATAGCCAGATTGCACTGTCATGTCTAGGGCTGTACAATATCACACTGAGATATCCCATAAACCATTGTTAAGTCAAACTTTTTATTATCTAGCAATAGATTGTGACTAATAAATTGGTGGTGGTGCTGCAAGTTGTGTTAACAGACACAAAACAGTGCCTACAAATGCAGGAATTCTGTTGGTCTTGAATGCAGGCAGTTGAAGGGTGCTCACGCAATAATGCCTTGGCACGTGTGATGAATGACAACTCCCAGTAGGAAAGGAGTCAACTCATGTGCAATTACATTTTCACATAAACGCAAACAAAAATAATCTCCTGGAGCACTGGTAAATCCATTTAAGGAAATTGGAAAAATATGGCACAACCTTGACTCTGCCTACAGAAGGTCATCCACCACAACTGAGTGACAAGGTGAGGAGGGCATTAGTCAGGGAAGCAATGCAGACTTCATCAGCAACTCTGAAGGAGCTGGAGGTATTAAGTTTTTACATTTCAATACTACTACTACTCTAATGCTACATTTAACATAAATGAATAGATATTACAAAGCACTTTACAGAACCAACGGAGATGCACTTCAACCATCATCACTGTGTAGCATCCACCTGGATAATACAAAGGCAGCCACTCTGCTTACTACACAGTAGCTAAAGTGATGGACAAGCAGTAGGTATTTAACTTATTAGATATAGGGGATGATTAGTAGGCCATATTTGAAAAGGCCTTTTTTTTCACCAGGACATCAGAGTACCAACCCTACTCTTTTGAAAGATGCACAGGGATCTTTTATAACCTCAGAGAGTCTGGACCTCTGTTTTACATTCCAGCTGAAGGGTAGCACCAGTTTTATAGCATAATGTCCCCATCACTGCATTGGGATCCACACAGACCACAGAACGTACTCCTCTGTTAGCCACACCACCACCTTTTCCAGCAGCAACCCAGCTTTCCTAGTTGGTCTCCCATCAGAGTACTGGCCAGGCCCAAGCCTGCTTAACTTCAGATAGATTATCTAGTCTGAACTGCAGATGGTAGAGCTGCTAATAACACTACAAAATGTTGAAAAGTTACATATTTCTGCAATCCACTATACCTTGAATATGTTGATAAACAGACAAACTTTTACTGTGCAAGATGGTCTGACCTCCTCTTGACTCCTGTGGCTGGACATCAGGTAGGTGGTACACTCAGTGTAGTTGGCCCAGGTTCTATTGAGGCTAGGCACCTGCTCCCATTTTCCAGAAAGATCACAAAGACGGTAAGCTTGACCTGTCAGAGAGAAATAAGCGAAATCAGTTCCATTTATTTCTATAAAGCACATTTCCCTACCTAGCTGTCCCCAGATTGTCACAGAACACACTTTTTGGACAGAAAAACCAAGAAGATAGAAGAGGAGAAGCATAAGAGGCCCATAAGGTTAGATGGGTTTGGTTTCTTTGATTCAAGATGGGCTATACAGAATGTGGATTGCATTGCATTGTAACCAGGAAGAAGAAAGCTTCACCACAGAGCTTTAGAACACCAGTATGGCTCACATGAAGAATGTCTTTGATTTAGCTGATCCCCTGGGTAGCTCAAGCCGAGTGCATGCAAAGAAAATATCCTTATTATTTAGCAGTTGCTCTTATAACATAAATTTTTGAGACGGTGTTTCTGTAGCCGCTGTGGTTAAGGGCCTTGTTCAAGAGTGAAATCATTCTGCTACTCCTGGGATTGGAACCAGCAACCGTCTACTTGGACACAGCCTCTGAACCTACTGAGTGACATGTTACCCCCTCTGGACAGTAGTCACACATACAGCACATCTCAGCTCATTGGTTGACTCGTGGCCCGCTTTGGGGTTGGGATCAGGCAGGACGAGGCTACCAGCTCACCTCTGTGGTTAAAGTCATAGATGTAGCCAGGACAAAACACCGAAACCAGTTGGCCAGGCGTCCCCTTCGGCCAGCAGATGATGCCATCCCACTCCGGCACACAATCGGTTTCTGCAAGTAAACAAACTGTGTTCCAATCATGAGCCCCCTAAATTCCAACCTAGATGATTCACCCTCAGTAGACTTACTGTAACCTAGATTTTTCCAAAGCTCTCTGTCACAGTACATCTCAGGATTCATAAAATGGTAAAACATGCTCCTTGAATGAACATGGCTGTACAGTAGCTACAAGCCTTACAGCATCCTGCTAGGAGATGGCCAACTCAGGCAGAGCACAAGATACCATCTAAAGGTGCCGTGAATAGGTCACCCCCATTCCCCTTATCGTGGATCATCAACAAAGCACTATAAATGTAATTTAACTGAGGAGTCCACTGGTCCTCTAGCATCCGTTTTGTATCTGATGGTCACCGTGGTTATTGCATATTCAGGATGCATTTCTGACGTCAGTTTATTTAAATCCAAGATCCAAGGATCTTGCAGTTGATATAACATGATTGCAAAATCCAGTCATGAACAATTACAAGCTGTGAGTCTTTGTCAGTGTAGGAGGCTTTTCCAAATAACAGTGAGTGACACTTCATGTTAATACAACATATTTGGAAGCAAAAACAAAAAATGGTCCAACCAAAAATTATGCTTCACATTTTCATTCATAGCTTTGTAGTCCACTCAGAACTCTGAAGTGTAAAAAAGCATTTGCCTGATGAACAACCTTGCATACGGAAACATGGCTTGTATTTGATATGAAAGACAGCCTCCCACCTTGAACTGCATTCATCTGGGAGCGAATGGCCCTCTCGCATGCAGCCTTGGCTCCAATGAGGACGTAGATCTGCTCATCCCTCGTGATGACATCATCTGAATCCACCTGAAGTGGTGCAGAATACTGCTTTTTAATCAAAAGGGAATGAAACAGGTTGTTTCTCTCTTTGTTTATAATAAAATATATTATTGACTTACAAATCAATTCAATGAAGGGGAAATATTGACTTCTTATTGACTTTGCATAACAAATGATCATATAGCCATCTGCTGAAGTATGTGCCATCAGAGGTTTGGGTATTAAAATGATGGATCCAGGTGGATTTTATGCCATAAAACAGTACTGTCCCTTCATCAGCACAAACTATGAAAGCCATATAGAAAGGAGTAGCAATGATTACATGTTTCGATGACCTTCATGTTGGTGTAAACTGTATTATCATGATATTATGTTTGCCAAAGTGGGTTAGCCATTTCGAAACCTCTCCTAAAGTCACTCCAGTATTTGCAGTAAACATTGAATATACCCATGACTCTAGCATACCATTTTTGGCAAATCCATACCTCATCATTATTTTTTAACTAATCAAGTTATGTAGTGAGCTGGTGTTGAATGTAATGAATACATGGAATGGCTGGGGTGCTCCTAAGGAGAGGTTTGAGAACTGAAGTGGTAATATAATCATCAAGGAAGACATCAATAAAATTTTGACAACAGAAATGGTTTATTGTATTACTGTCCAGTTTGATGTATTATAACATCATTTTTTTTCCCCGAGTAGTTATACCCTTAGTGCCCTAATAGATTTAGAAATTCCCTATAACATGTTGCACATAATATATTTCATGTCCATCCATCCATCCATCCATCCATCCATCCATCCATCCATCCATCCATCCATCCATCCATCATCTTCCGCTTGGTCCGGG
>JAODJX010000097.1:31926114-31941981 GCA_026776945.1 Isichthys henryi | reverse complement strand
AAGCCCCAGACAACATAGCTCCTGAGATCACTGGAACACGCAAACCCCTCCACCACGATAAGGTGTCGGCTCCAGGAAAGGAGAGGATGATATTTCATGTCATTTTTCATAATTAATGAAAGAGAAATCATTTGATTTGATTTTTTGTATGGGGTAGAGGGAATTCCTTAACATTAGAATAAGAAAGAAATTGTTGAGCATGAATATAGCATTTTCCCCAAGAATAGGCCCAGGTTACAAATATAGACATATCCCAATAGAGGTCAGTTCCGCCTCCTTATCTCCAAATTGCACCTAGCTGGAGCGCAACTCTGCCTCCTTATGTCCAAATTGCACCTAGCTGGAGCGCAGCTCTGCCTCCTTATCTCCAAATTGCACCTAGCTGGAGCACAGCTCCACCTCCTTATGTCCAAATTGCACCTTGCCGGAGCGCAGCTCCGCCTCCTTATGTCCAAATCGCACCTTGCTGGAGCGCAGCTCTGCCTCCTTATGTCCAAATTGCACCTAGCTGGAGCACAGCTCCGCTTCCTTATGTCCAAATTGCACCTTGCTGGAGCGCAGCTCCACCTCCTTATGTCCAAATTGCACCTTGCTGGAGCGCAGCTCCGCCTCCTTATGTCCAAATTGCACCTTGCTGGAGCGCAGCTCCGCCTCCTTATGTCCAAACTGCACCTTGCTGGAGCGCAGCTCCGCCTCCTTATGTCCAAACTGCACCTTGCTGGAGCGCAGCTCCGCCTCCTTATGTCCAAACTGCACCTAGCTGGAGCACAGCTCCGCCTCCTTATGGCCAAACTGCACCTTGCTGGAGCGCAGCTCCGCCTCCTTATGTCCAAACTGCACCTAGCTGGAGCGCGGCTCTGCCTCCTTATGTCCAAACTGCAGCTTGCTGGAGCGCAGCTCCGCCTCCTTCAGCATTAACCTTTTTTATTATCCCAAAATTTAGTAAAAGATACAAAGTGAACGATTTAATAAAAGTCAGATTTGCGTTAAAATTCATGTTTTTCCATCAGCTTTAATGTTAATTTTTATTTCTATGAAAGTAGTATGAATATATGACGATATTCATCTCTCGAGTGCACAAAATAATCCTACATGATGCCTTGATTTCTGCCCCCTGTATTTGTATTTTGCCTTATTTTGCTTACCATACTGCTGCCAAAACTTCACTTACAAGCTAGACTCTGCTGTTTGGCCTGTATAAGAATTTCTAAAGCACAATCTATGAATAACTTGATATATAATGGATTTTCACAAGGACAATACGAATGCAAGCAAGAACATTACTTGTAGTAAAAAGCAATCTTGATGCAACTGTAAGGTTCATTCATGTGAAAGGTAAAACACCCATATCAAATAAAAATAACTTTTAAATTAGTTTATTCTTCATTGTTTTATAGTAACACAACATGCGGGCAAGTGAACATCATATGATAATTAATAAACTAATGTATGGAGTGGCTTAGTCAGGCCCCTCCCCACTTTATACCTGACATATTCAGTGGATTACCAAGTCACTCTCCACAATGTACTGAAAGTACAGTAACACTTTTCCACTATTTTACCCATTATTCACAGGACAGGATTGATTGCTTTTGCCTGTCTTACAGCTCCCCCCAAATTTATCAGAGTCAGTGCCAAACTTAAATTACCAGGCATGTGAATTCTTAATCCCCTGCCTCGAAGTGTCGTGAAATAGTTGTATGTGAGTGTGGAATTTGTCAAACACTTTCAATCCCCTTGCTTGGGAAGGGGTGGGGAAGTGAGAGATGGGGTGGGGGGGGTGGGGGCATGCTTGCCGGCCTCCCAAGTAGGACGCGGAGCACATAGGCCTCTTTGTGGCCCGAAACATTTCACAGCTGTGGTCCGTGCACAGCTCTCAAACCGAGATGGACAGAGAGAGGGGAGCACGGCAGGATGAGGGTAGGTGGAGGGGATGGAGCAGGCTCAGACTGGCCACCAGAAGTAGCAGAAGATCTCCTGGTGGCCTGGCCTGCCATTCAAGGCAGACCTTTACATAATCAGATGGTGAAACAAAGTAGGTGCTTTAGTATGAAACGTGTACGCAATATGGCCCCGGCCCATGCCTCTCACGTCATAGCGTGATCTGCATGTCGTGACCACAGCACCATGAGTGGACATTCTCCACCTGAGTTGGCCATCTCCAAGCAGGATGTTGTAAGGCTTGTGGCTACAGCCATGTTTATTTAAGGAGCATGTTTGTCCATTTTATGAATCCTGAAATGTACTGTGACAGAGAGCTTTGGAAAATGAAATGACTTTATTACTTATTACGCAGCAAATTACACAGCTGCTGTTACATCGATGAAAATGAACGAAAACTCTTTGTACCCGGATGACTGATCTGTTATCAAGTTGAGTGGCCATGTAATAAGTCCTGTTATTGACTCAGTGATGCACCTGTCAAGCAAATGATGTTGCCTTTCAATGGTTAACAACACATGGCCTCCTGAAAAAATAAGTTTTGCCACTTATATTAATGGCTGAATTTATGTATCAGTTTATAAAAACCTTAAACTGATCTCAGGTCTGTAACATTGTTTTTTGGTGCAAGGACAGGCAAAACGGCAGAAATGAAGGGAAAGTAAAGAAGGAAAGAGGGGATGGAGAAACAGCTCCTCTACACTAATACCTGTGCTTTCAGCAGAAAGACAGCAGGGAATTTCAAACAGCACTGAGAGGCAGTGTGGATTATCCTGTCCTTGATACAACAGAGTAAGGTGCATCTCCACACTATGTCAGCCATACTGCGGCTGTCTGCGTGGCCCTTTTTACCCTGATAAATGTAGTAATAGTTATATTCAGTACAATTATTACATAAATAATATTCATAATAATAATAACTTTTTGGTTTCAGCAGCTGACAGGTCAATAAATGTATGGTTTATAAATGCTGATGTGATGTGAGAGAGCTGCCGTGTGCTGCTAGTCTAGACCCATGACACTTGTGCTGTGAAACAGGGCTGAACACCTGGCTTTTGGGCCCTTCATGCGTTCATGTACACGCAACAACAGCATGCACCTCCAGCACCTCGAGCTTAAAAACAAAAATCATACCCTTAAAAAATTCACCCCACATGTTTAATTTCGTCCGGGTGGTTTTCTTGCCAGATTTATTGTAGCTAATACTAATATTGCTGGTAGGGTCAGATTAGCTGTTGGTGATGTAACATTTTTCCCGAGGCAGGAGACCCTGATGTTGCCGGGGCCCTAAGGTGCAGCCTAGCATAGCCTGAGCACTAATCCCTCTGGCAGTTATTGGTTTGTGTATCACTGTTATTAAGCATCCAATCACCATCGGTAACATTCTATAAAAACCACAATATCAGTTTGCTGAGCAGGAGGAGTAAGTCAGGAGTCAGTAGGCTAATTGACTGCAAGGATCCAAAGTCAGCGTTAAAAGGAGCTGATCTGTGCAGCCAAAGGAAAGTACTGGACCATGACCCTGAGGGAAAGGTCAGCTTCAATGTTTTCATACGTTGTCCTCCATGTGATTTACTGGCAGGAAATTGCTCCCAGTCTTCTGTCCTAAACAAAGGGGCTCATATTGATTTTAGACAGGAATTCCCATCATTCTCAGCATAATCAATTTCTGTTAAGTGCTTAGGTTTTCACGTGTAAAGGGAATTGGTTTGGCAACCAGTCCCTCCTCATACATAGATATTTCAAGGCAGGAAATGCTATGAGATTTAAAATTATAGCTGGGAACGAATAAGAATCATGTCTGTGCCACGGCATTATATAGATAAACTTGTTAATTTGTCAATACAACAGATGATTCCATTGGAGATTACCACACTAAGAGTTACAGTGTACATCAACTGTTCTGAGAACCCTGTGCAGGATTATTGTATTACAGCTGCCCAGGGGGCAGGGATACGCTGGCACTTTATAGGGACCCCAAAATCTAAGACCAACCCCCACCTCCCCAGACCAAATCTACCTGCCCCTCTAACCCCGAGGTGACAATTTTGTCAAGGGGGTCAGAATATCCAGCGACACCCCTGCGAGTGACAAAGAACAATTCATTTATTTAGAATGTCAGACTCACCAGTAATACAGAGAAATAAAAGTTGATTTTTTTTCCACATCTTGAACCACTCCCAGTAATAAATCATCAAATCAAATCCTCTTACATTTTTCATACTAGCTGTAATACCTTTCATTAGGTATTAATAATGAATCATTGTAAGAACAATTATTAGTCCACTAAAATGGATTATTGTAATTCTGCGCACATTTTACTCTCATCATCGAGTCCCATCATGAAAATTTTGGTTGAAGCTGATTATTACAAAATTACATCTAAGGTAACGATTCTCTGTCAGGTGTGATACATAATTAAGCTGACAGGCCTTTATTTATATATCATGAGACATGCAAACCACTTCTTCTTAGATTGATAATTTGTAAATCATAATACCCCCAGCAGACATTTCTTCCATGGATAGATACCAAAGAACCTAAATTCAACTACATAATAGAACATCTGAGAATATTTTTAAGTAAAGTTTCACAGTGAGACTAAACATGCTCTGGCAGTAATTATTTGTGTTTCATTAGTTTTCTAATATTCATAACCGTATGAGGAAACATAGAGCAGACACTGAAATGCTCAAATGTTCTAGCACAATCCTGATTGTTAAATGTGAAGTTAGCAGACCAACATGCGAAAGGTGGGATATTTACCCTGAAAAGAAATTTGTAGTTTTAACCATTGACAAACATCCTGAGCTGTATTTATATCACAATGTGATACTTACATCTCTAGCCAATACACCTTTAAGTCATAAATAAAGTCAAGTACTAGCTAGTGAAAGAAGACAGTATGTAGGAATCCTGAGTGACACAAACCTGTGAGTTCTAACACTGATCTGATGCTGTGTTAGGGTGGTGTAGGACTATAGATTAACTGCTCTGAAAGCTGATAGGCTAGGGGATACTAAGCATTTGTTCCTATAGGAATTGACATTACAATCATGAGAGATCATCTGGTTTAACAGAGCTCAGAGCGTTTTATGTCACCTCCACCCCCTACACTGAATAGGGCATGCAAACAGCCATCCATGCAGAGGACTTACCAATGCACCAACTTTCCTCATGATAAGAAGAAGAAGAAAGGAAACTCTTCTCAGAAGTGACATGCTTTGATCTTCTTCTCCCATTCCCTGTCTGCGTAACCCCTGAGACACACAAAGCCGTGACCTCATGGTGCTGAATTATTATCCCACTTCCAGAAACTCCAGTCGCTGTCCTTGGTTGAATGAAGCATTACTCCTGCAGTATGAGTCAATAGCACAAACGATTAAAAGACCAGCTTGAGAAACCCCATATTAAAAGCACGCTTAGTTGGAAATATTCCCTCATTCTATCACGTGGGTGAAAAAAAACACTTGCCCAGCATCAGAGCCTGCTGTCATCCTACCCCTGGACAGTATTTTCCCCCAAACACGTAGCTAGCGGTTCATTCGGAGAGGCAGCTGATCCTCCTCACTGTCCTTCTGCTTCTGGTCAATCTCTCCAATAGTACATCCAGCAATGCCTGCTTAAACCCTCACAGCAGGGAGTGTCCTCACATCTGCGTTTTCTCCTGGGAAGGCACGCTTTGGCTCTCTGTCCTGTGTCTCTGGGAACCGCAGAGAACTGAGGAGCGTGGAGTTCAGCCTCGTCCCTGATCCAAAGTGAGGGTGGCTTCCCGTCAGTGTTGTTATGGCTTCGGGGGTTCAACTCAATTGTTATTGGATTTAATGATGCATTTCACAGTACAATGTATTCCTTTTATGGAACTGTATTCTTCTTTTACACCAGGTTTTTGCTTTTGATGTCCTCTTTGTTTTCGTACAGTATGCATTTATTTGTGACTTTGGACAGTGAGCCCTGAGTTGTGATCAGATGTAGTACAATGATGTACCCAATATCCATAATGACATAATTGCGAGGGTGATACTGTGGCCTCATCCTTCCAGCGCTCCAGCTCTGTGTATGTGGTTCTGTATTTTCTCCCTGTGCTGGGAGGATTTTCCCTTGCAGTATCTCTAAATTGCCCACTGTGTACAATACCGGTCAAAAGTTTGGACACACCTACCCACAGAAAGGTGTATTTGTACAATTCTCTACATTTTGGAATAATTAACTATAAAATTATATATATGGAATTATGTACTGACCAAAAAATTATTAAACATAAAAAATGTATTTGTTGGAGAGGGGGCAGCTCTGTGGGTTGGGACTCAGAAGGTTGCTGGTCCAAATCCCAAGGTCGGCAGAATGGTCCTACCATTGGGGCCTTGAGCAAGGCCCTTAATCCCAATTTCTTCAGAGACTTGCTGACCCTACTGTGTCCTCTATGCCATTTTCATGTGGTGGCCTCCTGGGATGTTTTTCCAGCCGTCCTGAAGGAGGTCCCACATACATGCTGAGCTCTCATTGGCTGCTTTTCCTTCACTCTCTGGTCAAACTCCTCCAGAACTATTTCTATGGTGATTAGGTCAGTTGGCATGATGATGCAACACTTTCACCCTCCTTTGTAGGACACTTGGTGTGTCCAAACATTTGCCTGGTACTGTATGTCTGTCCCCTGCAATAGACTTTGTGTCCTAAACTTCTTGGGTTAGTCTCATGGTGACCCTGTACAGGATAACTGCCGGTGGGCTGTTTCGTCCAGTATGGGAACAAGATGATATAATTTATTTAGTATCAGTTTAAGAAAATTTTTATAATTTGGGAGTGTAATGAACCATGTCTGTTCTTTAACAAGCAGATGTTAGCAACTGTAAGGTAAATGCAATGCAAATAAAAAGGAAATGTTTACCATAATCCAACTGGCCTATGTACTGCTGTCCTGGTTTTTATTAGGGTGCCCATTCAAGGACTGGGGATCTCATCCAGGATGAAGCCATGCCTTCAGCTCTGTGCTGCCTGGCATAGACTTGTGGCCCCTCATCACCCAAACTAGGCTAAGAGCCAAAAAATGGATGAATGGATGCTCAGTGCACAAAAAACTGCACAGCTGCACTGCAAAATAACATTGATTATCTGCATTGAAAATCAAACTGTGGTAAAGCTGTCTGTATATACTATCACACTTAACCAGCAGCGTGAACTTTCTCCACTGCAAAAGAACCCATTTTGTTTGCTGGGGTGTATGCACAAGTCTGTATGATGAGTCAGCAGATGCGCAGAAACCTGACATGTCGCAAATGAAATGTCTACCCCACCAAACACAAGTTAAAATGGACAAGGAGGCTCATGGCTGTATCTGAGCTTCCATTACTGTGTAAGACAACTGCTATAAATCTCACAGAGATTTTGACATTTTGGAATCTACCATAAAATGCACATATAGAATTGCTATTTATTTGGAAATCAGTCCAATGAATTTAAACATCAGTACTGAGGGTCAGTTCTCCAGTGGACTTTGACAGTAGTGGAGCTTCACTCTATCTGGATCCCGTTGCTCATTTGGCTGAATGCCTAGAGAAGTCTTTGTGACTATTATACATTTCCTGAAAAAATCATCTTTTATTTTTTCTTCTGATTCCAATGAACTGAGGTTCAACTACAACAAATACAGATTACAGGTGTATTTCATTTTTTGTTACGTGACGTATCCTACCATGATTTTATCCACATTTTCAACAGTGTGCTGGAGTACAAATTTAAATTGTTCTCTTTTGGTTTCTTGGCAGTTGTTCTCTTACCTTTGTCTCTTCCACAACAACTGGCTTTTGTCAGAATCCAATGTTTCTGGCTGAAAATGTAATTAAAATTTAAATTTAGATTAACGCCCATATCCACAAACCTGTTCCACAATCTAGCTTTGTACAATATGACTGAATCTAAATTTTCAGTTTCTTTGAAGTAAACCTGGTACATACATTGCTTCAGCTTGTGTATAATTTGCATTTTTATGAGTGAATTTCACAAGTTTATACTTTCCTATTTACTTTCTGTGACTTAAGTTCAACAATACAAATATGAAAAGGTCAGAATATGAAAAATGCTGCTTACTGACTTTTACTGGAAAAGACTGGACACTACTAGAGATGGAGAACTTTACCCAAAACAGATGACTTGTCTGTGTAAAACTAATGCAAAATCCATAGAACAGAGTTCCTCTATTCTGTCCTAGACTGTTCAAATACAACACAATTTGGAGAGTTCCCTGTTCAAACATATCTTAATTAGCAAATTAGCAGGTTTAGAAGGTGTGTCTCAGCAGGGAAATCTGCCAAATGCGTTGCAGACTGGCGCTTCAGGTTTGAACTTGGGGAACCTTGAGAATTCAGTACTTAAACAATGATCTGACACGGATATGTTAAAGCTTCCTCTATTTGCAGCACTGTGCTTCATGTAACCATAGTTTGTTCATAACAAACACCATGTTCGAAAATTTGGGTGTTCACAAGTCCACCTGGCGCCAGAGCACCCTAGGCCCAAGTTTGATGATCGATTTTGTAGTCGTATCGTTGGGCCTGCATCCACATGTTTTGGACACTCAGGTGAAGAGTGTCAGCTGATCAACAACTGGTGGAGAGTTAAATCAGATGGCGGGAGAGAATGCCCGATAGCCCTGATAGACCCAAAAGCATAGTGAGGGTGAGCTGGGAGTGTCTGGCAGATGCTCCTGTCCAGGAAATCTTCAGCTCACACCTCCAGCAGGATTTCTCTTGCATCCCAAGGGAGACTAGGGACTTTGAGACTGAATGGGCCATATAACGGGACTCCATTGCCGAGGCAGCTGAGCGGAGCTGTGGCCGTTTATTTGTGTCTGTCACGGTGGCAATCCCCGAACCCGGTGGTGGACACCAGCGGCAAAGGGAGCTGTCAGGTTGAAGAAGGCCTTATGAGATTGGTAAGCTATTTACGACTCTTGAAGCAGCTGATAGGTACTGGCAGCTCAAGCACAAAGTGGCTTTAGCAGTTGCTGAAGAAAAAACTCACGTGTGGGAAGGGTTTGGTCAGGGCATGGAAAATGACTTTCAGTCAGCGTTGAAAAGATTCTAGCAAACTATCAAGCAACTCAGGGCTTTACCCATGCTGTTTACAGCTTGGATGGGGGCCTGTTTCATCAAATGTTGATATAGTCAGGTGGTAGAACGAGTACTTTGAGGATTTCCTGAATCCCACTGATACACTGTACTTGAAGGAAGTAGAGTTGGACATGGTAGAGTTCCAGGGGTGAATGAGATTCAGCCTGAGCTCTTGAAAGCTCTTGATGTTGTTGTGCTGTCTTAGCTGATGCATCTCTTCAACATTGCATGGAAGGGGGGGACAGTGCCTTTGGATTGGCAGACTGGGGTGGTGGTTCCAATATTTAAGAAAGGGGACCGAATGGTGTGTTCCAGCTTAAAGGGATCACACTCCTCAGCCTCCTGGGAATGTCTATGCTGGGGCACATCCGTTGGTTAAACCTCGGATTCAGGAGGAACAATGCAGATTCTGTCTTCCTCGTGGAATGCTGGACCACCTTCATAAGGATACTGGCAGGTTCATGGGAGTTTTGTAGCATGTTTTGTAGATTTGGAAATGCATATGACCATGTCCCTCGGGAGTCGTGTTTGTGTGTGTGTGTGTGGGGGGGGCTGTATAACAGTTTGGTTTCCACTGCCATTATTGAGTCAGACTTGTTCCCAGTGGGTGTTCATTTGCTGGTTGATATACTATATATTCCTACCCTTACCTAGGGCTATGAGCTTTGGGTAGTAACTGAAAGAATGACATCATGGATACAAGTAGCAAAAATTAGTTTCAGGAGCTCAAATGCTCCTCTTCTGCATTGAAAAGAATGAAGTAGATCGGGCATCTATCTAGGATGCCTCCTGGACTCCTCCCTTGCGAGGTGCTTTGGGTATGTATGTCCAATTGGGAGGAGGCCCCAAGGCAGGCCTAGGACATGCTGAAGAGTTTATATCGCTCAGCTGGCCTGGGAATGCCTTGGTATGCCAAGGGAGAAGGTGCGGTGGTCTGATAGACTGGGACCTCCTCAGGGACAGGGACTGGGGTCCTCGATCAAGGGGGGTACCTTTTCTTACAATCGTGTCATTCTGTCACGACGGGAAACGCGGAAGCAGGACCAGGGAGACGAGAGATCAGGGAATGCAGGGTTTATTCAGAATCTATCCAAATGCAGGACACAGGAACACGTAACGTTAATGACACGACTAGGGAAACAGGTTTGAACGAGGACTGAAATACACAAGACTAGTGGCAGGAAACGTAGAACAGCTGGTAAACGCAGGGATTCCACACGAGGTTAACGAGGGGGGTGTGGCACACAGGAGGATCGTATGAGACACTGAAAACAAAACCAGATGTAGATGTTCATCCATATAATGTTCTTTGAAGCAGTAATATGATCCATTAAATGCTTTTTGACTTTTTGGCATTCATGGGGTCAAATGTTGTATGCTTTCGCAACTTCCCTTTATTGACGCTAAATGGTATTGCTTCGATTTTTGGGCAGTTTATCTAAAAAAAAAAAAGAATAATTCCAGGGCATCATCCAGATAATATGTTCCCAAATTTTTTGTATACTTTTTGAGTTATCACATTAATGAACCAGCGCCAGTGGACCGGTCCCAAACTGCACTTATTCTCTCCAGAGAGTCCCATTAATCACATCAACTGAGTTTTATGTAAATAGCTATGCATTTATTGATTTTATTGAATTGTTGTGTATTCATTTGTATTTTTAAAAGAATCACCTGATTAGAGTAAGCAGTTAGAAGACAGATGCTAAATGAACTTCCCACAAGCAGTCTGACTGGAGCAATTGGGGGTTAAGGGCCTTGCTCAAGGGCTCAATTGTGAAATCAATGGGACCATGGGATTTGAACCCGAAACCTTCCAGTACCATCCTAACTGAGAAAGCCAAACAGCATACCCGTTACCATAGTCATATATAAGACTTATCTGTCAGTGTCCTTAGTTTGTAAAACATATATAATTAAACATGAATATTTGCTATTATCAGTATTTGCTTTATTTGTTTGTTTGTTTTTTTTTTAATAAACGGGGTAAAATTGTATCAAGATATCGGAAGATGATCGTTTCAGTCATATCATGTTAACTATTTATCAATTCAAGACATTTTACATTCACATTTTACAGAAAGAACTGCACTGTAAGAAAAAAACCTGTTTTCCTTTCTGTAAGAGCTAGTAAGATCGAGGGAGGAGAAGACAGTGGCGGTTTAATGGCCAATGGCATATGTAACATCCTCCTGGTGAAAAGGAGAAAAAAAAGCGAAAACCTAAGTAGAAAAGGCAAGTCCCGGAAGTCAACTGCATTGAAGTGAATTCAAACTCGTTGCAGAGGTTCAAGAGTTTCCAGAATACGGAATACAGAATACAGAATACGGAAGCACAGCAGCTGATTCCTGCAGTCATTTCAATCAGCTAGCAAGAATAAGCAAATGGTAAGTTCATTTCTGTACAGCCAGCAAATGTGCGTCCCCGCCTTAATGGTAATAATGGTGTTAGTTGGGTACCGGTAATTTACTAGCGGTTCAAGCAGCGATAACTGTTGTATGGATGCCTGTTTTTTCTACTGATTATAGTAATTCGTTTTAAAAGGCGCTGAAATATTAATCAACTTACATTTTAAACAAGACGGTTGATGCCACAGGAACGTTATTTTATTTTATGTAAATATACTTAAATTGATTGTTTGTTCAGGCGTATGCTCCTTAAGTAGATTTTTTATAAAATAAGCTTGGTAATTTTTAGATTTAAGGCAACCTTTCGATGATATTTTCGATCATTATTCAATTGCTCGATTTCATTTAATCAGACTATTTAATTTATAATTTTATGAATACCTAATTATATATACCTCACAATACGAAAATCGATAGATGAACAGATGGATGTATATTGAAGTTTATATGTTTACCATCTGTCTGGTTGTAAGGACGTGGGCTAACCATTATCCTTTAACTGTAGACATTTAGATACAGACCTTAGTCACAGTATAACTGGCATACGGTTTGGATATACATGTTGAGAAGTCACTTTATAGTCTGTGTCTGTGTATAAAGACAATGTCTGGCTCTTGAAACTTGAAAAACACATTGTTATTGTCTTCTGGTTTGACTTTCATATAGAATTTTTCAGAATCCAGGAAATCTGGTTTCTGTCACATAATTATCATTGTCCTTATTTGTTCAGTGTTTACATTCTAACAGCTTGACCAACAACCCAGTTTTGAGCAACTGCTTACCCACCTGGGATCGGGTACGAAGTCTGTTCTGGAAAGAATTGAGTGTGATGATGAACAATCTAGATAAGACACCAGTCTATATCCAATCAATAAGGACGGCTTGCAGTCACTCACCCGCTCACCAAAACACCATCCTGTTAAATTAGGGAAGCCCTGCATGAACACGAAAAGGGGGCCACATCCATAGCTCTGGAGTTGGCAGAGTTGACCTTCTTGTAGCGTAAGAAGTCATGTTTCTATTGAGTCTAAGTAAATGCAAAGCACTGTCAGTTCTCTTGTCAGGGAGCTACAGTTCTGCACGACTTTGCTTGGATTGTGCTTTCACTGCAGCTGTTTGGGTTTGCTTATTGCATTCCATTCTGGCACATGATGGTTGATGAGTCGCATTGAAGATCATTGATACAGGGAAACGTGAGCTGTCGCCATGGCTGCGGGGGTGTCGAGCTAAAAGCGGAGCTTCCTTCACCATCTCCAGCTATTTGCAGGTGGGACCTGGCTGCTCTGACCTCTGGTATCTTCAAATGAAAAGTATGTGCACAACTGTCCAGTTCACACAGGGGCAGGAATTAAACAAATAGAAAAGCATCATACAACCTGAAGCACTTGGTCTGATGGGACAAAGAGACACGGCTTGGTTTGTACGGTAAACTGTTTAGTGTACTAGACGTGCCATCTTTTACACTGTGGAATTAATAAAAATTCACTTGTGCTACATACTTTAGTCATCACCTGTGCCCGAATAAGTACATCATTGATGTATTTTTTTAATATGGTTCCAATTTAAAAAAAAAGCAACAATCTGTAATTTGTGGCATTGGACCATCTTCAGGGATCATCTTTCCTAAGCCAGATGTCCTCACTGTGAGGATGCCTCAGTCTTCTTACATGTAACTCTACACCGAGATGGACCAAGGCCTCCGTGGTGCTGCATGCTGACATTGAGACTTTATACTACAAGCCAATGTCTTCTTGTTCATGTCCGAAATTCCCTGTTTGGGAGGAATTTCTTCCCCGCTTACATGCATTTTCATGGAAGAGAAAATGAGAGAGAGGCTAATAATGAAAGAGACTGACTCCTTAGTGTGGTCTAGAAGTTTGCTTTCTTTCACATGGGGCTCTTAGCATGCAGTTTAATGGACCAGGAAACCCAAGGTTGAAGGCCGACTTTGATGAGTGGTGAAGGTTCATTGAATTTCAGCCTGTCTTCAGTCAATGTCGATCCCACTTCTAAAGCTATGCTGTGACTTAAGTCCCTTCAGTCATCGATCTTCGAACTGTGTTTGCTGGAATCCCTGGGGGAGGGGGGGGGGACGCTATCCCAGGCAGCACAAGGCTGGGGTATACCATGCACAGGATTCTAGTCCGTTGCAGGGCACATGTGTGCCTAATTGCAGATTTTTAGACGTCTAGTACAAAACTGCATACATACAGCAGAAGTGGGATTCAGCAGCATTGGCCACTGTGCAGACATAATCAATACTGAATGCTGGAAAAGTATTTTCCGCTGGTTGATGATGCCCGTACTGTAATTTCATATGCTTGTATTGTGGGGGCTTATGATTCAGCTTGGTATGTAGAGGGCTGACAATAGAAAGGCAGGCACAAAGCCTGCAAGGAATTATGAGTAGAGTCTGTAAAATTGTGTCACTGCTAAGTGTCGTTGCACATTGAGCACTGTTCAGTACATTGTTTAATTTAAAGGTATAGCATTGCCTGTCAACATTGCCGAGGTCAACCCGAACAAGCTTGGAGACCTTGTCCACACAGTATGTTCTCGTCGTGGTGCTGTAATGTCTGCAAGACAGTGGGTGAGACTTACGGACCCCTAAGATGTTAGAATTTTGAACTGGAGGACTTGGAAGTGCCAGGATTATACCAGTCTGTGTCTTTAACCGTCCTCTGCCTGGTGCTCATTTCTGAACAAGCAAACCATTTTTTGTTCAGAAGGATCATCAGTTTATGGTTCTTTGATGGTCTGTACTGTGCAATTGCATGCCTGCTCCCCACTTCCTGTTAGGGCACCAGGGAGCCTCACAGGAAGTCTGATGTGTTATCAGAGCCACCAGTTGCCTCTAAGTATGGGCATGTCACAGGAGTGATATGTGTCACTGCTCAAATAAGGCAAAGAAAATGGGGAGATGCTGGTGAACACCGCTAGTTTTGAGCGAGCACGTTCTCAGGATCCAACGTCAGGGTCACGTCGAAGCAGATCTTATTCATTTCATGTTTTGGTGTGTATCCATGTCCGGTTTCGCAAATAACGTACACACTGTGGTTTTGTCAACACTTACTGTTCTTTTGATTAAAAGAGATGTATTTTCAAGTTGCTGAGTTCCAAGGTTTTGCTACTGAGGTAAAAAAATGCACATATCCACTAATTATGAGAACTGGAGACTTCTGAGATGCAGATGTAGAAAATTGCTTTCTGTAGATCTGTGTTTGCTACACTCATTTTCCACTTACAGGGTGTTGATTTTCATGGTTTCATTCCAATACACATGGACATTCTTACAAGTAAACGCACACCTAACAACGGCTTTGTGGAAATACAGTGTTGAGCCTGAGTCTTAATATCTTGAATGAACATTATGTTGATTTTTTCTGGGGTCTTTGGGCTTTGAATGTGAGTTATGAACCTTATAAGAATAACAAGGGTGAATAAAGGGTTCTTCATATCAATGAAAGCGGACTTCCTTCTGGGTGGGTATCTTGTTTGCATTTTATTTGTTGTATATCATATTGTCATCTCGCCAAAACCGCCCTGGAGTGAGCCTGGTGGAGGTGGGGGGTATATGGTTGAAGTTGTGGGGGTGAATGGTTTGGCTTCCGCAAGGCCAAAGAAAATGGTAGAAGCAGCTTTTAAAAAGGACTGAAGCTGTGCTTTAGGTGTGATTGGGCCATAGAAGGGGACAGTTGGGGGAATAATTGCAGTAATATGGAGGCCGTCTGTTAGCTGAAGCATCACACTGGGCTGAGTGCTGCTGATACACATCACTGAGTGTCGTTTCTCCCTCTCTTTGGTGTTACTGTTTGTCCACAGACTGTGGCCTGCCTGCCTGCCTGCCTGACTCCGTCCAGTAGGCCACTATATACAAACTCCACCTCGCCCCACACCCTGTCCTAATCTCCTAATCTCCATGCAGCTTTATAATTGCAGACACAGCCCATCAGACCGCTGTGCTGAGGACAGGCCAAGATGGAGCTGATTTGTCGTTTGTTGCTTTTTCAGAGCAATTTGATAAGGGTCCCTTATTGCTGGGCAATATATTGGTAAAATATCATACTGAAATCACAAACATTCATATTGTCAATAATTTGTTATTGCCTAAACTCTCATCTTCTTACAAATTCCATCAAGGTATAATGTTGTTGGCATCATTTATCATTATACCCGTCACATATCGATATTGTGAAAATCCATCCATCCATTTTCCAAACCGCTTATCCTACTGGGTCACGGGGGGTCCGGAGCCTATCTCGGAAGCTGTGGGTATGAGGCAGGGAACAACCCAGGATGGGGGGCCAGCCCATCGCTGGGCACACTCACACCCCATTCACTCACACATGCACACCTACGGGTAATTTAGCAACTCCAATTAGCCTCAGCATGTTTTTGGACTGTGGGGG
>JAODJX010000097.1:31911922-31926014 GCA_026776945.1 Isichthys henryi | reverse complement strand
CCAGGCGGAGACTCGAACCCGGGTCCCAGAGGTGTGAGGCAACAGTGCTAACCACTGCACCACCATGCTGCCCCTATTGTGAAAATCTCTGTAAATATTGTAATACCATTTTGAGGGTAAATGTCCCAGCCCTAGTGAAACCCTCCCCTGTACTAAACAGGCAAACAGTCAGAGAAAAAAATCCTTGCAACAAAACGTACTGCTGGCATTTTCTAGTGTTATGTCTCATGATAAAAAAAGTTTATTTTTGTTATGATTTTATTAAAATTAGAGCTCAGTTTGCAGTTCATTCAATTTGTCTCCTTTTTCACGTTCTGAATCTAAGGCCAATTCTAACAATTTTATGCAAAAATGGAATATTGAATTTACTTGAATTGTGTCGTGATTATTATTAATGTAATTTTATATGAAATAAATGATGATAAAACATTTTTCCATATCACCCAGCACTAGCATCCCTTCCTTTCAGTGCTTGGTTACAATTCAGCCACCTTAACCATTTTCGTCAGTTTAACGTTTGTATCTATTCACTTTCACGCTATTGCATTAAGTGCAGAAGTGTACCACGTGTACTTAAATAACCCTGACCCCACCCTCAGAGTGCCCTGTGCAGCCACACTTTGCATGTGCATATGAAGCTATACTGACTCATATTTTCAGGCTGCTGATCAGACTGTGCTGAATCTGCAGGTGCATATTTTAGCGACTAACAATAGACGTCATTCAGTAGCCATTCTTAAGATATTTCTTCTTAAAACCCACTTACGCAACTTTACACAGTTTTTCTGATATTCACCAATGTTTTCTTATTTGGGATTTGTTTTTTATGAAAGAATCAATAGCACACTTACACATATTTGAGGGCTGATAAGTTTGTGAAAAATAATTATGATTTCTGCAGTTGTACAGTTCTACTGTACATACTATAGGATTTAAATTAAAATAATGTTTTAATAATATTTTTGTATTTTGAATAATTTATTGCAATTTTAATGATCAGTAATTATTTTACTATTTTATTATTGTTGTTGTTTTATATCCATCACTGATATGATATGACGGCTTATTTGCTGTTCACCTGCTACAGTAGAACCTCCACTTTAGAACTACAGAATTGAAGTTTTTCTTATGTTAGTGGTCCAGTGCTTCAACATCTTTAAATTTTTGTTTGGACATTCTTAACTTCTCTCTCAACTTTTCTTCTTAATTTCTGTGTGTGATTTATGTGTCTGCACATGGCACTGCGGTCTCATGCCCTTTTATGGGGACTGGCGGGGTGTTAACTTATGCGAAATAGGAAACACTGGCATGCACTTTCAGTTTATGAGAACAATGGGATTCATCATTACAAGAACACATTTGCGAACAGTTCTGTGGTTTAAGAACAGACATTTCTTAGAACCTTTCTCAAGAACAAATTTAAGATAATAAACAACAACAGCATGCCAAGCAGCTGATCCACCATTTTACGTTGTGGCATTGTATTGTAATGTAGAGCTTTTCTGAAAGCACTGAACATAATTAATTATTGACGAGGAAATGGACTTCTGTCAAAAGAAAAATCAGTACTATGTTTAAACTGCTCCTTCAGTCCAGTGTCATGGGGAATGTTTGGATCCTGTCCCCAGCAGCCAAAGGGTATATGCAGGGGAACACTCTGAATACTGAGATGCAAATTGACCCAAAAGGAAGAAGGGAGAGTACCTTGAGAAAGCCATTAAACACAGAGAGAACATGCAAACTCCTCACATGCATGGATCAGGGTCAGGAACCCCAGCCCTAATCCCTAACCTTTGAAGTCTAGGCAATAACACTGCTCACTGAACCATAAGGCTTAAGGGACTAATGGAAAGATTAATATACTGGAAGGAATGAAAATCAACTCTAATGCCTTCACACACTTCTTGTGTCCCCTTGGAGGAGCAGCCAATCAGATGACAGATCAGTCCCACATCTGCAGCTTGCCAGTACTACTTTAACACATCGTTGTTAATGGGGACAAGCTGCTCAACCATCAGGAAACCAAAGGTGTGTTATTAGTACCTAGGAATCGCAAAATGATATTTTATTAATACCTCAATGCTGATTAGGGGTGTAACGGTGCTCAATATTACGGTTCAGTAAACATATGTACTGAACGAATGCGGTAAATGGGAAACCTTTCCATCTTTGTGTGTTTCCCCAAAGTCACATTCGGAAATGGTTAAACGAAGATGTGCCGCTACGCATGGGCGCATAGTTATGGCGAACGCAGACAAACCAGTACTTAAAGATCTTCAACTGCTGCACCATAATGGATTTTTATTTTGTTACACTTTGTATTTTTGATGAGAGAATACTTGTGTTGCACCGTTCTAATATGAAGCTGAAAGCTGCTAAAGTGAATACAATACAGTTACGTTTACCCCCGCTGTACTGAAAACACACCGATCCGTGACTTCAAAACGGAGGTACACACTCAACTGTGACTTTTGTGTACCGTTACATGCCTGATGTTCATACAGTTGCTGTATTACATAAAAAGCTTAAGGGTTGATATTCTCAGTGCCTGACCCACCGTTTCACTGCTGATGCATTCTTGCACAGCCAAAAACGGAATGGAAAAGGTCAGCTTGGTTCTTTAAAAAATTATAAACCCTCCTATATAAGGCAAGAGTATTAAGAAGGACATGCAGCCACAGTAACGGTGTACATATTTATTATCTGAGGAGTGGGTCCCTGTATGAGGTAGACGTTTCTTAAGAGTAAAGCCAATCCTGGCTGGTGCGTGTCTCAGTAGGTTAAGACTCTATACCCAGAAGGTATATTCAGAAGGTTGCTGGTTCTAATCATGTCTCTGGCAGACTGATGGCACATTTGGACCCTTGAGCAAAGACCCTTAACCCCAATCGCTCCAGGGTTCGGCTGACCCTGCTTGCATTGGGTAAAAGCTTCTGCTAAATAAGTAGAATGTAGGCAAAGTCTGTAACAATGGGAATTGGGCAGCATTACTGTCCGCTCACTATCAATGACAGAATTCATGGAGAAAAGGCTTTGATGTAAACCAGGATAGAGCAGCATCGAGACATGGAACAGTTGTTAGATATTCCAAAGACTGAATCAGATATCCACACACATCCACAGACACACACAGTCCCGGCCACCCAGTGCACCAAACAACCTTGATGAGAAGCACAATGCTGCTTGTGAATTGCCAGGCATCTTCTAGTAACTGGCTAGACACAGCAATGAAATCAGCTTGAGACTTGGATGCCTGTTAACAGTAATGAATATAGAAATTCATCTTATGTGATGCACATGACTGATATTTCAAGTTCTACTAATTTTTCGAAAAATAAGAATTTTAAGGAGAATATTAAAGGAGAATCCCCATGTACCAGGGTAAACGGAGAATATACATGGAGAGGTGGATTAAAGAAGTAAAAAAGACGACTCACAGCTATGTGACACCGATGCTTCTTTCAGGAAAGAAAATTGTCCACTGGTATCAAAATAACTTCGCTTTGTTATTGCATATTGTAATACTTTCGCTACTCAGGATGACAACCAGATCAACATGGGGTGAGAGGATTAGAGCAGGGACGTTTTTTGGGGTTTAACGATTCAGGGGAGAGGAAGAAACACAAAAGGTGGGGACACGGTCTGGGGTGAGACCTTCAGAGGCGGTGAAGAGCTTGTCACCTGACCACCTAAGTGATAAAGAGTGCGGATTCAACAAACAGTAAAAAGCTGAGGAAATGGAATGTTTTTTCATGCCCGATTTTCATGTGACAAATGAAAAAGAAAGCAATCTATTGGGCAAAAATGTTTTTCTTACATTGCGACAGATATAAAACAAGCTTCATGACTCCCCAGCATCCTAATGATTGTTCTGTGCTAATTGCAGGATAGCAGCGCCACCCCAGATGACAAACCTGTACAGCGAAGCAAGGTGAGGCTATTTCTGTACTAGACCTTGTCTCTGCCTGTCCCTCTCCTATCCCACTGTGCTCAACAAAGCTCATGCTCCCATTCTAAATCACATCAGGAAGAAGTCTGATAATAGGTCATTGGAATAACAATGGCAGATGATCATAATTCACTTCAGTCCATCACCAAAGTGACACATGCCCCTGTTTGGTGTAGGCCTACAGTTTTAATATGCAGAGGGAATTGTGCTCATCCTGCGGGAAGACGGTCTACCCCATGGAGAGGCTGATGGCGGACACGCGGGTCTTTCATACCGCTTGTTTCTGCTGCAAACACTGCAAAACCAAACTCAGGTAAAAGACGTGTCACTTGAAGGCGCAGAAATGCTGCACCTGCTCGATACAGCATGTTGTCAGCATGTTCAGGGCCTGCTTCTGTAGGAGTTTGTCTCAGTTAAAACTGCACCATTGACAGAAGGGGTCCTGGAGGTCTCAAAACAGGGATTAAAAAAACAAACATTCGGATTCAGGAATGAGAATGAGCATAGTTTCTGGGGTCACCACTATGAGTTTGAATACCATAGCAGCAATGCTTGTGACACGTTATTTAAGCATGTGCTGTTAGCCGTGGTGGAACGCTGATGTTTTTCCATCTTCTCCCCTTGCAGCCTTGGCTCCTACGCGGCATTGCAGGGTGAGTTTTACTGCAAGCCGCACTTCCAGCAGCTCTTCAAGAGCAAGGGGAATTACGACGAGGGCTTCGGTCGCCGGCAGTACAAGGAGCAGTGGGCTTCCAAGGAGTCCGACACCAAGGAAGCCTGACCATGCTGCCCCCTCACACACACACACCTGGGCTTCCAGCACAGATTACACACTTCTTAATTATGACCTGCTCCACTTACATTCGCCCACAGCTGCAGCGTCACTTAAAGCATCTGGTAAAAGATGCTAGTGTTTTATTTCTTCAAAGCATTTTTTATTTTTTTATTTTTTACTATGCTTAGCTCCCAAATACAGTGTGAATGAGCTAATTACTTCATTTTGCTGTTAGCTTAAATGATAGATTTAAGTGTGATCAGCTTTGTGTTGAACAAGTAATTTTAATTATTAGCATTATTAGCAATGTTGTTTACTCATTAATTGCAGCTTTATGTGTGGGAACAATTACATTCATGTTTATTTCAGCACAATTATGATACAACTTTTTTATATTTAATTTTTGCTTATTTTATTTCTTATTCCCTTACATATGTTGTTAAAATACTTGAACAATAAGCAAGGCCTACGCATATTGATAATCGATGTAGCCTTGCAGACAATCATTTTGATGTTTCTCATCAAAATTAAAGGGCACAGTCCTGTCTTCTGTTGTATGCTATGTAATGATGGTTTCACAGCATGTGTGAGGGAAGCTGAAATGTCCGATGTGTGTTTTTACATCAGCTTTTCTGTGTACGTATTTAGTCATAAGGGAAAGCCTCATTTTTCTTTTCTGCCATGAATTTGCATACATTTTAAGATTCACTTATGCCTATGACTAGTGTCATGTTTGGAGTCTTTGGTGGACCTACATTATTGATGAATGCAGGAGTTTATTGGGACAATCTAGTGCTATTTTGTTGAGGACACAAATTGCAATAATGTGACTTTTTGTGTTGCAGTAGCTTATGCTTCCAAGACATGCGTAACACATTTCTGTGGTCTGTGCTGATATTCTTGTCAGCTTATTTTTATGTTGCTTAGCTATGAAGGTAGTCGACACACTGCTCTTTATGTTAAATAGAAGAGTTTTTTTTAATCAGACAAATCTTTGATGAGTATTGACTGATACAGACTTAATACAGTGAGTTAAACAGCAAATCTCCAATTTTCTTACACCTAAAACTTTCTTAGACCATATTCTGTCCTCCTTTGCTCCATCAATACTGGCATTAGATTATCCTGGTGCATCCCGCAACCAGGCAGATCTGAAAACAGAGCACTCATCATATTGTGATGGCTGTCAGGGGAAAAACAAGATTCCTTTCTACCTCCGAGATCACAGCAGAACTCAGGAAGACCTGTTCTGGTATTGCAGCTCCAAAACATGTGCTGTCGTTATTTCATCACTTTATGTGTAGTCAATGAATAAAATGTAGCCAGATACCGGAAGGCTTATCAATACTCTCCAGCACAAGAAAAGAGAGAGTGATCAATGACTTGTGTAACTGCTTCACTCAGGGGACTGGAAAGCTAAATGGGGCCATGGAGGCCAATATCAATGAACTGTTGTGTAACAGAGGAGCTCATCACTGTGTTCACCCAACATACCAAAGAGAAGACCTGGCAAATATGGAATATAATAACATTTTTGCCTTGCCTTGAGATTTTTATGCAAAGCTTGTTCCCCAGCTTTTGATCCAGGACACTGAACAGCCTTTCCAGAGTTACCAGAACGATTAACTATGAGCAGAAACATGTTCACGGTAGTTCTTTGTTTTTGGACCAATGGAATCTGGGGTCAGTTAAATTCCGTAACTCCGGTCTTCATTAAGAGCTGTTTTCAGAATTGTTTTTGTGTTTATGGTTGTTAATTCATTAGGTCATTTCCAATAGATGGAAGAGGAAATTTTTGAGTATCTGGAGAACCTCAAAATCATATCTTAACCTTTTCGATATACAATGTTAGGATAGTCACTTCTGTTCATTTATTTTCAATACGTGAAGCATTTTCTGAACCAGAACAGTGATGCGGATCATGCAACTTTTCACCTATTTCAGAACTACTATTAACAAAATACAGTCTCTGCTTCATTAACATGTTTAAAATTGGCAATTTTGATGTGTTTCCGTGTTTGACGTAAGTCTGCAAACTTAGATGATTTAACATGCAGTGTAACATGCTATTTCATTTAAATTGTGAATGCATTCCTAAAAATAACAGAGCACCTTAAATCTCTAGGCAGTTACTTATATTTAAGTTTGATGCAAATCAAATTTAAAATGCAAATGAGAACATATGAATTTCAAATGATTTTATTTCATTTTATGATGTAATAATGAAGTCCTGTAAAAACACACGGGAAATAGATTTACCAACTTTGTGGGCATCCGTTGAGCATACTTCTTACTCTCATTTCTTAACAATTTTAGACTTGATTTCTGTCAAATATACTGTAACCTTATAATCTTTGTTTTGAAACTGCAACAATTCCCAGTCTCTAGTGGTATTACCTTGTTATTCCAGAAACTACTGCAAACGTATGCATATTTTCCACATTGTATCAGAAACAATAAAAATGTTGTATGAGTATATGTGTATGGTTTTTGCTGGACAAACTGATGTGAATTCAATGCCATTGTTTTCTGCAAGAAAATATTCTTTAACCTTGAGTTGTGAATGAATGTTGTGGCCTTGTTATTTTAATATTTTCATTTTTTTATTTGATGCTTTTTGTATTCTACGATCAATCTAAAGTGTATTTTAAATAAAGATAAATATAAGGATCTACAGGCTCCAAATGTGTTTTTTGTCTAATGATTTTTTTACACTCAAAAAATTGTGACATTACTGCATCATGTTTAAAATACAGTTTACATTTCTGTGATAGCCTACAAACTAATAAAACTAAATCTGTTACAGCGGGCTTATTGAAATTGTTGTATAATACCATTGTTCTGACGTATTGTATAAGCAGGAAGACGCCTGGATTTTCACTGCAGTTCATATGCACCTGACGGAACCTCTTGTGCTCCCGGATCACATTTTACTTCTGCCATATGACCTTTTTAACAGTTGAACAGGAAGATCTTATAGCCTAAATGTTTGCTTATTGAGTTGGGGTTTACGGAGCGTACTTAAGCGTTTAAAATAGTATTTATTTTGAAATGGACCGTGAGCAGTTTCTGAGAAAAAAGGTGTGAAACATGTGTGGAAAATCCCTGTAGAAAAATTCAGGAAGCTTCGCACGGAATTTTGAGTATGGTATAACTAAACGAAAACCAGTGTGCAAACTAACTTGATTGTGTTAAAAATTACTTCGATTTGGAAATATCTGGTTGCAGTCCTTACTGGTTTCATCAGCCATTCACTGACTGAAAAAATATTCTTCCAGTGGGTGGCGTACTGTCCTTGCTGATAATTTTTTAAACATGATTTTTGTGCTGAATAAACGACTTTATAAAACAATTGCAGTTTATATTTTGGAATTTTTAAAAATATAATTGGCGTTTACATTGATCTTGCTTTACTATACAGATTTCATATGAAAAGTTAACGTTCTGGAATGTTAGGGGGAACCGTTTAAATGTCGCATTTGTATCTTCCGGAATACTAACACGACGGACAGGGGATGCTTGCATGTCCTTAAAGGTATTGACATTAAATTTGTAAGTTCGTACGTCTACGTTTGTCCTTGAGCTTTATCGTTTTTTATTTTATTGTAAAGGTGTTGTGTTTTCGGGTTATTGTTTCTGCTGCCTATATTAATAACAGTTCATTAATATAATAGAAACATTTAGTCACTTTCTCTGCTTCTGACTTGTTGGCTAACTGCTACTATAATTAAGCATCACAGCGTAAATGGGATTTTAATTAAATCTAATTTAAACTTTCTTCTTTATTAATAAATGCCAGTTTATCTTTGATTGGTCTTATAGCATACGCCGCTGTCAGCTGTTTCTATTCTCATTTTAATAATAGCCCGGTAATAGCACGTCCTTTATCATCTGAGAGGTACCTAATACGTGCATGATTAAGACAACAGTTAATGTATCGTGAATCGGTGGCGATGAATGAAGATGAGTCAGTGTTTCTGTAATACATAAATCGAGAATTATTAAGTTTATCACTGAGCACTGAATTCTGTTCAGAATAACCTTTGGGTAACATTTGAAATGCCAATTATTCTTCTTCGTTTCCTGTTTGCAGGAGTGGATGCCAACTTATGGCCACTTTGGTGGTTTTGAGGGGTCTTGTACCCTGGCACTGTCATAGGATTACTTTGGTCAGGGGTTTCTTCTGCTTGCAGCCACCTCTAGGCCACCATCAACAAACTGTATCAGGCCGGTGTCCTAACACAGACCTCCAGTCTCTTCGCACAGTACACCAGTGCTCAGTGCTGTGTGCAGGTCATAATAAATGGTCCAAGGTAAAAAATGTAAAAGGACCCAAAGACACAATTCGAAGTCAGATATTCATGAAATTAGGTATGATGATTCGGGTTGCAGTCAAAGGTAAATCTGTTTCTGCTTTTGAAAATTAATCTATTTAAACTTTTAGAAAAGTTTCTTTTTTTATAATTTTTGGGAAAAGATTTTGCCAGAATCTGTCCAGTTTAGGGGTCCTGACTGTGAGCTGATTTGGTGCTTCTATGCCTGTGTACCAGAGGGAGGGTCAAACCCAGAATTCAATCCACAGCTAGCCAGCCTGGTGGAGCAGTGCAGGAGTAAGAACATGCCCAAGGCCACCATCGAAGCCGCCATCAAAGGGGCGGTGAGACCTGCGTGGAATTCGCATGGAGACACAGTCACTTAAATACAGTATACTGAAAATAGAATTTTCTATCATTTTATAGTAAGGTCTGTATCAAGCAAAAGGTACAGTTGGGAAAGTCTATAATTCTCTGTGCCTCTGTGAGTTAAGACTTGTGCTAATGATAGAAAGGTCACTGGTTGTAATCTCATTTCTGGCAGAGTGATGCCCCACTGGGGTCTTGAGCAAGGCCCTTAACCCCAACTGCTTCCAGGGACTCTTTCATCTTCTCTTTGATGCTCATTTAAATGCTTTGGACAGAAAAGTCAACTTAAATAAAGTTATTAAATAATAGTTGTGTGTGTGTGTGTATAAAATATGTGTGCGTGTGTGTTGCGTATAACATGTATTTCTTTTCTGCCCTGCAGGAGAAAGTGAAGGCTGGATCGTCGTGCACATATGAGGCCCGGGGTCCTGGTGGCTCCATGTTACTCATTGAAGTTCTAACAGATAATAACACACGGACCCACCAGCATATCAAGCACCTGGTCCAAAAACACGGGTCAGCTGTCAATGTCCATCAGAATGGCGTTTTTAAAAACATCATACAGTAAAAAGGGCTGGGGCAAGTTATACCAGAAGAAGCCATACGACCATAAACTATAGTCATCCTTGCTGCCAAACAGTACTGCACTTTATGTTTAATTAGCATGGTATTTGCTGCATGATATGATGATGTCACTTTTTTTTTCCCCCTTCCACAGTGGGATGCTGTGTGATGGGGCACGACACAGTTTTGAGAGAAAAGGGGTGGTGGTTGCAGCCAGGGAGGGCGTGTCCATAGAGCGGGCGCTGGAGCTGGCCATCGAGGCGGGGGCCGAGGATGTGCAGGAGTCCGAAGACGAGGAGGAAAGGCCTCTGCTCCAGGTAGAGTTAGTCTCCAAAAGCGGAATCTGTTGCACTTCTGATGCTGAGTCGGCAGTGCAAACTGAACGCCGTTGTTCTTGACTGCTGTCGCTGACATCACCACCGTCTCGTCTGTCCCAGTTTATCTGTGAGGCATCGCAGCTGCAAGGTGTGCGGTGTGCACTGGAGGCTTTGGGGCTGGTCACGCAGTCTGCTGCCCTGGAGTACGTGGCCTGCAACCACACTCTGCTGCTCCCGGAGCACCTGGAGGCTGCCTCTCGCCTGCTGGACTCCCTGAACGATAACCCTGATGTGGTTCGGGTCTGGGACAACATCCGAGTGGCAGACTAACCCAAAGCAGTGGGCTGCTTGACCGGGAATGATTGGAGGACTCCCTGTAAGGGTGGGAGTAACCATCTACCTATGGAATCAGCACTTTCTGCTGTTCCAGATTCTTCAGGTGGTTACTCAGTTCCTGTCACGGTTTTAAAAGGACATTGTAATCTTGGAAATTATTAAAATCGTTCAGTCGCAAATTGTGTGCTGATCCAACTAGTCTGTAATACATAGAAAGAACAAGTCTGTCACTCATACAGAAGAAATGCATCTTTCAATAATTTATAATGAAAAATATTCATTTCTCTGTACCATTTAATAATTATTGTGAAAGAATAAGCTGTTCGCATTTTTTTGCTTAACTAGCCTTTTCGTGTTGGTGAATTTGATTTATCACATATTAGATTTAAATATGGACGAAGAAAGAACATAAATAAAGTTGTTGTACTGATTGGGTTTTGCGGGGTATACTGTAATGAATTAATAGCAAATTCCTGTATGGAAATATCAGTCAGGTGGCTCTTCGCGGTATTTCGGGTATCTTCATGTATAACAAATTGTAAGGATTTGGAAGCAGATATAGTCGATATGTCTATGCTGGCAAAAGCCGAATGCGCGTGTCCGCTTCAGGGCTCGCACACGTATCACCAAGTGCACCGATTGTCAAGAGCGCCTCCGTTAATCGTGTAGTTTTTCTCTATGTGTTAAAAAAAACGCGCATTGTTTTCACTTGACAGGCCGTATACAGGATTTTAAAAAAGCAGGGGAAACCCCGCAACTTTTACTTCCTCTGGACGTATAAGTGAAGGCTAACGAAAGGGTTCCGGTTAACGCTTTTTTTTCAAAGAAATTCTCTGCAGTACAATGCATATATTTCCGCAACTGTGCAGTGGGATTTTGGAATAACGATGCGTTTCGTCCGGGTATTTAATGTTTTACATTGTTGCTGTGTGCGATCGTAGTATCATCGCATTTTCGCCTCTGATGTCAAGATCATCCAGGGCTCAGAAAAAAATACCATATTAAGTTATGTTTCGTGAATGTTTTGATGCTTTTAGTTATGCATGTAGGCTAATGGATAAATACTATTATACTGTAGTGTTTTCGGACGTTTGCGATCTCCTGTAATTTTGCGTTCATTGCATAAGGTGGAGATGCAGCAGTTTGTGAAACTTGGGATACGCAAGTTGTACAACCTTCTAAATCCTTCAACATTTTGACACAGACATTTAAATTGCACCGAAAAGATGTCATTACTTTTGAATGATTGCATGCGTTAATGCTTAAATGGAGTAATAAATGTACACCAGCATATATACCGAAAACAGCGGCTGAGCGAAAAGTTGCAGACTTGTAAGAAATGCACCGTCGAAATCGCGGAAACCACGACAGCAACCTCAAGTAAACTCATTTCTGGAAAAAAGAAACAGCGATCACTGTTATTTTATTATTAGAAAACTCTCAGTTCCTTATTAGATCAGAGTATTTTGCACTTCCCATATTGCGTATTACTCTGATGTTATAATAGTACACCTTGCCGGCTGGTGTGTTTCAGTTTATATGTCATGTTTTGTTTACTCGTTTTGGCACAATTAGCATCATTGAACGTTTAATTTTACCTATACATAAAAAAGGCAAGATGTTTTACTTTTCTAACTTCTGCATGCACAGATGAATATTGCATTTGTACGTTGCATGGTGAAACGGAACCTCTCGTGCCTTCTCATTGACTAATGCGAGTTTTGTGTCGCTAAAAATTCTTGGCCACAAAACAGCATTTCCATTCGTGACAAATTGAAGAAGTTGATATGAGTTTGCTCATATTTAATGGTGCTGCTGCTTAAGTACCAACCAAGTGGATCGAAGTTGGACCGACCTTCATGCAACAGGTGAGAAATAAAAGCATTATGTGCCTTTTTTGTTTTAGAATGTATTGATTTATTAAGATCATTCAGTCTGAAATTTGTTAAATAATGGACATATACGTCTAATGCAGTGCATGGAAAAAGATGTAAAGATTCAAAGGCTAGGGGAAGTCATAAAATTGCTTTTGCGTACAGTACAGATGGTAATTCAAAACACAGAAACCCTAAACTCCCTGATCAAAATGAATGTATCCTACATAAATTCATGTTTAGTGCCAGCAGTGTTGGGCGTAAAAGCTAGATCGGTCATCCTGCAACAGGTAAGACGTTCAGTGCATTATAATACGTTGCAGGCATATAATATGTAGCTGAGCAACGTGTCATGAGTTACAGTGTTACGCCCCCGAAGACAATCTATTAGGGCTGTAGCTGCGATCTCCCGCTAAATTACTCGTATTTTTGTTAAATATAGTTAGGTTCTTATTTGAGTTAGTTTGTTAAAAGTACAATGTCCATGTATTATTTCCCAGCGACCGGGACCCGAGAGAGCAATTTGCTATAAAAGGAACTAAGAATTGCAAAGATGCAAACAAATTAGACATAAATAAGGGCGAGCAAAACGATCTGACAGACAAGACGCTGAAATATCTTACAGTTCACGTATTGATATGTTGACAGGAAGGACATTCTCAGTGTCAGTATAAATAATTAGCATCATATATATGAGAACTGGATAAATGAATGAAGATCTGTACTAGCTGATTAACAGTTTACTAGTTAACCTCCACCAGCAACGCTTGATCTGTTATGAAGTGTAGACTATCTTGTAACTTGAATTTTGCTTATTATAGTTAGCAGATCCCTAAGCGGCTGATACACATAAAAGAAATTAATGGGATTTTTGTGAATTTCAATGATTTCTGTTAATGTTGTTTTTTCATGTAGGCAATGTGTTCTTGCTTCATTTATTTATTGTTTTTATATACAGTAATGTGCAAAAGTCTTAGCAGTCAAAGCACATGATGTTTAAATGATCTTCATGTTGGTGTAAAACTGTTATATTATGCTTATGTCTGTCAAAATGTATTAGTTTAGCGATTTCAAAACCTCTCCTGATGTCACCCCAGGATTTGTAGCACCCATCCAATACGCCAGTATGTTTTTTTGGACCACTAGTGTATCATGTTTGGCTAATCAGTACCTGAGCTAGTGGTGAAATTTAACTAATGCATGGAATGGTTGGGGTGGACCTGAGGAGAGGTTTGGGAACTGTAGCAATGTTCTTCTAACCATCCAACTAGATATCAATAATTTTTTGCAGAACAGTAGAATGTCTTATTAGTTTTTATTACATTGCTATTAATTTGCATGTCTTTTAATGTTAAATTGTGTGTTTTTTCTGAGTAGATATACATTTACTATCCAGACAAATAGCTTTAAACATTTTCTTTGACTGACCAAGACTTTTACACAGCACTGTATTTAATAAAAGTTCAGAAGTTTTACTTGGAATGCCGGCATTTCCACGTCACCTCCGTTCGGCAGCTGTAATTACAAACCGGATTCCAAAAAAGTTGGGACACTATACAAATCGTGAATAAAAACTGAATGCAATGATGTGGAGG
>JAODJX010000097.1:31876268-31892211 GCA_026776945.1 Isichthys henryi | reverse complement strand
GTCACTGGAAAAGACGCCTAGTTGGTACGACAGGGTCACAGACCATTTTCTTGAAAAGGAACGTAGGGCAGAATTTATTTTTAAATGAATAGACAATTTTATGATGTAGGCCGAAAATGAGCTTCCCCTATTTGACAGACCAGTAGCCGCCACTGAATGGCACATAGAATAGAAAGAATGACAGTACATAGCTCAACCATACAATAATGACAACAAGAACATTATATTATAGAGGTAGTGAATAACACCTTGTAAAAGTAGGCTCTGTAAATCACCGGCTGTTTACTCTATAATGCTTTTTTTGTCACCTCTGGAGTAGCCTTGTGCAAGTAGAGACTGTGGTTCAAGAGTTGATGATTCTGTGCCATCTGCCAGAAGACAGGAGGGAAAGATGTAGCTGTACAGGCTGACTGGGACCCTCGATGAGGGTGTGTGCCTTTCTGAGGCAGCGTGTAGTGGCTAATATGTCCTGGTGCTGGCTGGGGCGTGTGGCCGGATGAGCAGCTGGTGATATTGTATCTGTGGTGGTGGTGGTGCACCGATACGCAAATTTTGATAGATTCTGGTAAACGATGTATATTTATTTGATAACACATTGGCTAACCTCGGAGCCACTTGGCAAGTGGAAGGAGGGGATATTTTACTGGAGCATCTCGTATATAGAACTAAATTCTGTGTCCTGTTCCGAACCAATGCAGGACATAGCTTCCTGTATTTTTGGGCCAAATTATTGATTCTGCTACTCCCCCCTTGCTTGGCATCATCAGGGTCCCCTTTCACATAGGTGGTAAATGAGCGGATGATGTCCCTGGTTGCCCACTATGGAAAAAGTCTGATCATCCAGTGAAATCCTCTCCATTATATAAGTAGTATTGGCTGTCAATATTGACCAAGATTGCCCAGTCAGCCCAATGTGTCTGTTTTCTTAACAAGTGTCAGCTGATACTGATGTGTTAACTGTGCATCTCTGTCCCTGAGGTGTCTGAGCATGGAGTTGGAGGTGTGCTTAGCCCCGCAGTCATGCATGAGCGGGGAGCACAGCGAGAGTCCAGTACGCTGCCTCCCATTGGGTCACTATGTTGAGAATGTCAGCCCCACCCATACTCTCTGGGGTTTGCCAGTGAGAAAGTCCACATTCCCGTCACACTTGGAGGTGCTAAGTCCAGGAACTCAGTAACAAGTCTTGAGAGGATCATAGTTTTGTACTGTATGTACAGTAGCCTGATACTGAAGACTTTCCCGTCCTGATTTTTGGGCCTGAATTGGGTTCCGGGCCTTTGTTTCTAAGTCATCAGAGTCACTTAGTCGTATGATGTTAGAATTTAACCACTCTCTCCTGCTAATCCTGTCCATCCCTATGTATCTGTGCCCCCCAGGAGTCTGGGCTGTACTGTGGTGGAGATGCTGACGGAGAAGCCGCCCTGGGCCGAGTTTGAGGCTATGGCGGCCATCTTCAAGATTGCCACTCAGCCCACAGTGCCGGCACTGCCAACCCAGACCTCGGAGCTTACGCGCGACTTCCTGCGCCGCATCTTCGTGGATGCCCGGCTTCGGCCCAGCACCGAGGAGCTGCTCCGGCACCCTTTCGCCCAACTGCTGTACTGAGTGGGCTTTCGTGGCCCCATGGACTGCAGACCTGCTGCAAGAAAGTGGCTGCACAGTGCACAACTTTGCCCCTGGACACTGGGGGGTGTTGTGATCCCTCACAAGTTGCAGGTGTCCACAGAATATGATTTACTCATAAAATTTTTCCGGAGGTAGTAACAGCAGCCACAGTGTGATGTCCACAAGAACTCAGGGCTCAGTTGCTCAAGTTCAGTGGATCTCCATCACCCAGAAATGACAGACAGGCCTCTGTCTAGCATTTCACAAATGGCACCTTGCGGGTATCCAGCAGGAAACTAGACTTGGTTTTCCTCCTCTGCACAGCAGTATTCTGGCCTCTCATTCACTGAATACCACATACAGGAGGTGGGGGGAGGGAGTGCGGATTTTTTCCTCCCTCGTTTAACCTCCCAACAATCTCTGCGGAGCTCCACTGACGAAGCTTGTGGCTGAAATAGTCTCCCTCAGTAAATGGCCAAATGCTACTTTAAACGAACAGGACGCTGTGAAAGGGAAGCCTTTCAGCAGCTGAAATAGTTTATTTAACTTGTGTTTTTACGGAAGTGGCCTAATGACAGCTTGAGAGCCCTTCGAGTGTTACGCTTGTCCCATAGTCTAGGTTTTGGGAGCCGGACTGCTCAGAGGAGCCTCCTCTTAAACCACTGGTTTGTTCTGTTTAGGTTTAATTTCTAAAATGCACTGTTTAGGGAATGAATGTAATTTTTTGTTTGTTTTATATCATTTCAAGTGAAACTTTTTTTACTGTATTTATGCCATGGTGTCTCATTTTTAATCTCTGGTCTGTTTGTATATTTTTTTTTTGTATGCTAATGCCTTTCAGAAATGAAAAACTGACGGCAAGCCAAACAAAATTGTTGAAGTGGCTGGCTTTTCACAGGAAAGCACCATGAACATTTTAACAAGAATACAGGAGGCAAGTAAATTCTCTCTATGAGTCTGCCCATCTCATACCTTGTAAGTCCAACAAAGGTCATTGGCCTCCTGTCTTTCATGACTACATGGTGAACTTCAGTATTGCCAGGAGGAAGGCCTACATCTCCTGTTAGGTTGCTCAGGTCAAGTTGAAAAATTACTTTTAGCCTTGAGACCCATGTTTGTTACTGATGTTTTGATTTCAGGTGCTGTGGAAACCGGAATGTTTCCGTTCACAAAACAAGCTATAAATAATGCATCATGTTAGCGGCCTTACCTGACTGCCGGGCATTTTGTGTTACACTGATGGATTTTTGGCATCGTGAGAGTCGGGGAAATGTACTCTTGTGTGGTTGACAGGTAGTTCTTAGCTCAGAACCTTCACAAACCTTAACTAAATTCTGAAACATACAGTAAGCAACAAATAAAACATATTTCCCCTCAAGTCAGTGACTCATAAAAAACATTTTCTAGAGTGTGATGTAGTATGAAATGCTTACCCCAACTAAACGTAACGGGCCACTTACATCATTTGGCGATTATATGTCCGATATCTTTGCATCAGTGCTGGCTTGTGAATTTCAATGCTCTATCTTATATCTGCTTCTTCCCAGACCCAGCAGAACCCCTGATGAGTCAGTATAGAGCTCTGTGACAGGTTAAGAAACCATGTGAAGATCTGGCCACCTCTTACTATAATTGGTCTGTCACCTGCTTCCCTTACTGTAAACCACATTACACATACATAGGCTATTATCATTATGTGTTCAGTATTCAAATCAAGGAAATCCCCAGATGATGGATATAAATACACACTCATATAGACAATGAGATTTCAGGACATGGCTATTTCTCCGTTTTTCCCAAAATGACAGTAACAGCGGGGGTGCAGGGACTTGGGGGCAGGAGTAGGCGAGGCTGATATGTCCCACCCAATATTTAATTTGGCTTCATCAAACTTCTCATCAGGCTCACTCATGAGTCATTGAGTACCAGTTTAGCGTTCTGCACTTAGCTTTGCTCATATAATCTAATAAAATGAAAGAGGTGGTAGATTTTGTTGAAATTTCAGTGTGTCTAGAAGACAGTGATTGGGATGTAACACATGTACAGTAAGACAAAGGTTAAGGAGTGCTCTGCTGCCACCTGCTGAAAACATTGAATATAGCGTTTGGCCTGGACAGTCATGGACCCTTCAGGTATAAAACACTTGTTATATGCTGACGTGGATGAAATTGAAGTTCAGTGACCCACATAGCACTGGAGCTGGCAAGTACTTAGAGGTGAGCCTAGAACTTGGATGCAACTTTGAGATCAACGTTGTGGTAGCCTAGCACCAAAACTACTAAATTCACACACACACTGTAAGGGGTCATTCTGCATGGAAGGCACAGAAGAGGAAGAGATTCACTCCTGTATGTCTGCAAGAAGGAACATGGTGAGAAGGCCAAGAAACAACCCAGAACTGTTTAAATCATGGGCTCCATGACGCCTCGTTCTAGTAAGACTGAAGCTTTGTAGATGCCATTCATCTGCTAATGGAGGTCATGATTGTGCTATGACCTAAGACACGGTACCGAAGTGTATGCAAATTCTCCATGTGGAAGCCCCTTCCAGTGGCCCTTTTTCAGCCTTTCATTCCCATAGTTGGACTCTGAGAACAAAAGTAAGACAATGTCTTTAGGGTTCGTTCCAGTTCTTGTTTATTTGTTAATTTTCTCACATTGCAGTGATGAAGGTACAATCCTACACATACATGAATGTCTCTGCACAGGTCGGGATAAATGTCAAAACCCTATTTGATTGCATATTTCTATCTAAGATCAAGATCTGGCTGGTCTCTGCTGATTGTGACATCACCTCCATCTCTAACTTAAAACCACATTAAGATAAATCATCACCCAAGCAGCTCAGCTGTCTTGTTTCTGGGAAGATGGGCCTTGTTTGTCCCCGGGTCGCCATTGCTCTCTTTCACCGGACTCTTGTGTTCCTCAGATGGCTATTATGTGCTTTGAACAGTGGATTCTTTCTACTTTTTCTGTTGCATCAGTGAGCTACAGAGGTGTCTCTCTGTTTGCCTTTATCACCCAATGTCGTCGGGATTTCTCCCCACATGATGTTCTTTGCAACCCATAGTAGTGGAGTTTTCTTTGCCTGTTAGCGTGACTAACGAGTTCTCTGTAAAGATCTCTTAGTGGCTTGGCTCTGGTGCAGAGCCTGACCTGCCAGCGTCCAGCCTTTAGTGCTGACCAGCAGATCCCTGGACTCCCGCGAGCCTGCAGGCTCCCATTGTTTTGTAACAGACTTCATTGTACAATCCAGTCTGTCTGTTTCAGTTAATCCTTTGAGTGGTACTCTCCCGGTACATAGACAAAATCAGCAATGACAGAGCCCATCCATAATGGGCATGGTTTACTGGACATGCCAGCTGCCTGTAAGACCTTGGTACCTGGCACCACAATGTGGTTTTTATTAGAATCCAGGGATACGCTGATTTTGGGATTTTCACGGTGGGTGCGGATGTTCCTGCATGTCCGTTTTTTCCGGGAAAAGTTCTCATTGCAGGCACAATCGTACTCTTCTCTAAAATGTTTCAGGATTCCACAGAAGACTCTGTTTCATCGAGACACTGTGGAGAAGTGGGCCGTCAGGCAGCCATTCACTGTGGAGGGTTGCACTGAGGACCTAACCTCTCCTTCACCTTCAGCAGCTACAGTATGTCAGCCGACTGGCTGGAGCCAACAAGCAGCCCAAGTGGAATTTCAATTCCCCTCCATGTTTATCTGCTCCCGTGTGAGCCGTTCATGTCGGAGCCATGAATCAGTGGCTTCACTCGACCTTGCACAGACTTAAAGGGCACGGAGAGGCACTTTGGCTCCCAACCAAAACCCAGCAAAGGCATACATTCTCCTGCACTACTGCAATGGAAAGATTCCAGGCCTGATCGTCCGGCTCCACCTCAATCAAACTCTCCCACGTCTAGATGCTTCCCTGCCGGGAGGGATTGCCTCAGAGACCGAATCTGAGGCAACTTGTACCCGGGACGCAAACATTCAAAAGGGCGGCTAAATTTGTGCACCAATAATGATGAGACCACACCGTTAATCCCTAGGCTTTAAAACATAGATGACTGTGGAAAGCCACTGATTTCACTTCCATAAACAACAATGAGGGATGACACCCCCCCACCACCATTACCCATCCCATTTAAAGAACAAAACCAGGTTCAAACTCAGGCGCATTTTGAGTGGGGAGGTTCTGGCTACATGCACGTAGGCCCCTCATTGGTCAGACAGTAGTGTAGATATTTTTCCTTTATGGGTGGACATGGGAAGCAATGGATGGACAATTAGGAGAGGAGATATTGTGCTGTCTAGAGCAGAGAATGGGCCCTGAACCAAGAGCATTGAATGGTGTGAGCCATGCGTTTTGGCATCACCTGGGTTAGTCAAAAAATCAACCGATTTAAATCTCTACCTAATTATGGAGTGTGCAGCCAAGATTTAGTTCCCTTCATACAACCTGAAACAAACATGGTTTTGA
Source organism: Isichthys henryi (assembly GCA_026776945.1). Taxonomy (NCBI): domain Eukaryota; kingdom Metazoa; phylum Chordata; class Actinopteri; order Osteoglossiformes; family Mormyridae; genus Isichthys; species Isichthys henryi. Next base: position 31,886,130 of record JAODJX010000097.1, on the reverse strand, counting down.
CAAATTCTTAGGTACAACAGACATCGATTTGAAAACACCTGAACTTTCAGTGGTGGACTTAGATCTTTGGAGCAGGTTTGTATTTTGTTTTGTTGACTGATATCCTCGTACATGCTAGACAAATGGCTGCCTCTCTTTCCCTTTCAGCTTCACCTGGGAAGCCACTGAGAGTTTGGCTCATACTATTTGCCACAATCTCAATACAGTCTCAACTTTTTCCAGGGCTGGAAATGTTAATGTAATATAGGAGTGCATTCTGAATGGATTTATTTAAAATTTTGAGAATATTTGCTATGCAATTACTAGGCTCAGTAGCTAGCACTGTACCCTCATACCTCCAGGGTAATAGGGTTGATTTCTACTTTTCAGCTCTGTGTTTACAAAATTTGCATGCTTTAAATTGTCCATAGTGTGTGACCATGTGCCGTGTAACCGACTGGGTTCCTGTCAAGCTCTTTCCCTGCTTTATGTTTCCTGGGATAGGATTCAGGTTCAGTTTGTTTATTTTATATTGATTTTTATCCACAGTTCAACTGTTGCAGTGATCCCAGGGGTGGATCAGTGTAAAGGCTATTCTAGGCTAATAAGCCAAGGGACCCAGAAAATATCAGGCCCACTCAGCAAACTTTACTTACAGCATCTTCCACCCCAACAGTAAGCTTTCCCACTTACATTTTGAGATCCCTTAGTTAAATCGGCAACACCTTAATGTCTATGCTGATGTCAGCCTAGGGCCCCCAGATAAGTTTATCTGCCCCTGCAGTGACCCCACAGTGCCTGTGATCGGTCCCTTTTTTATTGCACATATTTTTTATAACTGGCATCCCACCCAGGGTGTACCCCAGCACTGTGCCCCGTGCTGGCTGGGATCTGCTCCAACCCTCCCTGTGATTCTGACCAGGATAATTGGTCAGAAAATATATGGATATTTTCTGTGTTGACTTCCATACTCTCACTACTTTTAATACTTTATTACGTAAGTTCCAGTTCAGAAATGACACCTGGTGAAACCGGGACATTTTGTAAGCTTTTGTGAGAAAAGTCAGTTGCATCTGAGATAAAAGACTCACCAGACATCTTCAAAAAGTAAGTCAACTGAATTGCCTCTGACTCTTTTGAAGTCCTTTGTCTTGGCTTACCATGGAAACTGGTGAAAAGCTATTGAAACTGTTCTCTGTTAGTCTTTTAAGAGGTTGTTTAGTTCATGTGAGTCTCAAAGGCATCAACACATCACCATACACACAAAAACACAAAAACCTCCCACACCTTTCCGAGCAGCCCGTGGTTGTTGCCATGTAGTTTTAGCTTCTGAGGGAATTTGTGAGATCATACAATATTTAACTTAAGTTAAGCAATTTAATGAATTCATTTATGATGATGAGGCATAATTAATTTGTTGGAATTGTGTCAGTGGTCAGTGGGGGGGGTGCGGTGGACAGCTGGACCATGACATGAAAGTGTAACAAATGGAAGACCAGGCCTCTAACTATATTCACCAAGATAATATCTTCTCAAGATTATTGGGGGGCGGAGTGGTAGAATCATTTTTAATCAGTGTTTGAATTGAGATCCAAGACCTCCCCAGGTGTATATTTTCTCTCATGGGGGTCTCAGTTCAAACACTTTGAATGAATATTACCTTGGAAACAAAGGGATTTCAAAACATCAGTGGCATGTGATGTAACAGGGAACATGGCTCATTACTGCTTTCAAAATGATCAAATAAAAGATCTCAGATGAAAAAACTATTTCTGCCAGTGTAAAGGCTCTTCCTCCTTATGCCTTAGTCTTCACACTAAGCTTTATTTTCTTTTTCCTTTGTGTCAATGACAGGCTTAAAAAGTCTTGGCATGAACTCAGGTCTCCAGCCCCAATGAGTGTGTCTGGCAGCTATTTGGGCGTCAGCAGCGGCATTTAAACAGCCGGCTTGCCTGTAAATCAGCTGCTAGGCCCCGCCCCATCACAGTGTTGGACAGCAGAGGCCTTCTGCCAAGAACTTTTGAAGTCAGAATGTAAGCTACTTAAGGCAGTTGTTAGCAGTTCGGTGTGTGCAAAACTGCAAGCAGTTGTACACTGTTTACGATGTTTACAATGTGCTCAGCCATGAAATGAATGCTATTAGCCAGCCATCCATCAAACAATTAACAAGGACAGTTAAAAAGTTTTTGTTTTGGTATTTTTTGCTTATAATCGTAACTATTTGAACTATATATTCATCCATCCGTCTATCTTCTGAAACTGCTTGTCATACTCAGAGTTGTGGGAGCCTATAGGCACAAGGCAGGAACCACCCAGAATGGAGTACCAGTCCATTGCAGAGCACACTCACACATGCACATCTACAGGCAATTTGGCAACTCCAATTAACCTCAGTGTGTTTTTGGACTGTGGGAGGAAAGCAGAGCCCCTCGAGGAAACCCCATGATGACATGGTGAGAACTCTACACATGAAGCAGGCGAATGTGCTAACCACCATGCCACCCTTCATATGGTCATGTGCTTATATTTTTGTATTACAATATAAGAGTTCAATATTTCATTTTGATGTTTGGTCACATTTTTACTTTAGTTCATGAAGTTGCTTAAAGTAACATTCTGAAAATGATACATTCTACACCCGTCTTAATAGATGCATGTACGCAGTCTGATTAGCATTGCTACATGTTAGCCCCATCACCCACAGAGTCCTAATGTGTGATTTCATGGTAATCCCACAACTTACAGTAACATTTCAGTCTGTAAAGCATGAAGGCACTGACCTCCATGTGACTCACCTCTCGATTATAACAGAGAGCGCTCTGGCTCACAGTTCCCACTTGCTGTGTTTTTTTTCTGCTCTTTTCTTCTCCTGCGCTTGCGTGAACGACTGTTGAATCGCCGTCAGACTAAATGCTATTCATGTGTGGCAGACAGGGCTGGGAAACGTTTGGCGCTGATTGGAAGAGCACAAAGAAATCTCTGGCTCAGAGGATGCGACCCCCCATCCCCACCCTCAGCACCCCCTATCCACACACTCTAATCCACCACTCCCCCCATGACCAGACCCAATTCTGGGGGGGGTCTGTCCCTATAAAAGCCCTTAGAAACTGTCCAGCCTTACTTACTAGCGATGGAGAGTCAGAGAGTGGCGTCGTCCTACAGGAAGCGCTTTGGGGGTCAGGGCAGCGCTGGGGGCCGCACCAGCCTGTCGTCCAGCCGGTACTCCCTGCTTAGTAGCCCCCGGTCAGTTCGTCTTTCGGGGGGGGGCCTGCTGCTGGGTGCCGGCACCTCCGACCGGCTGGATTTCTCAGCGGACTCGCTGCTGAAGGCGCAGTACCGCGAGACGCGCACCAACGAGAAGGTGGAGTTGATGGGCCTGAATGACCGCTTCGCCAGCTACATCGAGAAAGTGCGCTTCCTGGAGCAGCAGAACAAGGTGCTGGTAGCCGAGCTGAACCAGCTGCGGGGCAAGGAGCCAAGCCGCCTCGGGGACATCTACCAGGAGGAGTTGCGGGACCTGCGCAAGCAGGTGGACGGCCTGAATGCAGGCAAGGCACGCCTGGAGATCGAGAGGGACAACCTGGCGGCAGATCTGGCTACGCTCAAGCAGAAGTAAGGAGGGAGTGAGAACTGCACGTGTGTAGGGGGCAGGATGTAGATTTACATATATCAACTACAGCAAGGTCAGTTCCACTGGCGAATGTGTCACCCTGATAACATCCAAGAATTTATTATCTTATGCACAGTAAACAGTGCGTTATAGTGAAATAACGCTATATAGTGAAAATCATACTCGGCCCATCCTTCTGAGCACCAGTGTACACAAATTGCACACAGGTTAGAAATACAAATTAAGGTGTTAATGGCAGAGTACAGATAAACCCTAACTCCGTAAGACAAAGCGTAAGAGGAGAATTATAACAATGAATACATAAACACAGTGTAATGTAAATATATACTGTAAATATTGTGAGTTTTACAAAGGAGTGGTACATGTAGAAGGTAGTGGCCAGTCCCATGTGCCATTTTAAGCTAAGACTCATAAAAACAGTCCTTTGAGGCGCGGTTTGCCCGTACTTTCACGCCCATAACTAAAGTAACGCCTGAATGGCATGTTATCACACACATTATGTGGGATCATAAGGGACTCCACAAAAAATGACATATTAGGCTGCAGTTAGAGTATCTTGTTCTCCAGCAGAGCTGCATACAGTCTGGCTGAGTTGAGGTTCATGTTGATATTTCATTCATTCCAAAATGAGTTGATATGAATAAACGGTAAACATATGAATAAAGTCAAAAAGATTTTTAGGATGAGTGGCACTGTTTCCTCACACCTCTAAGGCTGAGCCTTCACCTCTACTCTTTATCTGTATCTGTGGAGTTTGCGGCTTCTCCTGTTCTGTGGGTTTCCCTCTCACAGCCTAAAGATATGTAGTTAGACTAATTGGTGTCCATAAAATTGCCCATTGTGTGTGTGCCCTGCGGTGACTGGCATCCTGCTCAGGGTATAACACTGCCTTGTGCCCTGCGGTGCCTGGGATAGACTCCAAGCCTCTCTTGGTGACCCTAACCAGGGTAAGTGGTTAGAATATGAAAGAATGAATGAAAATGTTTAGAATGCTTATAGAACAGATGCCAGTCCTGTATTAATTGTTGCCAGTTATCTTCTGTATCATAAATATGGCACCGTGTTCAGAGTTATTGAGCGATTATCTGAGTTTGGTGTTTTCCAGAACCACTTATTCAGCAAGTTTGGCAAAATAAGCAACTTGCCTCTTTGAACTGTTCAGCAAAAACCTGAGGTACTATGAGAGCAAATGACCCCAGATTCCTGCCCTCCTTATTTATTATGGGAAGTCCCCTCCCCTCCTGCTCTGAATGCTAAGTTATTCAGACAGATGCTGTGCGTTCTTTTCACCGCACAATGGGGTGGCCTGGTCTTTGTATGCTGGCAGTTGTGGGATACGCCGTCTTCTTTTTTTCATATTATGGTCTGCATTTTCACACGGGCACACTCTGTTGTCAAAGGGGATAAGAATGTTGATTAGGTCTCCCCAACAGGCCCGTAGTTAAATTTACTGATGATCATTATATGTGAGTTTTTGTATGCTTTTTAAAGTCAAGGGTTCTGAACACACGCCCGCTTAATCACATTCAGTTTTTATTTACTTTACACCTACTAGTTTTCCTCAGAGATGACAGTACACGCTCAGAGTAGACTTCATTTTGGCTCCAAAAATAGAGGAATCAAACTCCCAGTTTCAAAGGCCAAGGGGTATACTCACTTAACGTTCTCCTCAGGCGCTCTTAGATTTCTTAGCTTCTCTATGAATCACTCAGAGAACGGCATGTTATCTAAATTTTATTTGTGCAAACTTTTAGTGCCAAATTTGTGTGAAATTGCAGAGTATCTATAACAAATCTATATGTAATCTTCAAATGTGCCTTTTGAATCCATTAATATAATTTAAACTGTACTGTAGGTGAAAGATTAGTCATTTGCCTTATTTAAGGTTGATGCTGTTTATTTTGATGTTCCTGCAACTGTACAAGAGAATATTTATATATCAAAAAGGACTGTCATATTTCTTGAGGTAATCTATTTAAGTTCTCACTTAAAGCAAATAAGCTAATTAAGAGCTCTGCTGAAATGGAAAGCAGCACTCTCTATAACTCTGGTCTGCTGGCTGATCCTTTTTGGCTGATCCCTGCTGGCTGATCCCTTCTGGCTGATCTCCTCAGTAGAGAAAAATTCTCCTAAATGCTCCAGCCACCAGAAAAGTCTTCACACTTTTAGGCAATATGATTTTAAAAGTGAGGAAATACATCAGCCTAATGTAAGGGAAACAAAGGCAGACATTAGAAGAGTTCTAAAACCCAGATGCTGGCACTGCTATTCAGAGTGGAGTTTGCATCCAGTATAACCCCCAATGTGGGGGATTACATCGCACTGGGTGGTCACAGCAGCCTTTCCGGACACCCTTCACATCCAATAGCTCAGCCTGGTCTTTTGTATCATAATGTAATGTGATAAAACCACAAAAATGTGTGTCCTGTATCCTGTTCTTTGATTTGTTCCAAGAGGATTTACCATGCAAAGGTTCATACAGAATTCTACAGCCTAGTGTGGCTCTAGTACCAGCCCTGTACTGTATGTAGTGCTATGCTCTCCATAGCTATAAACTATAAACTATAGATTTTGTTTCTACCAACCAGTTGAGCATAAAGAGTACTCAGTTGGTTAGTAGAAACAAATATTTGGTCTGGATTTGTACTCTCTGACCCTGAAATACCCAATGCTGCATACAGCATATGATTTTAGTTTGTAAGAGGATACTGATGAATAGTGAAACACATCCACCCATCGACCCCGTACACTGCACTGTCATCCCTACAGAGTTTTTTTTTAATTTGTTGAAAGATTCTCTCCAAAAGAGACAACAAAAATTCTTGTACCATGGAGACTGGAGGACGAAATGAGACCTGTAACACATGGCAGAAAATGGACAAATTCAAAGGGAACCGGCCAGGGAACATGGGACTTACTTTGGGCTTAAGAATCTGGGTTCATGGGACTGAATAAAAAAATTGACCCATCTCCCAGCGAGAGGAAGCAGGAGGATTTTATAAGCAAAGGGACTGATTGTCACCTTCCATCACCTCTTCTCTAAAGATCCACACATGTGTACTTTCCCATTTAGTGGCAGTTTATAAATATACATTTTCAATATGAAAATGAAGCATCTTTTGTATTGACCATACACCCCAGGCTAGTATCATGTAAATTCTATATGCATTTAACCTCCCCCATTTGAGCCTACAGATGGGTCCTGTCACGTTCGCGGGGAACGGAGCGGCGATCGTGCGGGTCGGTAGGTAAGGAACAGGCAGCAGGCAGGAATACGGGGCAAACAGGACTTTAATTAGGGGCTGGGAACAAGAAGTCAGGAACATACCTCACTAACCACAATGACGGACAAGGGGAACAGGTAAGACCAGGACTGAAATAGGACAGGACTACTCAAAGTAATTGGACACAGCAGGAGACAATCAGGGAGGCACACGTGGGTAAGCAGAGGCGTGGCACACACTAGGATTGTACCGGCTGGGCATGACAGGTCCCTTGTAAGGGAACAGACAATGACCATGTATTTGCTGGGATTGTGGGTAATGTAAGGATGGAGTCAGACACTGGGGCCCCTACACAGCCAACAGTTTCAGGGCCTCAGAGGCGTCTCTCAGACACTGATGTATGTCTGGCTGATAAAAACCACCTGTGATTTTGACCACAAGGGGAAATTCAATTTTATAAAAATCAGTGAATGCAATCAAAAAAGTAAAGATGTCAAAATTTTTGTATTTAGTTTGGTTACTATAGCTAAGGTTAGGGATGAGTAAGTATTAAGGTTGTCATTGTTGCAATTAGGGTTATGCACGTAGAAATAAGTGGACGATCCCCATAAAGATTTAGATACCTAATCTGTGTGTGTGTGTGTGTGTGTGTATTGTTAATAAGGAGTGTAGACCAGTAATGAAATTTTAACTACATGTACAACTGGGGTGAATTCCTGAGCAATTACACATATTCTGGATAATTATTTATTAGATTTGAGAGAAATAAACTATATGCTCTAAGTATGACCCACTAATAATGTAATGTCACATCTAAACGGAGCTTTTTCTTTTCCTCCTATCAGGTTGCAGGATGAAATGAACCAGCGGGCAGAGGCAGAAAACAACATCAATGCCTTCAGACATGTGAGCGTGCCCACTGCCCCCCACTGCCCCCACTTCCTTCGCTCTAAAACTGCACTATTTGACTGGCTGATGCTTCACCCCCACAAATGGCTCCTGCGTAAACTCAAAGCTGCAGGGATTTTAGGAACTGTAGCAGCTTGAATCGAAAACTGGTTGAGAGGTAGGAAGCAGTGAGTAGTTATTAGAGGCACAATGTCACAGTGAGCCTGCGTTCATAGTGGAGTAATGCAGGGTTCAATTTTAGGACCACTATTGTTCCTAATTCAATGATATTGACACCAATATATAGAGTAAACTGGTTAAATTTGCAGACACCAAGGTGGGTGGTGTAGTAGATACTGATCTAGCAGCGGAGAGGCTACAATGGGATCTGGATTTAATTAGCGACTGGGCTGATACCTGGCAGATGAAATTTAACATACAGTAGATAAATGTAAGGTAATCCATGCAGGGAGCAGAAATATAAAGTATAGACATTTTATGATTTCCACTGAAATAAAGGTAGCTGATTATGAGAAAGACCTTTGTGTGTATGTTGATGCTTCCATGTCCCTCTCGCCAGGGTGGGGAAGCAATAAAAAAGGCCAATAGAATGTTGGGGTATATCTCCAGGTGTGTGGAGTATAAGTCAAGGCAAGTGATGCTACGATTGTATAGTTCCTTGGTAAGACTCCACCTAGAATATTGTGTGTAGGTTTGGTCACCATACTTTAAGAAGGACATTGCTGCCTTGGAAAGGGTGCAACTCAGGGCTACGAGAATGATTCCTGGTCTTAGAGGAATGTCTTATGAGAAGAGATTAGCTGAGCTGAATCTGTTTAGCCTCGAGCAAAGGAGACTAAGGGCAGACATGATCCAGGTATATAAGATTCTAACAGGTCTGAATGCTGTTCAGCCAAATGGCTATTTCAACATTAGTTTAAATACTAGAACTCGTGGCCATAGATGGAAATTAGCAGGAGAATATTTGAAATAGAATTTGAGAAAGCACTTCTTTAGATGTATGTAGAATGCAATAGTCTTATTGTAAGTGTAGTGCAAGACAAAACCTTGGATTCCTTTAAATCAGCGCTAGATAAGATTTTAATAACTCTGAGCTATTAGTTAAGTTTTCCCCAAATGAGCTGCATGGGCTGAATGGCCTCTTCACGTTTGTAAGGTTCTTATGTTTTTACCCCTCCCCCTCTCTCACATGCTCGGGGCCTTTCTGAAGGATGTGGACGAGGCGGCCTTGAACCGCGTTCAGCTGGAGAGGAAGATCGAAGCCTTGCAGGATGAGATAAACTTTCTGAAGAAGATTCACGAGGAGGTGAGGGACCCTTGCCACCCCCAATCAACCAGGCACACACAGCTCACAGCGATCACAACACGACGACACAATTGCAGCTCCTACAACGGTATCTGCTTCCTGTGCACTCAATCACTAACCCTGATTTCTTTACAGTGAAATTACTCAAATAAATCTCAGTTTTAGTAAGCAATTAATAGAACTTGTAGAAGGCAAAAAATCCATTATTGTTGTCAGAAACATGTGACTATGACTCAGAGTGAGAATAGATACTTTCCAAATAATAAGAAAGATTATGATTCTGAAATAGTGTTTGAACTTGGGAAAATTTGTTTTTAAATTAATAAAGTTTTTATAATTTAATATTTAGATATTAAATTAAAATGTTTAAATATTTTTCAGGTGTCGGGGTGTAACTGTACTCGTATTCGTACCAATAATTTTGGTATGGGTATTTCGGTTCGGTACACATATGTACTGAACGAACGCAGTACATGGGGAACCTTTCCATCTCTGTGTGTTTGTGTGTTTCCCCCAAATCACATTCGTAAAGGATCAGATGAAGCTGTGCCGCTACGCATGCATACAAAGTTATTGAGAATACAGACAAACTAGTACTTGAAGATCTTCAACTGCTGAAGCATAATGGATATTTATTTTGTTACACTTTGTATTTTTGAGACAATATTTAAGTTGGACTGTTCTAATATGAGGGGCGGCATGGTGGTGCAGTGCTTAGCACTGTTGCCTCACACCGCTGGGACCCGGGTTCAAGTCTCCGCCTGGGTCACATGTGTGCGGAGTTTGCATGTTCTCCCCATGTCGTCGTGGGGT
>JAODJX010000097.1:31816646-31838534 GCA_026776945.1 Isichthys henryi | reverse complement strand
AGATAAAAGCCTCTAAATCATGAATTTTATTCCTAATACTCCTAGCGTTCAAATACAGACAACAAAGGGTAGGCCTATTACGGTGCCCACTTATAATATGATTATTTGGGGCTTTCCGTTTCCCCCCACTTACATACTTAACTAACCTCCCTGCCCCCCTCATCATCCAGCCCTAAATATATACACTATGGCTTTTTTTTCAATTCAGTACAAAATATCCTGCCTCGTGTTGACATCACTCAGTGCCGATACCAGTTTTTATGCCAGTGGAGAATTAGTACCTTGAAGTTTAGTACTTTTGGTATGTTTTTGAAGTACCAAAAGTACAGTACTTGTTTGCAGTGGAACAGCACCCTAATTGGTCATATGAAGCTCATGAACCTAGTTAACATAGTAAATGAATCTCTACAGCAACTTAACATTTAGTCCTAAACCTATGTGCCACTTCTATTACTCCCCACAGTGCCACAGTTAATGTTATGCAAAAAGCATTTATACACATTTTTATATTTATAAGCACAGACATATATACCTTGCAAACTGAGAAGCTTGGAAGAAAGGGAAATAAACCTTCTTACTTCTTGTTGTACACCATACAAGCCAGGAATCATAAAACCCTCTGTGGCCTTGAAGGACACCCAATAAAAGATGACAGTGCATAAGGACATCAATGAACTTGAACACCCACAGTTACGAAAAGTGTTACAATGAAAATCCCCCAAACATTTCTATGAAGTCTGGCCAGCAAGAGGATTCAAATTGACACAATATAAAACCCATTTTAAAATCTAAATATTTTTAAACTAGACGCTTGCAATTACTGCCACAATTCCAAGAACCATGGAAATTATTCTAAAGATTCCTGCTTTCATATTGCTTGTGGTGCGTTGTTGGACAAACGTCGATCAATTACAGTATAGGCTCAGCTTGTTGTAGCTCCTCACATACCAATCATCCAGTAAATCAAATGACCCATAGCGGGTCAAATGATGACTGTGTCAATCTCACAATGGTCAGGCATTCATTGTGAACGCAGTCTTTGTGGGGAAAAAAAAAAGAACAGCTTCGCTTTTGGCAACTCGACCAAGTGGTTTTATTGGAAAGAACAACAAAAAAGTAATAAACGGTGGTATAAGTGTCCAACTAGGGCAGAGCGAAGCAACAGACATGGAGAAGGAAAATACTGGAAGTAAGAATTTAAGAAAAAACCTCTGAAATAGGTTCATGACATTCAGACTACGACTGATGGCTGAAAAAACCACCTTCTGTTTGTGTCACACCAGCATGCAAGCCAGTGGCTCATATGCTGACATCCCACCGGAAAGGGGAAAAAAGATTCTCATTATGGACTAACAGACAATATGGAGCTTACACACAATGCAGATTGTTCTACACACTTACCTCACAAATATTTTTGAGACTGAACTATTTCACAGTTTGTGTAAATTTAAATAAAGGAGCTTGGTGAATATTATATTCCACTGTACCTGGAAAAGTTTTAAAGAAAAAAAACAGGACTGCAGAGAGAAGGCTAGTCAGCCATTGAATTTTCAACTCAGACTGAGTTACTTAAGACAAGCAGACACTGATATACAATAAAATATTAAATATTAACATAAATATTTACAGCAAAAATAAAACCTTTCCAAGCCCATGACTAAAAACAGTGCTTTCCAGTGAGAGTTGTGCGAGAAATTGATCTACTCATGCAGAACTCAACAAAAATCTCACACATCTATTCATTACAACAGCCAAAGTCTAAGCACCTGTCTTTACATTACTATCCCGACCGCACCACCTCCACCTCTTACAATCCATGTCAACAGCTAGACCCTTAAGATCTCCAGGCAGTTGTTGTAGCAGATGGCGATCCAGTCAGGCTGTGTGGAGGCCCACTGCACATTGTTAATTTCCCCTTCGGCAGTGTAGGCCAGGATAGGATCCTCGATAGCCCTCGGCATTTGCTGGATATCCCAGATCAAGGCCTGATGGTCATCAGCTGTGATGTAAAAGTCGCCCAAGTTATTACAAGACCAATAAAAAAAATGAAACAACCAGCAAACCTGTTCCATTTTAACAATGGTCGCTTCCCCTTTTCTCCACTTGAGGGAGTTTCATCATGTGACATCTCATTAACATGTCACAAGGGAATCCATCGCTTGCAGAGAGAGAAGACGACTGGTTTGCAAATAAAATACCCTTGTCACTTCCATTTAACCAGACATTCACCACAGGGTAGCAGCAAGCAAAAGAGCCTTGGGACTATTACCATGGAAACACAGAGGCCTTGTTATTGTACAGTTTTTTGAAAACTGACATGAGCCTAGCCAGACCTGTTTGGCTGTGTGCAAGTAGTTTTTATAATGAGTACTTAGAACTGAACTGTGTCCTACCACCCCATCTTATACAAGCACACAAAAAACAAAATTTAAGTTACATTTCATACCTTTACCCAATATTTTGGACTGCTAATATAATATTAATATTGAAATTTGAATGCTTAGGCGGTGAATAATTAATTTAAGTGCACTTCATACAAAAGCAAAATAAAGGCAAATGGCACTGAATGTGAACCAAAACAATGTAAACGCAAAGCCACCCTATCCCCCCCCTCCCCCCCAGCCAAAGTAATTTACCAAGGGGACCCCAATTCCCCCAGGTTGGCGATATTTACTGAAGAAGGCATTTCCACGACTGAACAAATTTTACCAACGGGAAAAATTATCGGGTACCCCTGAGCTAGATTATAGAATTACAGATGGTGCCTTCACTTTAGTGTGGACTGAAATGTTCCTTTGACGACCAGAGACCAGATGAAGCATGATGTAGATAATGGGCAGCAAGCAGACCCTCGCGCAGGTTCGGAAGTACCTTACCTGCTGTGCAGATGTGACAGGAGGAGTGCGGTGCCCATGCGATGCCGTTCACGCAGGCGCGGTGGTTGTTGAGCCGTGCTACAGGAGTGCAGGGGACCCGTACGTCCAAAATTACCACCTGGGGACAAATATCTTTTTAAGTGCAACAGACCAGATACCAAGAAGCAGGGGGATGAAAATGGGTGGTAATGGGAATCGGGGGGAGCTACTGACCTCCATACCATCCATGGCCATGGTGGCCAGGTAGTTGGGGTCCTGCTTGTTCCAGCAGAGGCGCAGCAGGGGGTGGTGCTGGGGGTCCTCATAAATGATGGTGCTGTGCTCGAGGTGTCTCAGGTCAAACATACGCACTGAGCCGTCGGCCCCCACTGAAGCAAACATATCCCTGCCACCGCCTGCCCGGCTGAAGGCAATGTCATACACCTACAGGAGCAGATACACAGGGACCACAATTACACAATACGGCACACACACTAACGCCATTAACACTTAACACTTCAATGGGACTGTTAACTCTCAGTTATGTGCTGCACTCAATTTGGAAAGGATCCTTGCAGAGGTTTGCACACTTTATATACATTTCTTAAAATTTTCATTGCCTGCTGATAACATGCATTACATGTTTTACATCAACTTGGAAGTATCATGCAAATTTTCTTCCAAAAAAAGCTCTGAAAATAAGTTTAGAAAACTAAAAATTGTAACGATTTCAAGGTGTCATTTCATGCAGAATTCATAATATTTGTAAGGCTAAACAAAATAGATGAAAGATCCCTATAGAAGACCAGGTTCCTGAAAGACTACATGCTTTGGTTTATCCTTGATTTTATACTTCAGCAGACTTAAATACGTTTTGACTGAAAATGGGCAAAAGTCCTATGAATCGCTCACCTCCTTGTCATGGGCAATTAGCTGAGTCTTCACATGACCAGACACCAGATTAACTCGGCCCAACACTTGACCAGTTTCCAGCCCCCAGATAGTGCAGGTAGTGTCAATACTTGAAGTGCCTGTAGGGTGGAAACCTCGCTCATAAAGACCTACATTTCTACTGCACAAACTGCTGATGCAACACTTCAGTTAAAAGGCCAAGAAAACAGCTGAGTGTTTATTACCCAGAAGGTTGGGGTCAACCTCATTCCAGTCAAAGGATGTGAGGGGTGCACAAAAGTCAGAGTTCTTGTTGTTGTTGAGCAGGCACTCCAGACGGGTCTCTGTGTCACTCACCTGCAGACACAATGATTAGTTAAAGCCCAAAAACGCATCAGGAAGGAGCTGGAGGGATGTGGGAAAGCCATCATCTCACCCTCCAGATGCGCAGGTAGTCACCACTGGTAGCCAGGAGATCTGGATACACTCCCTTGGTGTCTGGGATCCACATGATCTTTGTGGTGGGGTAGGGGTGGTCAAACGTGTTCCTGCAGACAAACTCCGAGCTCTCCTCCTCCAAGCCCACCAGCTGTACCTGAAGGCACGTCCAAGATCACAGCTGTTCCAACAGGACTACCCTCAGGCTCCACAGACTAGTTATTTTCATTTACTTTGTCAGTATATGAGATTCACACTTCACATTTACAGGTATGCCTATTTAAGTGGTTGAACGTGCAGCATTTTCCTTTTGTCTCCTTCACTGACTAGTTACATAGCTATTTCATTCTATAGAAAATCTACTAGAATTTATTGTGAATACTTGAACAAAAAGGATCCTAGAGAGACACAGGGTTGGCAACTCTGTACGCTGCGTCCAGAACAGAATCCACACATGCTGCATTCGCAAAGCCTCCAGTGTTGTGGAAGATGCCTCCCACCCCTCCCATAAACTCTTTGCCCTTCTGCTATCCAGCAAAAGCCTCCACAGCCTCTGGTCTCGCGTCGCCAGACTGTGCACCAGATTCTTCCCACCCACTGGCCCTCACATTTCTGAACACCGCTCTGCCTCATGATGCCCACATCTGCTGAATTACCACAAAATACTGTTTATAACTGTGTACTGTTTATTACTATTTATGTCTGCTGCATTGCCACTTTAAGCATGGGCAGTACTTCCAGCACTAATTTCCCAGTGCTATGGAGTGTGCCTATTCATTGTTTGTCTCATGTGAAAGGTGACATTAGGTAGAAAGAACTGATAGTAATCTTCCCTCTGTCTCCGATCTCCTTATTCATAATTGTACAGGAATCTTCTTTTTTCACCTTGAAAATTGTTTTAGCAGTGTCCTATCTGTCCTGCCACGAACGCTGCACTGTGGATATGGTTTTTTATTTTATTTCACTCTGTACTGTACGTGGCTGAGATGTGAACAAAGCCTTACTTGATTTAACAATGACTTGAGCTTTAAATCATTATAACAATTACTACTTGAAAAAAAAAAACATCTGTTGATTTACTTCACTAATTGTAGAGAAAACAGCAGCAGAAATGATAATTAGGTATTGCGTAAAACAATATCGCATTGGTGGCACTATTGTTTGTTATACAGCACAAGAATGTGAGGAAGACGCACTAAATCCAGACCGATGTCACTTCTCAGCTGTTATATGTTCATACACACAGGATTTCATCGCACGGTACATCAGTTTAAGAAAATGATGGTCATCAGCTGTGAATAAACAAAATGTGCGTACTTGAAATACTTTGGACGACTTTTCGCACCTAATGCAAGAATTGTCCATACTTTACTTCAAAATTGGTAGAATTAAAAAAAACGAACCTACACGAAACTTTTATTGTTCATGTGGTCGAACTAGCTAATTAAGATTAAACAGCATGTGCATGAGACGGTATATGGGACAGATGGATAAGGAATGATATTAAGTTCAGAAGGTCATATTGCACTGAAATGTATGACGGTAATGACCGATGCCTTAAGGAAGCAGGCAGTGAGCCTTCCTCCCGAAGCTTATCTTGCAGACATACATCAAGCACAGGATGCCGGCGGCGGAGGCAGGATGCTCACCTTGTTGTTGTACTCCTCCACGAAGCTGCCCAGCGCCAGGCGGAACCGCTTGTCCGGCCGGACGCTCCAGTTCATGGCGTACACCGTCCATGGCGCCTCGTACTTGTAGATCTCCTTTCTCTTCCCGTGGAGCGACATGCTGGGAGTAGCCGGGAAGCTCTACCCTTAAAACCGCGCACAGTAGCGGATCCGCAAAGCCCCCTTACTACCCCCCCACCCCAGCAAACAGCACCGGGCTTAAACAAAAGGCTAACGGCGGCTAAGTAAAGCCAGTCAGCGAGCCACCCCGGCCGCCCAGCAAATGGCGACGGGGAGGGACAGCAGGGCAAAGAGAAAAGCCCCAGAAGATGCGATTTGGCTTCTTGGCGGTGAGATGGTTCGGGATCCTGCTCGGGTACTTAGGGGCAGCCAGCGCGAGCCGCAGTTACCGGGCGAAGCTGCAGGAGCCAAGATCCAGGGCGAAACGGCAGTAGCTTGGCTAGCAATCTGCAGACCCGTGCTTTATAATCATTTAAAGTTCAGATAATATTATTATCCACCGACAGATTTATCGCCTCGGCCCAGTTTGAGCTTGCCTCCCCAGTGTCTCCGGACTCAGTCGAAGAAGCTCCAGGTTAATGTTGTATCGACGCACGGTTCTTTTTTTCATTAGCTGTTTAAATAGATCCGGTCGATTAAACTATGACGGTTAAACAGATAAAATCCCCAAGCATGTATATGGTACTGTAGGTACGACAGACGTGTAAAGCAAGTGTTCGCTCAAACAAGATTCAACAACAACAAAAAAAGAAAGGAGGAAAAAACGGACAGGTTGCCGGAAAGTGGTATGTAAATCCCCGCGATGGAGAATGTAGAATATGATAGAGTAGAATTCCTTCTATATTGTTCTACGTGAACATCGTACGGTATATAACAAAATTATTAAATTTGACCTCGTACGACACTTGCCTTCAAATAAGTGTGAGTATAAACAAATAGACGTATGTTAAAATATAGTCCTCTTCCGTTTATGTTAAGCATGTTGTCATATCAAAACAGAACGTTCTGCAAGACCAAAGTCTGGATTACAAGGTTATTGAATCTCTTGCTTTCTCAAAATACGTGCATTAGGTACGTTATGTGTTCCTTATCTATTAAATCTTAAGTTATACATTTTTTAGTTTTTTTTTCTCTTTATAACTTTTGAATTGCGTTTCTGTCACGTGTCGAGCATGTCGTCATTCCCCGTATATTGGTGGATCTCTTGTAGGTCTGGCAACTCTGGAGAGACGTGAAACGGAAACTTGAGCCAGAAGCAAGCTCCATGTAACAAAAAGAATATCGGATACTATACTCTGCAACAGTGATTAAGACCAGAGTCTGTTACTGTACTCACAGAAATATAAGCATCACAAAAATAATACTGATATAATGATTATATATAAATTGCATGTCTTGTTGATCAAAATGGATTGTTTTCCCACTCTTTAATAGTTTTACTCTGAAATACACACTTCTTTTCAGAGCATCATAAATTATCACATGCAGCGCAATCTGCAGTCAGTTCAAGAAATTGCCCTGATACTGTATTGCCGTAATGTTTCCTAAATTGATAAATTGCTTGTCAGGTGACTCTTTGCTTAAGAAGGAATTTAGAAAATTGGGCGCGGGGGGATCAGCAGGTTAGGAAGCTGGGACCACGATTGGAAAGCCATTGGTTCAAATCCTGTAGTCACCACTGTACCCCTTAACCCCAAATGGCCCAAGCGACCCTGGCTGACCCAGGTCTTTGATTCTCACTGGTATGTCACTTTGGACAAGAGCATCTGGCAAATGAGTCTGGCAAATGGAAATGCGGTCCAATAGTAATTTATTTAGCAAATAGTTGAAAATATACAAAACAGAAGTGCTGGTGGCAACAAAGGAGTTGTCAGTTTAAGCACCGTTAGGGATGGCAAAATAAAGATTTTCCAAAACATTGTGTTGAAAACCGGTTCAGTCCTTGAAGCTTAATTGAGACTTTTCATTGCCATCTGCTGATAAAAGTAATGCAATACAACAAACCGGAGAACCTGGCTCCTGTGTGACCATGTCAATTGTGTTCATCAACATACATCTTTCAATGCATTTTAAACATAAAATATTGAACATAAGAGTAACTACTCTGTTAGTAAGTGCAATGATATGAAAATAAAATGGATAAAACCAAAGTGAGGTGAAAGTGTATGGCACATAAACTTGTAATTTAAGCAGGCAACTGAATTTACTAATGGACAGTAATTTCTCGGCTATGTTGTGAATATGTGCTGCTGTGGTAATACTCGTAAAATGCTGAACAAATAAAGACTGACTTTTTTGGCATTTGAGTCTCTATTTTATTACTTTGGCAACAAAAGTTATATGGGTAACGTGTCAATGTGTGTTTGTGCAACTTGGCAGGCAAAAATGGGGATTTGTAATGGAGATTAAAAAATTTAAAATTGTTATCAAAAAACAATATTTTTCCACTGGTTTTGGACTTGAGCCCTTGAGAATCCTCTCCCATGGGGCAGATGAGACTGGAGCAGAAAAAAACATTTGCCAAGTAAATTAAATGAGGACAGTCTCTAGATAGGGCAGAGGTGGAAATAGACCCAGAAAGTAAAAGTCCAGTCCAAGATTTTGCTTCAGTCATGCAGCAGTACTCTGTTTCTGTGACTATTTATACTCAAATGGTTGGTTGAAACAAAATCTTGGACTGGATTTTTACTTTCTGGACCTGAAATTTCCACCTCTGCCAGAGGGCTAGGATATCTAGGGAATGATTGCGCAAATAACCCTAACCCCTCACTGGTAGCATCTGATGTTGAACTCTCAGCTATTTTGCAATTGTATTAGAAACCTTCTGCTGCAAGGATGCCAAAATGTGACCAGGAAACATTGTAAATATTTTTATGCGATGTACGTATTTGTAAATGGTATGCAAAATGTAATCTTACAGTCTAACTTGAATGCTGTTCTCCAGAAAAGTAATACAATGAATCTTATGCTGTAATTCATTCTCAGAATTAGCCAGGGGCCTCAGACAGGCATGAATACCCTGGCACTTGACAGGGGCCCTCAAATATATAATTCTGGGGGGGGGGGCAAGGTTTTGTCGGGGGACCCAGAAATTCCAGGTACACTTGCCAGCAGGACCACAGAAAACTCAAATTCGGCTTGCACATTGTGCTGTCCTGGCAGCAGGGCTACAGCTCCACGGAAAACACACCTTTATTATTACAGTATCTCACTTACTCACTCTAGAAGAAATTACCAGAACCACCTGACTTCAGAATCAAGTTAAAGCTGTGTATCGTCTTCCGGCAATAGTGAGGTATTGGGATAATCCTTAAAATCTTAATGTTAAAGAAACACAGTTTTCCTTTTTTAATATTTTTTGTTGTTGTAGCCACCAGCTCTTTATTGCATGGGTTTACCTGGGGAGCAGCGCCCGGGGCCTCCGGTAAATAATGGCCTAAACTAACCTTGTTTAAATTTAAAGAAATGTAACCTCCTGGTTAACAATTACATCATTATAAACATAGTAGGGGGGTCCCAGGACTGGACTTGCAATCTGGGCATTTTCTCAGTGGGCCAGTGGGGTTGTCACCAGAAAAATTTACAAATGGACCTCCCCCGGTGGCAAATTTTCACCTAGGTATGTATGAGTGGTGGGATATATGGGTAAATGTCCAGAGTCGAAATTTTTTATCCCAGTGGTGTCAATTCGTATCCCGATTCTTAATGTGGAATGTTTAGGATAAAAGTCTATCCCACTCCACCACGCTAGGTGGCGCTGCACACGTATAACTCTAAGGAACTCGAACAGCGAAGAATAAGGAGTCGGTGTCAGTTGAATTTTATGTAGTTAATTCACCACGGTTGCACGTTGGGCAAGGTTTTCCAGTTTCGTTTCTTTCGGCAAAACAATAGTAAAGTTACTAGAACACGTAAATTCGAGTTGTCAAGCTACAGTTCTGTATCTATAACGAAGGCGACTTACACGGTAAGATACGACCGAGCTTATTGTTGCCATTTATGTATGTTACGAACACCTCACTGTTTAGTAATTTAACAAGCCGTGAACCGCCTACACGTGTAATTCCATTAACATTTTATGGCACTGATGACTGTGTAAACCTGTTTTGAAACTTGCCGAAACTTGTTCGGGTCGGTCTGCAAATGAATGATTTACTCAGAGTTACCAGTGTTAGTTGATAAGTATTTTCCTGATTATTACAGATATTGTTGAACGGAGACCTGCGGGAAATGCATGTACTGTGCAGCAATACTAGAGAAACATTAAAGTATACAAGAGAGCTGAGAAATGTATTTGCTTGTATTCGTGAGGATTTGTATGGTGGTAGACTGGGACAATGCCAGTCTAACCGAATGGCAGTCTTGGTATAAATCACATTTCAAATCGGTTTCAGCACCAGTCAGTTGTTTTGTTTTGCTCAACTAGTAGATCTTTTCTGTGGGAGCTTAATGCGGATGAATTCATTTGTACAGAAAACCATTAAGTCTAGATGAAAACACCTGCTTATGTTCTCTTTAACAAAGAAAAGTATGTATTAATTGTTCACCTGTAAGCTGATGCATGGGTCATTCCCTTTTAATTCAACAAATAGTCTCTGCGTCACCATTTTTGATTTTGATTAAATTAGGGATATGAATTACTCATACCGTCCAGGGCTCAGAAATTTTTGATTTGTGAAATCTTGAATCTGTGAAATCCTTATCTGCACCGCTATACACTGTAGCAAAAAAAGGCAATTCGGAATATTAGCTTACCTGCTGTATATATTTTTTACTTTTACAGTTAAGTCAATTTTTATTATAAACGTGTGTGTAATGTTTATATATATATATATATATATATATATATATATATATATATGCACGCACACACATGGTGAGGAAAATAAATGTTGATGCATTTAATACTTTTCTCAGTAAACAAATTTCTAATGGGGCTATTGACATGAAATTTACACTAGATGTTGGGAACAACCCAAGTAATCTACACATACAAAGAAATCAAAACAAATACATCCATAAATTAAGTGATGTGTAATAAAGTGAAATGACAGGGAATAAGTATTGAACACATGAAGAAAAAGAGATGCGAAAAGCCAAGAAACCAGCTGAAATATGTCAGTATTTAGAAAGCAATCCTGCCCCCTATCAGGGCAAATAAATATCAGATGGTTTAGTCCCAGTTGATGGCCTATAAAAAGTTCTCATTACCAAGGTGTCACACGAAGTTTGGAAGTCTGTAGCTATTGTCTCTGCAGACAGTTGGCGACTCTGCACACTGTGCACCTCAGCATACATTGTTCCCGCTCTGTGATTTTACGTGACCTACCACTTCATGGCTGAGTTGCTGTTTGTGGCCCAATTGCTTCCACTTTGTTATAATACCACTAACAGTTGACTGTAGAATATTTAGTAGCGAGGAAATTTCACGAATGGACTTATTGCACAGGTGGCATCCTATCACGGTACCTGGCTTGAATTCACTGAGCTCCTGAGAGTGACTCATTCTTTTCTTTTGCAAATGTTTCTAGATGCAGTCTGCATGCCTAGGTGCTTGATTTTATACACCTGTGGCTTTGGAAGTGATTAGAACACCTGAATTAAATGATTTGGAGGGGTGTCCCAATACTTTTGGCAATATAGAATATATGTGTATTACTTATATAAAAAATTGACCTGATATTTGACCCCCTTCAGGACATATGCCTTGCATTGTTATGTGCAGTGGAAAAACACCCTTTAAAGTCTGAAATATTATTTGTTGGTCATTTGTTGCCTTTGTGCATTCAGGTTTCCTGGGTTAATGTCCTTTTGCAAGACATTTAAGTACTGGATACCTTTTTTAAATGAGTTGTTCAGCATAGCTCTTTCCCTGGTAGATCTGTCCAAGATGACGTACATATAATATGGCTGGTTTTGTCCGTTGTTAATAACATTGCATAATCTGCCCAGCATTTTGGCAGCTCTTTCAAGAAAGATTCAGATGGTACTCTTGAAAGCTTATATTACTGCTTTTTCTGTTTTACTCTATTGTTAGGATAAAAGCACATGCACTCCATTTTCTTATACTTTGCTGATGCCTCCCTCCTGTATCCTAGATCTGACCATGCGGGCTCTTCTGCTCCTCCACACATTGCTCCTGCTTTCCTTGATGCCCTTCTGCTGGGGTGGTTTTGATGACGGGGAGGATTTGTCGGAGTTTGATGACAGCGACTTTGCGGAGTTTGAGGAGATGGGTGATGATGCAGATGCTGAGGCTGAACCCGTGCCTCCAGTGATGGTGGACAGCTCACCCAGTAGCGGTGGCGACAATGGTGCCCTCGACGATGAGGCCACCGTGGAGCTGGAGGGAGATCAGGAGGGCTTTGAGGACTCCGACCCTCCGGTGAGAATAGCGAATGGGTAACTGTATTCAAAATTGGTTCAGAATTGGTGTTAGCCTTGTCATCCCTGAATGCTGTACACAGTCATACAAGAGCAAAGATGCTAGATAAGCAAGGTGGGAGTATGGTTCCAGCAGCAATAGAGTGCTGATAAAACTGGGAGCTATATTAATGGATGATTTTCTTCTGATTCATGGTTTTTAGGAGGAAGATGTGTACAACAAGTATGACACAGAGGAATTTGAAGGCTTTGAGAAGTCCAGTCCTCCTCCTAAGGACGAAATCAATTTCTTGATGGTAAGGTGTCTTCCATATGGGTGGATATGATAACCCCATCTGGCCTGTTGTTCAAGGAAGAGCTGTGTGGCTTTTTCTTAGATGGGTCACCTTTAATTATCATTTGACAAACTGCTGAAACAGCTTTAAAGCTTTTTTGTGTCTGCCTGGTTTCCCTCTTGCATCGCCTCTCGTTTATTCAAAGGCTTTGTATACCCTTATTTTCTAGTTTTGGGAGGCAGTTAAAGCTATTTGGAATGATTTGAAATGATTATCTTCAGTCATGCCTCAGCTCCACTTGTCATCAAATGAGCGGAGGAGTAAGCCCCAACAATGTTAGATGTGATTTTTTTTTTATGAACCTCTCCGATTCTGTGTGATGCATTCATGTTGCTCTGACCCCCAGGTCCCTTCCCACCTGCACAGCGGCTGGGAGAGCTACTACATAGAGATTCTCATGGTAACCGGGCTTTTGACCTACATTGTGAACTACATCATTGGCAAGAACAAGAACAACCGGCTTGCTCAGGCCTGGCTCAACTCTCACAGAGAGCTTCTGGAGAAGAACTTTGCCCTTGTAGGTGAGAAGCAAGTCTTTTCTGATTAGCTAGTAGGAATTTGTTGTGTTGTAGGGGTGAATGGCACACAAAATCTCATGGTTTCGCACAAACGTTCAGTGCAATTTTGTTACAGCAGGAAAAATTTATTTTCAATTTCTTAGTTACTAATAAAACCACTAACACAAACACAATTTGAAACAGCTGTAAACCAAAAAGCAGTGTTTCTGTCGACATGTCTGAACAAAACCTAAGCACATTGCAAAAATAAATATGTAAAATACATAAAGATTAAAAAAGACTGCGTCATAAAAAAATGTATAAACCAAATCCTATGTTGTCTACTACCAAATGTGATCGCATATCTATAGCAATAAACACCCTCAGTCTGAATTATCTCGCTAATAAGGGCATACCTATAAAGGCATAACAATGAATGCCCCCAACATTTTACCCAGTATCACTGCTTCTGCCCCATGGTCTGTTTGCTGTGTCACAAGCGTGGCCAGGGTTGGGTAAAATACTTTTAAAAATGTAATCTGGTACAGTAATCAGTAAGGTAATCTAAGTATCTCAAAATAAAACTAATGTAACTGATTACTTTGTTACTTTTGGATTATATTAATGCCAGCTGAAGACAAGAGTAAGAAATGTCAAAAAGATCGCTCTTTTATTAGGCAACAGAATGTGGTAAAGTAATGTTAGACACACACATGCACAATTATGGAATGCCATTGGGGTAAAAACAGTGAAATAGTACATCCCTAGCATTTTTTCCCCTCTAGACATGGTAAAGAATAAGTAACACTATTTGTTTGTACAACAGGATGCAGTTTGGCCTAAAAATAACAGCAATGAGGAAATGATTTTATTATGGATAGCTATAGAGATCCAGGTATCACTAATGTTACCAGTTTGTCTTAGTCTTCTAAATGTTTCTTTAAATTTGAGGTTGAGCTCTTTGACATAATTGTCCTGTGATATTTCCCCTCTTCTCCTTAAAAACAAAATAACTGTGAAATTTCCACTAACTTATCATGTTTTTGACGGGCATCTATCTGGCACAGCAGCATAGCTCTCGTCAAATGGAGTGTGATTAAAAAAAAAAAAAAAAAAAAAAGGAAATAATGCTGCAAGCAGCAATAATGGCCAAGCACACAAGCAGGGCATAGATGGTATGGAAAAGAATTTAAAAAGAAGAAAGACTGGTTAATTAACAGTTATTAGATAAAATGTGTTTTTCCTTATTGCAACACCCCTTAGTGGTATAATAGCACCATTTTTGTGGAGCTTCCTCATAATTGGGCCCCAAGTCCCTATCTGAAATTTGGATTTGATATATCAAAGTGTTGGTGAGAGATGGCCTCACTTCCTGTTTGGTGCCATCACATTCATTGGATAACAGCAGCCAAACCATTTGCCTTAGCATAATTCTTTGAATAGCTTTTAGTCCCAGTCCTTTGTAGTTTGGTTTGTAGAAATTGGATCAGTGGCCTAGGAAATGTTTGTAAAAGTAGGTTTTCAGAAAAATTCTAAATGGTGGAAAATTCATTATGGTGGAAATTAATGCCAATCAGTGCATTCGAATCAGGATGACCCAAGGATTCAGAAGAATCAGAGATCACAAAACTCGCTCAAGGGGTTCATGTAAGCAAAAAAAGATCTTGAAATTTGTCTTGATGGTGTCGCTAGAGGGAGGGATGGATTGACCCCAAATCTGGTGCATGAATAGCTGGAACCGTTCTCAGTCGATGTGCCAGATTAAAGAAAAAAAAATCACCAATTGGTTCTGTGGGTTTCTCCCCTATTAATGGTGAAAAATACTAACAAAAACAACAGGTGCCTATGCACCTTCCGTGCTTGGCCCCTAATAATCAGAAAATGAAGAGTACATCTGCAGCCTGGAGCCAGCCGCAAGTAGGAGTAACTTATGCTGCAGGTAGGATGGACTTGCACCGTGGGCAGGAGGGGCTTGCACTTCAAGTAGGAGGGATTGATTACAAGTGATTGATTACAATTTTGTCAGAAGTGCTGTTTCTACAGGAAACAGTGTGATGTCACCCTTGCTTTCATTGTGGACACATCAGAAAACAATTCTTTGTTTTCAGATTTATTTTAATAATGTAATTTACAAGTAATCATTTTTTTTGTATCCAAGTTAGAATACAAATAATTGCAGTACATGTTACTCCCCAAGCCCGACTCAGGGTGGATTCACGCTTAACGTGATAGTGTGCTTGGAGCACGCTACACAGTGCCGGACTGTCCATGGTCCTGAATGTTCAAACTTCTAATGCCAATGCGCCAAGCAAGCTGCTCTTAAAAGTCATGTTTATGAGGTGTAGTATGGATGTTATAAGAACAAACTAGGATTTTACTAAAATTTACCATGTATTACATACTGACAGGACACAAGGCAGGGTTATAATTGTTAATGAAAACACTTCCATGAACTGAAATAAAATAAGATACGGAAATAAAACAGAAACTTCAACTAAGACAACTACAGTATAATCCCATTATAGTGGACTCGCTTATAACGGAATATTATCTGTAACAGACGAGGTCTACTGGTCACGGCCATGCACCTTTATGAACATGCAGAAAAAGCATCGGATATAGAGGGCTCGCATATAATGGAATTTCGTTTAAAACGGACAAATAATTTGGTCTCCAGGGCCGCTTTTAGCTCTAGTTTTGTTCAACTATAGTTTTGTTCAGCTATAGGCAGGTGACGCTCGCAGCCGGAAGGATGCAGTAAGCAATAAGGTTGTTACTGTACCATACATGTATAACCATTTATAGGCGATATATAAACACAGGTAAAGTTGGATTACAACATGTACAGTATAATAATGTATACTACAAGTGTGTCTACTAGGGTGTGGCATGAGTAAATGGTGTCCTGTAGTTCTGGGCATACAACAACTCTGGATATAACGGATTGTTTATCGTGGTTTAAAACATTTTTTCCATCTTCCTAATTAATTAAAAAAAAATTCTTGCACTACATAACTTACTAAACTTGATTTTACAGCTTTTCTTTTTACTGTATTCTAAATCCTATGGCAGCGCGCTCGCTGCAGCAAGTCTCAACTGCTTATGCAGAAGAGAACCTGTGCTCTCCACGTTACATCGTGACATCACCTCACATTCTGCATACAATCGTTTTTTTTCTTAGATAAATTATTGTTTTCTTAATATACTGTAAATGTATTTTTGTTTCTATTTGACCAATGTATAAATTATTGTTGTAATAGTTGTTTTGTAATGGATCTATTGACCTATTGTCATGTACGTTGCACATGGCCAATAGAGCATAAAGCATTCGTTAATATATATATTTTTTGAGACAGAGCTTATTTAAGCAAAATGACCATGTGATATCGTGGTTGATATCGTAACAGTCCAACGGTTTTGAGTTTTTTTTTTTTTGCAATATCGCGATATGTTTTTCGTTTCATACCTATTGTTACCACAATTCTTTCTGGGACAATATATTGTCCAACAGAAGCCATTATTGTAACAGGCCTATATAGGAGATCGACCAATAAGCACATAGCAAAAACTTAAGTGAAATCCAGATGCTTTTCATTGAAATTGAGCTAGGACAGAATTTGTAAACTATAAAGTGCTAGACTTAGCTTTACACCAGCATGATCATTTAAAATGTTTTCTGTGATTTAAGAATTTTTCCCAATACTGTATGCTCAGTCAGCCTCATTTGTCTTGCAGTTGCTCATCATAGATAAGGGTTTGACAGATGGGTGGAATCAACAGGCTTGTACATGCTGTGCCATCCTCTTGATACCTGATAACTTCAGCGCTTTTCCAGAGTATGTGGAACATAACTGTGACATACACTGCGGGTGTGTTTGCTTGTATGGAGTTTATTAAGTGACCCTTTGGATGTCCTCCCCAAAACCAGGTCTCCATGACCTGTGCTTTGCCTGTGTGTCCCAACAGGGGACGAGGGCACCAGCAAGGATGCTGTGAGCACGGGGAAACTGAACCAGGAGAATGACCACATCTACAACCTGTGGTGCTCGGGCCGCGTCTGCTGTGAAGGCATGCTTGTTCAGATGAAGGTACTGCCACCTCCATATTTATCCCCCAGCTCCAACCACCTGTGAGGGACTCGATCACATTAACCATTGCCTAATATCCCGGCTCCTTAGGTGTGTAATCATTACATCTTTCATTATTTAGCAGATGCTTTATCCAGAATGTAGAAGTGAGCATCAGAAAGCTGGTTCAGTTAGCGTCCCTGTAGCAGTTGGGATTAAGGGCCTGAACACTCTGCCAGCCACAGCACTGCATCTTACATTTGTATTTAATTTGCCCTGTGGGTGTAAATCATCGGCTCCAAGGTAATTCTGTTTGATTACAATTATTTAGTCAATGATTTGATGCAGCAGAAATGCTTCAATTCTACCCTGAGTTGGTTAATCAGTTATTTTGATACAATGCAAGTTTTTGTAACTGCACTGAAAAAAACTGAAAATATTACTAATTACTATTAATGGGATCATGGAAAGGATAATCTTAGTAAATTGATTTTTATTGTTATACAGGGAGAACTAGCCATTGTTACTTGTCAAAAAGGCCAACTAATGAACTACAGAAAAAAATGCATGAAGGAAGTGTTGTCTGATTGGCCGCTTTCAACTAGGCAAACTAGTGGTGCACCGATTTGGACAATCCAACAATCCAAAGAGTCGAATATCATATGTAACAACTGAATCCAATTCAGCGGATGAAATTCTGAGTCGGGAACAACCCTTTTATTTACACACGCTGCAATTTGTAAGATAATGTGGATAAGTATTGGTGCTAGTCTTCATTACATAGGCTAAGCTACTCTAACTGGCTAAAGGGCACAGTTTATCGTCTTATGATTAACCACACATTATTGGGTAAGTTCTTAAGAGATTTTTATACGGACCCTCATCTGCGATATTCCATTTTTCTTCTGCCATATTGCTGAGTAATTGAGAAGGCATATTTTAATTAGTGCTTTTTAAAGCCAAGTAATCAAGTTTAATCACATAATTGTGCTGACTCTGAGACTGTTTATAGGTGATAAATGAGCCAGAGAAATCATCTTGATTTTTAACGAATACACTGGTCAGCTAAGACTTTGTCTCAGACCATCTAAGGGGTGATTTTTGTGTACTTTTTTTGTTGATTCAGAATATTTCTGTCACCCATGATGTTTGAGTGATGTAACTTTTAGTCTGCAGTATATTGATAGTATATAATTTCTTAAGAATGTATTGGTATATTAAAATGTAACTTTGCAAAAATGCTTTTATTTCAGTTTGTGAACATCATAAAGAGCCGCAAAATGCTTTAAGTCTGTTATGCCGGAGTTTACCGGCTGTAACACATTTGACCTGTTGAGACAGGATCCTGTGCTCTCTGAAACCAAGCTCTCTGCAAGTTTGTGAATGCTTCTTGAAGTGTAAACATCCATTTGCTGTGTTCTGTTCTTTACATCTGCATTTCATTGACTTTAGTTATTTTAAACAATTACAGGCATTCTACCTAGAAACTGAGTGAATTATTCTGATTTTTTGCTACATTTGTTGTTAACATTTAAAACTCAAACATGGTTTTACCCCACTGATTAGAATTCCACATTTCTGATGTGGGAAAATTAGGCAACTGAAGTCACAGTATGCTTGGTGAATGCTGCTGGACCCTTAAGAGGAATGTTTGTGAGGTCAAGTGCAGCAGAAAATCATACATTTTTACCTTTCTAAATGTCACCATGCACATATACTGTCATTGTATGTATAGCTGAAATCCTTGCATGATAGGGAAATTCTGAATAGATGTTTGAATTGAGCACAAAAATTACTGCAATTTTGTATTCGTGTAAAAAAAGAAAAAAAGCTGATCAGTGATATTGGCCTATACTAGCATGTTAAGCGATATATTGTGCATTTCTAATGCTAACATTTTACTTAGCTAGCTATTTGGCTATCTTGACCATTGCTACCATTGAGTTTCTCAAAAGTGTCAGAGCAGAGACCATCAGGTGGTGCTTCCACTATGAATACTAATGGGCCATCCCCAGGCATCATAGGTTTCAGAAATTTGCATGCTGTTGCTGCTTGGTGAATCTACCTGCAGCACATGCCTTGTAAGAGCGATTATTTTAAGGAGGATTTTGCCAACAAAAATTGATAACTGACTCTATGACAGATTGATGTAGCTGAATCACCACCTTATTTTCATTTCAAGCAATCCATGCACCTTTACACTCCTCGTTTGCCACGTACAGTAAAACAGGAGACAGATTATGGAGTAGGAGTGGGTTATAAGCATTCCCTCATTACTATCTGTGTGTTTGCTCTGTTTTAAATGCAGTTTTTAAAGAGGCAGGACCTGCTGAATGTGCTGGCCAGGATGATGAGGCCTATGTGTGATCAAGTGGTACGTTTGCTCCACTAACTTCCATGCTCTGTCAGCTCTTGCACCACTTCTGCCTCCCCTAACCCCCCTTTATCCCACCCAGCAAGTCAAAGTGACGCTGAATGATGAGGACATGGACACCTTCGTCTTTGCCGTGGGCACAAAAAAGGCGATGGCACGGATCCAGAAGGAGATGCAGGACTTGGTGAGGCTCTCCAGGCGATGCCTTCTCTAATACCTTCAGCAGTTCAAAGGAGCTCAACACATGCAGCTGTTTCCTATTTGCTGCAAACAATGAAATATTCAGTGCTACTGTAAGTCTTTTTGTGTGTTCAGACAAAATGGGGCATCTTTAATGAAATTGTCAAAGCCTTGAATTTTTTAAACGATTACGTACTCCGTTAATTAAGGAGTAAATCGGTGCATATTAAGCATTACAGTACAGGGCTCCAGACTAACTTTTCCAGTAGCAACAGTGGTCCTACCAACTATCTCAGTTGGTTGCACCAGCAGATGATTAGATTGCACCCTTTTTTTTTTTTTTTTTTTTTTTTTTTGGTGTGGCATAATTTTAAACAATGAAATTGCATGCGGAATAATAGTTGTCCTTATTTGCATAACCTACTTCTTGTATTGATGAAAGATTGACAATGACTCAATACTTGATACAGTAACCCCTTCACATTTGTGAAGGCTGGGGGTAGAGAGCACCAAAACCATCCCCACCCCCTCCCCACGTGCACCAACATACAAACAGTAGTGTAAAATTAAACATGTTCATATTTGCCATTGTCAATTAAATTATTCAAACCAAATTTTCCAAATATTTTTATTCTGAAAATGAAGACTTGGAAGTTATCTGAAATGATTCAAAATGAATTGTGTAAGATGATGCGGCTATGTGACAGGCCTAACCTTTTCACTGCTCCTGTCAGGGGTCGCCACAACTTATCTGTTTGCACTTCTTCCAGTCCTCTGCATCTTCCTCTTTCACACCAGCCATCCGCATTTCTTCTCTCACAACATCCATAAACCTCCTCTTAGGTCTTCCTCTTTTCCTCTTGCCTGGCAGCTCTTTTCTCAGCATCCTTCTCCCAGTATACCCAGCATCTCTCCGCTGTACATGTCCAAACCAACGCAATCTCACCTCTCTGGCTTTGTTTCCAAATGTTCCATAATTTGTTCGATGTGATATTCCGTTAAACCTGAGCTGTCCCAATCCTGTCCATCCTCGTCACTCTGAATGCTTCCAAACAATTGGCTTTTGCTCTTTATTTTCATCTTCACCCACTATGCACTGAGTCACTTCCGCCATATTGCAAGCAATCGAGGGAAGGAAAGAAATTTTTAATCGATGGTTTTTAATAATCGAGTAATTGAGTTTAATCAAGTAATCGTGACTGGTCTAATTATATATAAGTATTTTTATATATAAGTTTTTAGGATCCAAGTCATTTTCAGTATTGTCTTTGGCTTACTTGTGATCTGTGAGTTTCTGCGCTTTCTTCAAGCTCCAGAAATATTTCTTTGTTTACAGCCAGTGCACGAATTACCAAAACCATCAATGTTAAATGTGTGAATTTAAGGGGGTTGCAAAACAATCTGAACTATAACTTTAATCACTCTCATCACCACTTGTCTGTCTGGGCACTTCTCTCCGGCTCTCCCTCTCCACCAGCCTGCTCTTTCTTCTCATTTTGTTTTTTTAAATAATCATCTATAAACCACTTAATTTTTGGAACAAATTAACACCACAGCCAAAGAGATTGTTTTACACATTTAATCATCAATGCACATAAACGTATGTAGGAAGAGACCAACTCAGCAAAAAAAACAGACACAGGACCAGGGAAGAGAACTTTCAATCGCAATTTTATTAACGCAGTTCCCATGCCAGAGCAAAACATCATAATGATTATCATGCACTTGCACTGATGTGATCGTGTGGAATTTTAATTCAGAGACTTGGTCATAGTCTGGAGCCCCACAGTATTCTGCATGTTTGGCCATTTTTTGGAGATACTAGATAAATATGCCACTAGATTTTTATTTTTTTTTTTTTTTTTTTTTTTTTAAGCCTTTAAATAAGCTTTCATTCAGATATCGAAGGGCTATGCACTGCCATCATTTGGGTGCGTTATATTGGGTTTGTAACATTATTAATGGTTCTGTCCACAGAGTGAGTTCTGTGGCGACAAACCCAAATCTGGAGCCAAATATGGACTTCCAGAGAACCTGGTCATCTTGTCGGAGATGGGAGAGGTGACTGATGGAATGCTGGACACTAAGGTGAGGGCAGAAGAGTATGTCTGGGGTGAGTTTGTCTCTGAATATTTATGTTAAAGACGACGTGAGCAAGAGGTTCATCAGACTGGGGGAT
>JAODJX010000097.1:31793604-31813343 GCA_026776945.1 Isichthys henryi | reverse complement strand
AACTCCGGTTTGACGCTGTCATGCCGTTACAAAGCTCCCCCCCCCCCCCCTTTACCCCCTGCCTCCAGGGTAAGCAGAAGGCCGAGAAGAACAGGGCTCGTGTGGAGGAGAACTTCCTGAAGCTGACCCACACTCAGCGCCAGGAGGCTGCCCAGACGCGCCGTGAGGAGAAGAAGCGTGCTGAGAAGGAGCGCATCATGAACGAGGAGGATCCAGACAGACAGCGCCGCCTGGAGGTGCATCTGCCACTTCTTACCCTGCTATTCTCATGTGGGCTTCCGGATTGACTGATGAGACTTCTTAATGCCAACCTGGCAGCAAGCTCAGTACTCTCACCTCCGATATTTCAGTGTCCTTACCCTGCCTGGGCGCATTCCTGCACCTGTCTTTGTAGCGACACACTGGAGTCTTATCACGCGATTTCATTAGTGTTTATTAGAGATGTACAGATGAATAGATTCAGGTAGTGATTCAGCTCCATAATCTGTCACATTAGAATCAGTATTTTTGGGGGCAAAATCCTCCTTTAACGATACTCTTACTTCCAGGTTGCATGCTGTCACACTCATGTTTTGCAAGTAGAGACTCAAAGTAGCAGCACTAGCAGGAGAACTTCCAAAAAGTATGACAGCTGCAGAAGGCCCATTAATATTCATAACAGAAGTGTGATTTCTGCTCTACGACACTTTTGGGAAACTCGCACATGTTATGTGGTACAGAACGTTGTCTATAATGGTTGATATTGTTTATGCAACAATGCTTTTGGGAAACACCCCTCTTTTGGAGTGTGAAAAAGTTGTTTTTGCTGGCTAGTCAAGATACTCACGTAGCTAATTGCTACCTTAGTTAAAGGTTAATTTTAACCAATATCATGCATCTTGAGGACTAACATATTGGTATAGCTTGATATTTAAAAATCAAGCTATCGATCTATCACATCAATATTCAAAGATAGTAGCACCTGAGCTAAAGACACAGCCATTAAGATAATGGAGATGGACAGTCAGACATTTTTCATAGTGGAATTTGGCTCATTCATCACTTGGGTCTCAAAGTAGCAGTCATAATTTATTTCTACGGCTGCACAATATCACCTCACGATTATATTGTGCATGTGCAGTAATCACCAGAACTTTAGGTGCCTAATGTAATCATTTGTCTGGATGCCGGATTCTCGGTGGTATATGAATAGTTACTTGCATACACTATTTGGTAAGCAGGTTAGTAATATGCCTAAATTATTGAGAGGCGTATTGACGCCCCACAGCTGGCCTCTGGACAAATATTTACACCTGTCATCACGGGGCTCGGCATGTGCCCTAACCCTAACCCTCGTAAACATGAGGCTCTCTGTGTGCTGATTATGGGAACGGTGTCGTCAGCACACAAGCCCCATGTTTACAAGGAGGGTGTCATCAGCACACAGTAAATCCTGTGTTGATGCCCTTCCAGTAAACGCTGGGTCCCCTGTGCACTGATGACCCCCTTCCCCTAAAAGCGGGGCTCCCTTTAAATGCAAGGCTCCCCATGATCTGATTATGCCCTCCTTGTATAGACATCCTCCCCGTAAATCTAGGTCTCCCCGTGCGCTGATGACTCCCCTTCTGTTACTGCAAGGCTCCCAATTGCAGTGATAACACTCTACTCGTTTCACCCTTTCATTCGCAGGAGGCAGCTCAGCGCAGAGAGCAGAAGAAGATGGAGAAGAAAATGATGAAGATGAAACAGATCAAGGTTAAAGCCATGTGAAGTCAGCATGGGGCAGACCCGAAATCGTGGAGGAATTTTTATGAGTATTCTCTAAGATGTGCCGAAATCAGTGCAGTTTCTGTTTTGGTTATTTACGATTCACATACCATCAATTGTGTATTATAGGTTTAACTTAAATTTTTTTTTTATTATTTTAAACATGCTTAACTATGCATGCATGCAGGAAAACTTTGATCACACAACCTGATGTCTCCGAATTCCAGAGAAATGTAAAAGTTTGACATTTACATGGGTAGGAGCTTATTTCACGCTGGTTATTAATCCATGGGCGTTTGGTGAATTGGGATAAAGTTTAAAGCCTTTCACGGACTGTTGTCTACGAATGCTTAAATTTTTTTCTGTTTTTTGTAAAATTTAAACCTGGTGTACATTTAGGTGTTTATGCTTTCATACTGTAAAAAATGCATTCAGCTGAATTTTTATAAATGAAATTAAATGGCTTTATTTATGTAAAGATTTAAATTCATTGATAACAAATAAACTTCTAAACAGTCATACATTAAAACTGGACGTCCAGAACTTTTAAACATTTTCCAGGTTGAAAAGATAAATATGGCAAAATCTTAAATCTTGTCTGGTGTGTTGGAGGGTAAAGGAGTATAAAACTAACAATCCTTGTATGTCAAGTTTCCCAAAGAGTATATGCACCAATACAATAAAATGTGTTATACCGATAAAGGAATTCTTGCTTGTGGGACACACAGGAGTAGCTTCTCCTATTTTCAATTCCTAGAAAAGCTGTATATCTTTGATCTGTATCATTTAGACAATTGGAAAATGGAAAAGGTTTTTAATTCTTTTGTAATCATAAATAATTTAAAAGGCCGGTAAAAAAAAAAAAAACTACCACTCTTTGTACGCGTAACAGAAGCACCCCTTACCCTCTAGCAGTCATGCACAAGATGTGACGTTTTGTAAGAACCTTGCCACGGCTCTGTGACTGCAAGGAAATAGTGCAATTAAAGTTAACACTCTTGGTCACTATGCCGTAAAATAATTGGAACATCCCAAATTTGTAAATCGGTTTTAGTACTTAAGTGTTGCTGAATGTTCGCAACACAGCAAACACTCGTCAGACACGGGGTCACATTGGCCCGGACAGCAAATAAATTTCTTAGATGACAGAAGAAAGAAATACCTCATGGAATTAATTTGGGATAGGGGAGCTTTCTCTCTGTACAAACTTAAGTTTTAAATTAGCTGTGTAATGGCAAATGATCATTTGATGAGACAGTCAATACTGTTACTGTGTTATTTTCAAAGCTGCTGCCTCACCTTGCTGGGTTCAAACATGATTCACATTCTTCCTTAATTATTCAGCCGCCGGTTTCCGTCCTAAAGAAAAGCTAAATGCTGAGCTGGAGCCTGAATTTCTGCTGCGGGTTATGAGATCCACAGCTCTGCTTCTCTTATAGGAATCACATATAAAATATCATTACCTCAACATGCATTCAATTATATATTTATATATTGATTATTAATATACTTAATATTTAATGATTTCATAACCTTTCCAAACATCCCCAGATGTTGCTTACTGCTTATTATATTACATACATCAAACAAATCACATGCTGTCTGTCAAAGATCAGAACGAATTTATTTGCACTGAAGATGATGTAAAAACCAACAGACTGTTTGTAGCATATAGCCATGGTGAAATGGTAAGCACCAAGTAAGCTGAAAAGCGAAATACACAAACTGATGAAGAGAGAGAATAAAGTCTAACAATTAAGCTGGTTATTTCAAACCTGCTTCATAAAAACAAAAACTATACTGTCAAAAGCATTTTTTCCAGATGAAGATATTAAGAAGCATGCATTCAATATACAAGAGCTTATCCATACTGTAAGTGAATCATGTTTGTGCCCAGAATGATGCACAATTTAAATCAGTACCTCAATACATCACGGTTACACTGAACTTTGCCTCAGAGAGGTTTCAGGTATCAGAAGCAGCTGCAGAATTACTACAAGTGACATATATGCTCACCAGCCTGCTCATCACAGTAATCATTTGGCTGTGTGAAGAGTGACTGTGACCTGCAGGAGGCAACGTCTGTGCCCAGGCATGTCCCATCTACGCACCTGGGGGGTGAGTCAGTGTAGATGGGGTGCAGTGCTTCTGATCACATCCTGTTTGTTCCTTTATTAAGTTTGAAAAGGGCTCAGACAAAAACAGTTCTGTGTTAAAACAAATATCCCATATGATGGCATCATCTGTAATAATAGGAATAAATAGTTATAGTTGCTAACATGGCGTTAGAAGTCAACATAACTAAAGTTATGGTCAGAGTATAGGAGTATTACAACAGAGTAAATAACTCAAATGGTAAAAATTTCATTACTGTAGTATTACAAATCAGTTAAAACCTAAAGATGCTTAAGCCTCTAGCTTGGCTTTACTCCATATCTTTTTTAAAAAATCAGTAAAATGGTACCTTTGCCAGTTCCAAAGAATGACGATACAATAAAATGTGCATGTAAGACATACAGGTTAAGTTTCACCTGATAAGACCATGAGTAACCTGGTTTGCCCCATATGAGACCTTGTATAAATGATTCGAACCCAATTGAAAGATTGTCATCTTACCGATACTTGAGCTGATCTCATTAAGTTCATCATTCATTCAGCATGCTATATTTTAATTATATCAGAAACGAGTAGAGATTCAGGATCTGAACGTGGTACTAAACACTGCGATATATGTGAAGTAAGGGCCTTTTTGGAAGTGTTGTCCACCTGTCCATCCCCAGGCGCACTGCAATGACCTGGCACTCAACAAAAATGTATACTGTACATCAGAGACTGACAATTCCAGGATGATCTGTTTTCAGACCCGTATTCAGAATGAGGTGTTCAGAGCTTGCAAACAAGACATTGAGTCAGTGAAAATTAAATATGCCGTCAGTTTACTATCAGTAAAATCTGAAGAACTTTCCCCTGGTATTCAGATAACTAATATTCGGTTGGTTAACCGTGACTCTGCAGCAGAGACTTGATGATTTCCAGCTTTAGAGCAAACTGTACAGTATATATGGGGATGTGAGTCGGAAACCTTTCCTTAATGTCCAACTGCTCATGGAGAGTTTGGATGGGCCTAGGACTTTTTTCTTTATTTGAGTCCAGTATATTTACTTTCTTTAGTTCCCAGAGAGGAACACTGCAGAATTGAGTTTGGTGTAGAACGTTCAGATCAATTTTTAGTTTTTCCAAGTGAAGTTAGATTCTTAGTGAAAATGATTGAAAGTAGACCAAAATACATCTTTACAGACATGAAGGGATTTTTTATTTTTTTTTAAGCTTAGATGCATGCTCCAGGGCCAGTTTCAAGCATCTTTTTTCAACTGAGGGTACATTAGCCTCCACATTTAAGCTTTAGATGAGGAAAGTGCGAAAAGCTGAAAAGCAAGCCATATATCTTGGTGATGAACAGTGTCTACCAACTATACATACTAATTCTTTGTTGAGCCTGAGACAATACTTCCATAATCCAATGTGGACAGACAGAACTAGCATGCAGTTACAGGCGTAATGATACTGAGCTTTCGTGACCTGTTTTGTTTTTCCTAAAACTTTTAAAGCATCTAAGCTTTTTTTTCTTAAAATCTGTCATGTGGGATGAAAGACAAGTCAAGACAAATATGACCAGGAATTTTTTTTCTATCACTGCTTTAAACAGATTTCCATCCATAAACAACTCTGATCACTAATGTAATTTGCATAACTGGCAGAAGTGTGCAGACTGTTCTTGTTTTAGTGAACCTGAGACCATTAATACCACTAACTGTGCATCTGGTTTATAGTAAACTTAAGTTTCCTGTCTGTTTTTTTCTCTATAGCAAATGCAGACATAATTAAGAAAGAGGCTATAATGAACATCGGTTCCAAAGTAGTAATAAATATACATTATCTTAATTTAAAAATCACTCAAAAATGACACGAGGATAATAATATTCCAAGCAGATAAAACCCGTTTTAGCATTCAAGGCCTAAATCTGAAAGTCAGTAGGGATGGCCACTTGTAAACATTTTGAAAAAGGTTGACATTAGGTATGCAAAGCCAGAACAATGGCATGCAGAATTTTTTGATGTTTAGCAGCATGATGACATCATACCTCTGTGGACTGTATTTACCTCAGAGCAGAAGTTAGTCAGAGGAAGTATTTTATACACAATATAGTTTTTGTGACTAAATGGAAATAACCTGCAATAATTAAATTCTGACTAATGCAATATAACATAGCTAGCTAACTAATTTTTATAATATTGATATAATAGAAATGTTTAAACATAAGCACTGACATAATGCAGTTAACTGAGCCACATGCATATTGGTGTTGACCCATGTGGGGCCTCATTCTCACTCCCCACGTGACTCACCCCACAGGGCACAATGCAAGTCTGCAGATTGGCGTCATTCAGCATGTCGCACAAACCACAACCATTCCCATTCCCATGTAACCATTCCCGTCAGTCAAATACCAGTATTCATATTTGTTTTCAGTTAGTTTTTAATGTGCAGTCAAACTCTGCCTTGGTCATAAGAAATTATATTATTTTTTCACCTCACACAATACAGCCTTATAAAACAAAATGCAGCTGCTATGGCCAGTTCAACTGTCTGTGAGTCTGTAAGTCTACCATCTTCATATTGCCGAGGAACATATTCGTCTGAGTGGCAGTGACCCTGCCTAGCCTCACGAAACAATGTCGCCATTCAGGCATCCAATCCGCGTCCTGCCACAGCAGCTTAAATGGTGATTATCGTGTTTAAATTTGCTTGATATTATGCGTTAGTGCTCTCCTCAGAACATTCCAACTCCAGAACATTCTGGTTTCATTCTTACCTACGTCTCTTCGGGTTTAGCCTTTCCAACTAAATAACTACTTGTCGAAAACGGCAACATCTTGATTGGGATCAGTAGGGCTCTGTTACATCCTTTAACCACACACGTCTAGGAAGGTTACCCTTTCACCCCGAAACACAGAGGCCGTGCCACAGTTGTCACCAGACTGGGCTTTTTTATAGAGGTCTGTCAGGATGGACAAGGCGCTCTGCTGCTGCCTGGTGACTGCTTGCTACACGGCACCCTTCTTGTTTTCACATGGCCATAAAGGGGTTCCGTTCCCAGCTGCGCCCTCGCACTGGGTGAGGCCCGGGCCACTGTGTCAAGCTCAGCACCATTTCAAAAACGCGTCAATGGTCAAACACGAATGCCGTTTCCTCACACCCCGGGCTCTGTCCGCTGATGCATAATGTCAGCCTTTCATGGATCAACAACAAGTGCCAGACAGTTCTGAAAAGCGTTTTCTCATGAGCAAAACAGACTTCGATTCTTCTCTATTAGGTCCAAGACACCATGGTCTGCATGCAAAACACCAGTATAGTCTTTGGTCTGGGAGGACAATTCTAAAATTATTAGCACTCAGCCTCTGTGTGGAGGAAGAATTGAGGTGGTGGGGTGCATATACTGGGGTAAATGAAGATAAGGGGGCGAGCAGAGCTCTAGTGTGTTCAAGCACTTTTTAAATGATCTCCCCCCAATCTAAAATGGGAGAGTAAAAAGACACCACGCAAGAGTGATGCAATTTTTATAAGTGCAACCAGGCATCCAGTGTTGGCTAACATGTGATTCTGCCACAAAGAAGCAGGGTGACCTTTTCTTGTTTACACACTGATGGGACGATGTGTCAAACAGGAATGTGAACAAATGACCAATCAGAATTTGCTCGCAGGTCACATGTGAGTATATAAGTGGGCTCAGTGTAAGCACTCCTTTTCTGAAGCTCTCCTCTAGGGCACATTCTTCCCTGAGCCTCCCACCTCTGCCCCCCCAGATGTGTTCAGGTCTGCTCTTTTGCCAGTCCAAGGTACTCGGGGTTCTCTACTGCAGGCATGGCGAAGCCGTTGGTGATGCCATTGGTGAGGTGCATGGGTGTGGGTGCTGTGGCCTTCTCGGCCCCAGCCTGAGTGTGCAGGCCTAGGTAGTAAGGACAGACAAACGCAGGCGATGTGCTGCCCAGGGGGATGATGTACTCCGGGTTCTCCACGCTGTTCCCGGAGCGCAGGCCATTGAGGGGGTGCCGCACTCCAGCAGATGTCTTGCGGGGCAGGGTGCTGGAGTGGACGGGGGTATCTGCGGTGCCGTCTGCAGCAGTCTGGTTCACGTATTCTATTGGAAGGGGTGTGAAGTACAGGTACAGCCTTTAGGCAGCTCATACACACACACACACACACACAAGTTGGTCTTCCTATCTAGATGGGGACCGTCCATTCATTTCCAAGGAAAACCCCTAATCCCAAATCACGACACCCTTAACCCCTACCCAGTACTAACCTTAATCATAAGCGACCAACAAAAATACAAGACTATTGGCACTTTTACTTTTTTGATTGCATTCAGAGATTTTTATAAAATTGACGTTATCCAAATGGGGACCTGAAGAAGTGTCAGGTTTTACCAGACTTTGGGAACATTTTGGTCCCCAAATATGATCCAGGCAAACCCACACACACACACACACACACACACACACAGAGCAGGTCTCACCTGGTTGCCGGCGAGCTCCACGGGGGAGGGTATGTGGGAGGCCAGGCAGCCTCGCACTCATGGCCCCCAGGTCGCCATTGGCAACCGTGGCTTGTGAGGGGTCTTCGCAGTAGCGCCCCTGACTGCTGCAGTCTTCCGCCCCCGCATCCAGGAACACAGAGTCGGAACGGCCCCCTGCAGAATGATGGGACATGCTACGTGCCAGCAAGGGGTACCGGGGTACCCAAGGGCTGCCTGCGGGGGACCGAATGGCCAGAGCGGGGCACTGATCCTGCCCGAGGGTGCTGACAGACGAGTACAGGTACGGCCCCCCTACCGAGGCCCCATCTTCCACACACTGCCTGGCGCTCTGTGTACAAAGGGGAGACCCGGTTATCACTCTGCTTGTCGGTTCTCTTCTTATGACCCCGCGGGACGTTTCTGACCATGTGTG
Organism: Isichthys henryi; assembly: GCA_026776945.1. Lineage (NCBI taxonomy): Eukaryota > Metazoa > Chordata > Actinopteri > Osteoglossiformes > Mormyridae > Isichthys > Isichthys henryi. The sequence continues at coordinate 31,804,586 of JAODJX010000097.1, read as the reverse complement.
ATGGGTGTCTGAAGGGCCCGTTCCTGGCTGCAGAGGCCGGCTGGGGCACCAGGTACTCCTCGGCGTCCAGGAGCTCTCGCATGTCCCCCCCCTCCTCCTCCAGCAGCATGCGGAAGAACTGGCTGTCCACTGGGCTAGACTGGCTCATGTTCCCATCATTCTGAGGGGAGGAAGGTAGGGGATGGGTGCTGAATATATTTAATCATATCACAGATTCTCTCATTCCAAAGGCCAATTCTGCACAATTTCGTATCGGAACCCTGCTGGAGTAAGCAGCCAATAGCCTCAGTACAGTTCTGTTTAATTTGCATCGCAGCAGTGTGCCCCAGTCCCTGGGTCCCCCTCGACTGTCTACATTTGAACATTCCCCTGAGAAACTGCAGCAACAGGAAGGGAAGGAAGCTGACAATAAGCAGACAGTAGAGCTCTCACCTGTATGACCACGTATCGGGGGGGGTCCCGGGCCATCGTGCTGAAGTCTGTGACCAGCTCGCGAAACTTGGGTCGACTTTCTGGATCAATCATCCAGCCTGCAGGTTAATGAATGCAGGTTAAACCCTCTTTTGCTAGTGGGCAAACCGGCCCTTTATTGGCTGCTGCCATGTCAAGCTGGAAATTCCATGTGCTCCAGGATGGGTAAAATATTCTCTCTTCTGCCAAGTTCCAGGGCCCCCGTCCAGGTCCGGGCCCCTGAATCATTCCACCTCACATACTGAACCCCGAGCTCTGGAGTCCAGAAACCATGAGCAAACCAGGCATAATAAAATGCAGTAGAGATTCTTTTGAATTTGTCTCCTCCATCACCAAAACTCATGAGGAGAACCCAGGAACATAATAAGCAGGTTGGCCAGTCTATACTCACACTTGACCATGATCATGTAGACATCGATGGTGCAGATGAGGGGCTGCGGAAGCCGCTCCCCACCCTCGAGCAGCTCCGGGATCTGCCTGGCTGGAATCAGGTCATAGGGTTTGGCTCCGAACGTCATCAGTTCCCAGATCGTCACCCCTGGGGACATGGAGGGGTGAATAACATCAGCATATGGTCCAATATGTACACTGCCAATGAGAGGCACGCAGGCACAGACTTACCGTAGCTCCACACGTCGCTCTGGTGCGTGAATTTCCTGTGTAAGATGGACTCCAGCGCCATCCACTTAATGGGCACCTGCACACAAAACCGACAGAGAACTACTGATGCGTGGCAGGGTGCTGGGCAAAGGCGCAATAATGATGAGCCTCAGCACAATGAGTTACAGTAGGGGCATGCAGGGGAACACAGAGAACAAAAGCATCTGTCAGAGAGGGCAATGGGGGGGCTGAGTGCCAGCTAAATCACAGGCTTAGCAAGACGGGCTGGTGCTTTCTACTGCTGCTGCTCCTCAAGTTAATAACCCAAACATTTGCTTCTAACAAATTCCAGCAAGTACAGTGTGATAGAGGTGCATGTTGGGATACACATCCATAGCCCATATTGGTCCCGCTATGCGTATCCCATCTACAAACATTAAAACACAACAATTAGGCCCTGTGACCCACACAATGGTTTGTGTGCAGAATATGCGGTCAGATGTGAAGAGAAATAGGAATACGATAAGAGAACTGGAAGAGGCTTTGGACTGTGTCACCCATGGCAGAGCAGACAGGAAGACACTGCGTGTTGCTGTACTTTGCCGCCTTCCGCGTGGTACTCTGTCTCATCGATGTCGAGCAGGCGAGCCAGTCCGAAGTCTGTGATCTTGACATGGTTGGGATCCTTCACCAGCACATTGCGGGCAGCCAGGTCTCTGTGGACGAGCCGCACCTCCTCCAGGTAGCTCATTCCCTGTCCAGGCACATGGGGATGTTTCTCCACTTTCCACTACCAAGCCCGGCCATCACCTGCCCCCGCCGCCCCAGGAACCCTGCCCATGCTGCAAGCTCCAAGTCCTCTGATATCAGATGTGGGCTGGCTCACCTTGGCGATCTGTACACACCAGTTGAGCAGGTACTGGGAGCTGACACGCTCTTTATTCTCGCGCACATAGTCCAGCAGGCAGCCATATGGCATGAGCTGGGTGACCAGCTGCACAGTGGATGTCAGACAGATGCCCAGCAAGCGGCAGACGTAGGGACTGGCCACGCCCGCCATCACGTAGGCCTCCTGCGAACAGAGCCATGGTTTCTCACTCTAGAGGTACACATTCACCGTGGGTACAGGCGCTTCTCCAGGAACCGAGCCATACCCAAAACCATACCACGAACTGAGACTAATTCCAGCTCACTTTGGTTTTCTAATGTAGAAGGGTCGATTCAGAAAAGGTGTTGCTGAGTTTGGAGAGTGACAGTGGCGTAATCCCGAAGAGACGCATATTTACTGTCCACACGGTGTACATCAAGGTTTACTGCGTGCTAAATTCTGCTAGCATGTCTGTGTGAATTGCCGTGTTGTTAGCACCAAATGCTAGTGGAATTAGTATTAGTATTCGCATGTGTAAATTTGCATTACATATTCATTGTGTTCAGCTGTTGTATACTACTTTTTTAAGTAGGCGCTTGAAAATTTTCAAGTTCTGAGTTATCGAGAATGCATCAATACATTGTGATGTGCTATACTATTGATAATGAACAATGTATAGAATATGCCCTTTCAGATAATACGTGAATATTAAATGCAGATCACTGTGCATCTCAACCAATAAGATGGTGGTGACACAACCAGCTTGGTTTAGGCACACTTTCGGTTCTGCGATCTGTCAGCACAGGTGCGGCTTGCATACTTCGCAATGGAAAACTGACAATTTTTGGTACAGGTCAGGTTGATTCCTGGTGGTAATGGAAAAATACCATAACTCCTCCAGCTGGTCACTGAATGCTCTTTCACATCTTACACTTACAGTTATTAGCCAGCTGCTTTTCTCTATAGCGTCATAAAGCCAGTTCCAAGGCTGCTGTAAGGGCCTTGCTCAAGGGGCCAATGGTGAGGTGTCATCACTCTGATAGCTACAGGCTTCGAACCAGCAGCATAACCTACTGACCACACACCACATGTGCTCTCCAAGTTTCTCACTCTACAATTCATTAATAGGTTTAAAATGGGCTAAGTTAAATAAAAACACCCTTTTCAATGTGCATAGATATGCATAAAGTGGATGTGAGGGATGCAGTTAATATTGCAAATCCTGCAGCTCAGGACTCTGAATGCTAGCATTTAACAGCTGATGGAAGGGGACAAGCACCCCCCCCCCACAGGTGCATAAAAGCAAGGTGTTCAGACTCACATCCAGGATGTCCTTGTTGGCCTTTGGTGAGGTGTTCTCCAGCAACACCTTTATAGCTACTGGGATTTTCACAGTCTCCCCATCAGGGGACCACACCCCCTGTGAGGAAAATTTTCATTTGTTATTTGCTTTACATTTACATTCATTTTCATTTATTTGGATCAACAAGCTGCATTTTCACACTCTAGACATGTCTAATCAGAGACAATCGCATAGCATAGCAGGGATGGGCAACTAGCATCTCGCAGGCCGCAACTGGCCCTTTCAGCTCTTTTTTACAGCCCGCTTGCTGTGCACAAGTATTACAAGTATATTTTATGAATGAACAAAAAGAACAATACAAATGAGAGGAGGCCATTCGGCCCATCAAGCTCGCTTGGGGAGAACTAAACTAATAGCTCAGAGTTGTTAAAATCTTATCTAACTCTGATTTAAAGGTACCCAAGGACTCAGTGAGCACTAGGTGGAGCTGGAAACAGTTACCTGTAAAAACAGAACACTTAGGGTGAGATGAACATCGAATTGAAACGAGTAGTGCAAAGCCGACTACCATCCCATCATTACTGACAAATATTTGTCTGTCCACAGCGCTTCTTTCCATTTTCTGCTGCATGTTGTATTGTGTGTGTTTTAAAATGTCTTGTTTAGCTGTCTGATTTTTCATAGTTATATTGTCCAGATGTTATATCGCAATATATGGTATTCTGATGGTATTTTCAAACATTATGTTGATTTGTTGTTAATATATAGGTGTATATATGCCTATGTATACCGTATTTTTCGGACCATAAGGCGCATTTAAAAGCCTATATTTTTCTCAAAAATCAACAGTGCGCCTTATATTCCAGTGCGCCTTGTGTATCACTTCCAGCTGTGTTTACGGAACTAGCTGCGCCGCTGAGTATTTTGCCCATGGGATTTTGCCGCCTCGCGGAGTAATACACATTATGTTTTGACATAATAATTACCGTAACATTGTCGTGTGTATTTAATGACCCCAAAAAAGGCTCCTGTGAAGAGACATGCTTACGAAGCGGAATTCCTGTATTCTGTCCCTGAGCACCCTGAATAAACCCCCGTATTCCTGCCGTTTACCCCCGTATTCCTGCCTGCCTGCTTCCTGTTCGCTCGCCTGCCCGAACGATTGCCCGCTTCACCGGCCCGATCGTGACAGAGGAATGAACTGACAAGTATGTGTATTGTTTTGTATTTCACGAGTTACAGCTGAAAACTTTTGAGTTTTTAAAATTATTCAGTTAATTTCGTATTTCATGAATTAAAACTGAAAAATGTTGTGAGTTATTGAAATTATTGACTTTATAATAAATAAATTGAGTAATATTTGAATTATCTGGCCGCTTTGTCTTGCTTAATTGATGCGCCTTACAATCCGGTGCGCCTTGTTTATGAAAATTGACACAGCTATTTATAGTGCGCCTAATGATCCGGTGCGCCTTATGGTCCGGAAAATACGGTATGTTGTACTGTACTGTACTGTACTGTTCTGTTCATTTATTTCTAAGTTACGGGCATTTCTTACCTATGGGTACCCCTTGGTTCCGCTCTGCCCGGATAAGGGAGGTTTGACTACTCCCATAATTATTTAGTGATATTCAAGGAAAACTTTGGTTATGATGAACTGAAGCATTTTAGAAATCAAATGGGTAAAATATACTTTTTTAAAAATGTGTCGACTTAAAATATTGATGTCAACGTCTCTTCATCATTGACATCATTGACTGTCGGTTAATCGTGACAGTCCCAGTTATTAGTGTTCAGTCATGAATTGTTACTAGTTAGACAAATATGAAGGAATGATGGTATGGACCAGATTATTTCTTAATTTTATGAAACTAAATACTGACCTAGATTGTTGACATAAGGTGATGAAACTTCTCAATGAGATGTCACTGGAGTGTCTCTATTTTCCATGAAAGATTTTCAAATACAGTTTCCTACAGAACAGTTTCATTTTATCTGCTATTGAGGCTAGTGAAAGCTTGTCATAATATATCCTTAGCAGTTTGTGTTCTAAAATGGCATGGAAGTAGTCGCTTGGGTAGTGTATGTTGGGGAGCAAGTTGATAAACAGAGATCAAGTCTGTTTGTTACACAGAGCTGGTTCTGCTCAGTGAGGGAATGTGTTGATGGAGACTGAGCAGTGTGTTTGAGTCGAATTTAAACACTTGCCAACAAAGGAATTAGTTTAGGTGGTCTGGCTCACCCCACTTGACTTTATTAATGGAATCGAAATGGGTCTCTGTGCTGAGTTTCTTAGACTGTGGGTCTCACTTTTATTGCTGACTATTCTGCAGACTGGCTACCGCTCTGGGGAGTGGCACAGTCTTACTCTGACCTTCTCATCAGATTCCATGGTGCCATTTGGCAGTGGGCTTGCCACCCTTATTTTTCATGGTCTACTGTCATTGCATTTTGTTTAAGATGTGATTGATTTATGAGGGCAAATAAGAGGGGTGTAAGTGTCCTAGAGTGAGTTGAAGTCAGATAATGAACCCAGGACCTCAGTTCTTGTGCTTTTTTTGTTCTCACTTACTATGCAAGACAGGATTATTTCCTCTTGCTTCAGTAAATGCCCATGATGGACCTCCTCAGGGCTTCCAGCTGCTGGTGACATCCATTTTGGGTTTTGTCTCATTCCCCTATCCTCACTCATTTTTTCCCCCTCTACAGTCCACACAGATGTCTTTACTCTTTGCAGACCAAATTATAAAGACATATAAACTATAAAATAATAAATATGCAATTATGCACTGACAAAGTATTACACAAAAACAATTGGGGGGGGGGGCAGCTCTGTAGGGTGGGACTTGGAAGGTTGCCAGTTCAAATCCCGTGGTTATTCTACCGTTTGGCCCCTTGAGCAAGGCTAAGGCTCCAAGGACTGGCTGACCTTGCAACTGGCACAGCGCACACACTCAAGCATACGTTTAGGACAGGGCAGTGTGCCCTAAAATTATCACAATATTTTCATAGATTATCACGATTTTCATATGTTGAAAACTTTAAAATGTGACAGGTGGTTTTGAGTTTTTCTAATTATGATGACCAAATAGTTTTACTAATAGTTATGGAGTGTGTAACAGGTATAATAATAAATACCTTGATGGTATTGGCTGTGGGAGAAAACTCGATCCAGCATAAACCCACATGCACACAAGATGGACATTCAAACTCTATGCACCCAAAATGGCAGTGTAGGGTGACAGCGCTACCCACTGTACCAATACTATGCCTGCATGATGTGCAATTTTAATATCAGCATTACAAGTAATGCACATGCAATCATCACATGCAAAAACCACAAAAGCTGGGTTAAGGTAATAAGTTGCGTAAACACATTTAACTCTGTCATAATTCCAGAGCTTGTTCTGTTTCCTTTCTAATGGTTCTTTTTCAAGATTATCTGGCATCTGTTAAAAAAAAAATTCAGTCTGAAGTTTACCATCTCTGCTTTAGCATGAGCTCTGCATGCACTCTCCGAGACAATCATAAGACTTTCATCCTTGCTGTTGAACTCACTCATAGACAGTGTGGCGCATTTGTGAGCAATTTAATGAAATGAGTGAGGGGGAGAAATGGACAAAAGCTGGTCCTCAAAACGCGTTTTGTCTTTTGCTCTATGGTAACGTTTTAAATTGCATAGAGACACTATTATGCAAAAGCAAGTGATTTGTCAGCAATGTTATGTCTCTGTTGGCACAACGTGATGATAGGCGAGGCTACTGCAAGAGCCCAAAGAGAATATGTCTGTGGCCAGCTATGCATTATTGGGTCCATGGATGTTTTCTTTTAAGATGTTGTTGCATTGCAGTCATGCCATTATACTTTTATACACTATAATGCCGAAAGTATTAGGACACCTGCTTTTACATACACATGAACTTTAATGACATCCCATTCATAATACATTGGCTTTAATATGGAGCAACCCTTTGCAGTTCTAACAGCTTCTGTGGAATAACGGAATGCTTTAGTACAACAACAAATTTATTTTTGTAAAGCGCATTATCACAACATTACATCGTCTCAAAGCGCTTTACAGCATCCGCACCCAAAGCCCCCAGTGAGCAAGCCAAAGTAGAACCACTAAATGTATTTCGTCTTTTGCCGAGTCATGAAAGGCACCATGAAATACATTTTGTCCATAAAATGATCGATTCCGTCTTTAAATAATGCTTTTTGTGGCACAGAGTGTATTATGTGCACGTAAATGACACTTGGTGACCTATATAAGAGCAGAAAAAATTTCATTACATGTCATTCCAATGTGAAAATAAGACTTGATTAACTGAATTCTGTCAATTATATGGCCTCTGTATGTATCTGAAATTGTAAGAGATTCATACAGATTTATACTAAATCCCATGAGACGTTTAGGGCACACAGATCATCAATGAAAGTCCGATGACGTGTTGTTTGGGGCGGCCTTGCTTGCATCTTCCTTTTGGGGGCGTCCAGGTGATGGTGGATTTGGGCAGGCGTAGTGGTTGTTGGCGGAGGATGCACCTCCGAAGCGAATGCGTCACCCGGTCACGATGTCGTTGAGGGGGCAGCTGGCAGTTTCGCAATGAATCTCTTCATTGGTAACACGGTCCCGGTATGAGACTGGCAGGATTCCTCGTAGCCACCGTTGTTGTGCGACATCGAGTCTTTCGGTTTTAGCCGACGCCTTCCATGCTTCACAGGCATGGCATTTTACTCATCTTAATCTTAGTGTACTTTGTAAATATGCCAGATTTATGTGAAGCTTGTAATTTGACATCAAAGTTTAACATTGCAAAATGCAGTTTGGAACACTTGCAGAAACATTATAAAATTATATGATAGTGGTGGAAGTTTGTTTTTGATTCCAGATATCTGATCACCAAAGTCTTGCCTACATGAAGATGACTAAATGGTGTAGTTGCAACATTCAGTTGGATAAATAAATAAGAAAAACCCTAATTCGTGTCACTCTTTCTGGTCTTCCTCCATTGAATATGTAGGAGCTCTCGTGTATGCATGAGCCCCCCCACCCTCCTTTTTTATGGCACTGGTGGAGATGTATTTGGATCGCGTTTCACTGTTGCGTTGTTCATCAAATTACCATGCGACTGCGATTTAAATACGTGGTAATGTGGCTATTTAGAATGCAAATAGTGATCATCATGTGAGGGCGGTACTAACCGTCCCGATGCAGATAAAACAGATTTTTTGCCCTTTTAACCTAATTTTAAAAACTTTAATACTTCCGACAATGGACGTTTTGAAAAGAATAGAGATTACGGATTTAGTCAGCGTTTTTTTCATGTTTCTACAATAATATTTTTATGAGTTATGAACTGAAATACATGAGAAAGATATGCGGCATTGCCGATGATGCCGTCATCCCCAGACTGTTAATCAAAGTTTAGTTGAGTAGTCGTGACAGAACAAGTCACTCATGTTGAATTTATATTGAAATTCTTGATCGAATGGTTGCGATGAAATTTAAAATAGAGGTGTGCCAGGTCAGGTCAGGTTAAGTTGGGAAGCATGCACTGGTACAGCATGTTACTGCACCCGCCACATGATGAAACAATAATCTGCAATGACATTCACCCTCAGGGAATTGTGCCACATGACCATAGTGCCTCATTTGGGGCCCCCCGGGCAACTGCTCCTTTGACACAAAAACCAGCAGTACCCAAGAATTCTCCAAAGAGACATGGTACCAAAGGAGTACAGTCCTCATCTCAGGTCATTGGATATCATCCGTGTCTCGCAGCCATACAGCAAAACATGGAGTACCACTAAAGACAGGATGAAGGTCCAATTTGCAGAGATATTGGAAGCACCTCACACCCCTTTCCAGCAGCATCATGACCATCCCTGCTCTCCCAATCTGTCTATTGATTTTGTAGGAAGATTCATCAGATAAATGAATATCTCTGTGCAGTCGACATTCTTCCCGCAGACAGACAGACTGCTGATGGTTGTGCCCAATAGGTCTTTAAAGGCCTGGACCTTAGTTTTTATCCAGGCCACTTGCAAGCCCAGACACTCAGACTCCTCACTCAGTGTCTTGAGAGCCCCAGTCAGAGCCGCCTTTGATGATCATGGCATTGTCGACAAAGTCAAGATCAGTGAATATTTCACCAACAAACGCCCTACAGCCTCGGGGCCCTACAACCCTGTTCAGTCCTTGTAAGCAATGAATAGAGTAGGAGCAAGAACACACCCCTGATGAACTCCAGAATCAACTGGGAAGAACGCTGAGGTTCTGCGTCCACTCTGCCCTGCACTCACAGTACCAGTGTACAGGCCGGCTATGACATTTTCGGATGTCCCACAGGGTAGCAGGGCCAACTGATTCGAATGCTTTGTGAAATTTTACAATAGCTGCAAAGAAACTCTGCCGATACTCATGTTTGTGCTCGATGAGAACCCTCAGAACCAGGATGTGGTTGATGATACACTTCTTAGGCATAAAACCAGACTGCACCAGTTGTAGAGAGCTTGGAGAGCAAGTGATCACAAATGTTGAGGATCACCCTAGCAAGGAACTTACCCCGCACTAATTGCAGGGTTATCACTCTGTAGTTGTCACAATCTAGATGATCACCCTTCCCTTTCCAGATAGGGATAACTAGTCCTATTTTCCAGTCAGTTGGGATGACTACTGTCTCCCAAATGGAAGCGAAGATTGCTTGCAGTACCAGGAACACAGCCTTACCACCAGCCTGGAGAAGTTCATCCTGGATACCACAGATCCCTGTGGCCTTCCCTACCCCCAGGTGGTTCACCATTTATCTAGTCTTAGAGAGATTGAGTAGTTCACAGCTAATCGGAGCATCAGCCTCAAGAATTGTGGATCCAGAGATGTCCAACATCCTAGCGGGAGGATCAGCTTTAAACAGCTGCTCAAAGTAATTGGCCCAGCAGGTCCCAACTGCAGTGTCATCCATAAGGATCGTTCTATTACCTACCCTGCCTGCAGCTCTCCAAGGAATGGATTTGGATGTGCATATTGCTTCAATTCCTCTGTAAGCTGGATGTAGGTCACTAGACCACAGATGGTTTGTCACCTGCTCACAGATTCGTCTAACAAACGCCTCCTTGTCTGCCCTCAGAGCCCATGTAGCCATCCTTCTCAGTTCCCGGTACAGAATGGAGTTGCCATCAAGTCATGCACTATGACTTGTCTCAATAATATCCAGGGTGCCTTCTGAGGTAAAACACCTTCTCCTGGGAGCACCATCAACACCAACCCGCAGCAACCTTCAGCGTCTTGTCACGAATGATCTCCCACATCGTATTGGTGTCAGCAGTTATACCCAAGTCTTAAAGTTTCTCACACAAACTGCATGCAGGCTTATTAGCCTGATCTTGGAGTCTAGCCAGGTCCACCCTCATTCTCCTAGTAGATGTTAATTTACTGGATATAATCTGAATCTTCAGAGTAGCAATAAGAAGTATGTGGTCAGAATTCACAAACTGGGCACTTCTGTAGACCCTGCATTTCTGTTGAAATCTCCATTGTCTGCCCATCAAGATGTGACTTATCTCCTTCACTGCACCACCAGTATTGAACAGTGTAGCTCATCCATCCATTTTCCAAACCGCTTATCCTACTGGGTCACGGGGGGTCTGGAGCCTATCCCGAAAGTAATGGGCACGAGGCAGGGAACAACCCTGGATGGGGGGCCAGCCCATCGCAGGGCACACTCACACACCATTCAC
>JAODJX010000097.1:31762112-31774797 GCA_026776945.1 Isichthys henryi | reverse complement strand
CAGGCCCCATGGGTGTAGGCCTGGCCACCAGGCGCTCACCATCGAGCCCCACCCCCAGGCCTGGCTCCAGGGGGGGGCCCCGGTGACCCGCGTCCGGGCAAGGGAAAACGCGGATCCAATATGTTTTTCTTCATGAGGGGTCTTGTGAGCAGCAGAAAGCAGAAAGATCAAAGGAAGGAATACACAGAATAAGGAAATGGAAAAGAGTTAACCACATTATGCCAGCAAATATGGAAAACAACTGAATGGCTTATAGAACGGAAGAGAAGATGGATTCAAGGTAGATTCAAGGCAGGCAGAGGAACAAGAGACATCATTGCTGATATACAATAGATAATCAAAAAAAGAATACCCGAAGGAGATCTGCTTTACTGATTACAACAAAGCCTCAAATTGTAATGACCATGTCACACTATGAAATGCTCTCAGGAAATGGCTGTAACAGTACATGTCACAGTCCTTATGAAGGATGTCTACACTGCACATCAAGCCACAGTTAGGACAAGGTGAACAGGGAGAAACTGGTTCCAGGCTGGTAAAGGAGTTAGACATGGTTGTGTATTATCACCATGCATATTCAATTTGTATGTAGATCACATGAGAGGAAGATGACGACTAGAGAGGACTTCCGATTAGTGGTAGACACACCAAAAATGCTGACGCTGATATGCTAATGACCTCATTCATAAAGGAAAATTAAAAAGATCTAAAGCCATGGTCCTGGAAAGAAAAATTATATTTCCTAAGTCCCATTATGGGTGTGGAAGCAGGACAACTAAGGGGCAGAAAGAGTACTAACATCTTTGAACTCGATAGGCGAAGGCTTTTAAGAATATCACAGATCTCTGCCAAGCATGGGACTTGACCCATAACTGTGTGGACAAGGATGGATTTCAAATCCAGCGAGCTATACACCATCTAAACTCTCAATCAAAGTACAAATGACCTAAAGTTATCTTCTTTTGGCAAAACCCCAATCTGTTAGCGAAAACCATTAGGAATACTGGTGAGGTCAAAGAGGGTGAGGACAAACAGCAACAACATGGGTGGATTCCATGCTGACAATGGATATTCTATTGGGACGTCTGAATAACCAGACTGAAGGCAGAATATTGCGGAATGCTGTCTAGATGGCTACCAGTAGTCCTCAGTAGGGGTGTAAAGCTGAATCGCAGTTTTGTGTTCACATATTGTAGACAGACACAAAGTAGCCATGCCAGGACACGGTTTAATATTCATAAAGGAAGCACTGATCTTTCAGCTAGGAGTGTAGCAATGTTGACCTTAGAAATGCATGATACATTGGCTAACATATCGCTATCAGCCGATGCTTGTTAAAAAACAAGATATTGGCTTTGGTCCATCGTGTCAATATTGCCATCCAATACTTAAACTTAATCAATAGTTAAAATTAGCAGGCAGTACCAAAGCTAAAGACACAGCAGCTATACGATGGAGATGATTGCACTGGATAATCGGTCTTTTACTGTAGTGGAGGACAAGGGATTTCACTGGCTCATTCACCACTTAGAAGAGGTCTTAAAAGTACCAACTAGGGATACACGATATTTGGGAAAAAAATCACATTGCAATATTTATTCTTTATTGCAATATTAGAATTAAAAAAAAAATCAAATTAGTTCAAGTCATCTAATTAGTGGAAGCCGTCATTAATAAATTGGACAGTCAGGCTTTCGTAGGGCTCTGTTGTCCAGCTGGACCACAAATCCATTGTAGCTGCATAATATTGTACCGCTGAAAGTTCCATTTCAACTTTTGCCTTCCATTTCTTGTACAGCTCAGGGATGGCAATTTGTGAAAAATATATACCACTTGTCAAGTGACCGGATCGTGTTTTTAAAACCCTCTTTGTTGACTGTGTTAATCGGTACATGTCTTTTACAAGATGGAAAGTTATCATATTGGTTATTTCTTTCTGTCGTTTGGAACCTCTCTCATATGGCGTAACACTAGCAAAGGCATCTGAAATAGTTTTTTGCTTTGAACGGCAATCAGATTTTGCTTTGCACTCATCATACAGAGCTTTGTGGTGCCGACTTAAATGATCAAACAAATTAGTTATATTTCCTGTGTTGTGGCAACAACTACAGTACAAGGCACTGTCGACAAATGACCTGCTTTTGGTCAATGTCGAAATGATATATCATGCAGCCCTAGTACCAACCTGCAACATATTTGTAATTCATTATTAAATGTGAACCACAGGTTGATATTTCACTTTCCAGATTCAATGTAAAGACCGATAAAAGCCTAATGTCATTCCACTAATATGCACTGGCAAGCTTTGCGAATTTTATCAGTGGCTCACAGTGCTGAAAAAATAATTACACCATTTCAATGGTTACATTAACATCAGCGCAGACTCCTGACGATCTATTTCCACATTATAATAGTACATTCAGGAGGCGGCATGGATGTGCAGTGGTTAGCACTGTCACCTGGGACCTCCACCAAGGGTCCAAATGTGTAGAGTTTGCATGTTCTCTGTGTGGGGTTTCCTCTGGGTACTCCAGTTCCCCCCCAGTTCAAAAACATGCTGAGGCTGATTGGATTTTCCAAATTACCCGTAGGTGTACATGTGTGAGAGGATGGTGTGTGAGTGTGCCCTGCAATGGGCTGGCCCCCCATCCTGGGTTGTTCCCTGCCTCGTGCCCATTGCTTTCAGGATAGGCTCTGGACCCCCCGCGACCCAGTAGGATAAGCGGTTTGGAAAATGAATGGATGTAGGGATGCACGTTGTTTGTATTATGCATGTGTGGTAATTTTCTGCTTTGTACTAAAATTAATCTAAATTTGCACAAACGATTTGTGCTTATCACGTACCTTGCATTTATGCCTCTTTGTTGTGTACAGGCTGACCACCTAATCCATGTCTGGTGGGACTAAGAGCTACTTCAGGTTTCACAAACTACTTTGAAACTGAAAGGCTCCTGTGCTTGATTAATTTGTTCAGTTCTTGTGCTTTTACTGGTTTGTTTCCTTGATTGAAAGACTCATCCAGCTGTTTCACATTAACATTAGTGACACATGCGTGATTATAGGAGACTGACCAATCAGCACACAGCAAGAACTCAGTGCGTAAGTGAAATCCAGGTCTTTTTAATTGAATCTGTAGTTTGCAATCCCCATCCTAGCTCATAGTGCCCCCCCCCCCAGGTGTCACCCTAGTTGTGTATCTTGTGCTTATACATATTCCCTGTCTATTTGTTTCTGTTGTTAACTGTCTATTCTCATTGTGTCTAACTGTAGCAAGCGGTTCCAGCACAAATTTCCACTGGCCTTAGTTATGTGATTCTAAAAAGGTTTCAATTTAGGTTTTCAACATATGATACAAATTAAAGACTTTCGATGCATCATATCATTCCTTCATTGATAATAATCAAATCATATCACCTTGAATCCGACGATTTATACCCGTACTCGACAGTAAGTTCATAATAATAATAATCATACTTTTAGTTGTCATGGTAGAATTCAGTTCAAGTAATGTGTATTTTGTTGTAATCAGTAACACATCTGGATATTCATTCGCTGTCTTCAGCTATACAAATTGCCAGTACAATCTGAGAGATTTTTCAGTACATCCTGGCATGCTTTCTACCTGCTCCCTGTGTTCCGATAACACCTAATATTCATGGAAGAAACATTAAACAGATAGTATTATTTAAATTAAAACATACTTCTATGTTATTTTTAGTATTAAACAATATAAATCAGAAAATATATACTTGATTGTATAAGCAGGTAAAAATCACTGAGTAGGCCTACATATAGAGCCAATTTTAAATAACTTAATTATCTAGTAATGGTTTTAAAAAATTATTTAATATATTAAAATACCATTCATCTTAATATTAACTATACAGAACACGGCAATGACTGCTCACCTGCAAGAAAATACAACGTGCTGAACATGTTAAGTACGTTACCATGCATGACACAAGTTCACCCCTCCTTTCCACAAGAAAAGATGCTGTTAGTAGTAGTAGAAATGAAGGAACAAGGTGATGAGAGAGAGAGAGAGAGAGAGAGAGAGAGAGAGAGAGAGAGAGAGAGACTATAGAAGGAGAGAGAGTCAGAGACACGGAAAGAGAGACAAGAGACACGAGTGAAAGGCAGCACATCTGGAGCTTCAGTGTTTCCCCTGACCGGGAAAAGATCTCATTTAGCGGCTGGATTAGCGCTGGATGTCGCCAGTAAAAGTTGCCGAGCCGGTTTTTTTAAGTACTCAGCGCCTCCGTGCCATTTCCACGTTGTACTCCAATTATGCCGAATAATGCTTAGGAACCGATTTAGCAAAAAATAGTGTCCCATGTAGAATATATTAGACTGTGGACACACAGCACGATCGGTCATCTGTCATAACGTTCAGTACGCCGCTAGAGAAGGCAGGATTAACATGAACAAGAATGTGAACTGCTGTTATCCGACACAATGCCCACGTTTTATGAGATCGAAACACGCTTTTTTACAAGTCACGTTAAGTCCGATTCACTCGTCATTTGTAATGCCGCTTTACCCTTCCGTCATGTCATTCCTGCTCATGCCGTTTTGGAAAAGTTGGGAATAATGACTCACCTTCCCTGGCTGATGTGCTCGTCGCTGATATGAGCACGACCCCAAATAACAGCGAAAACCAGGTCGCCTCCATAGGTAGCGCCGCAAATCACTGCTCCATAGTCGGCAAGAAAGTTTGCTTTTTCGGCTGGCCGGCGTGGTGCTTCCTGCGGAATCGAATGCTACGGCTTTCGCCCCTGGGTCGGCGCGGAGGCGCGCAGCGCGCTGCCGTGAGGGCCTGGATGGGGAGTGGCGGTGACGGGGTCGGTAGATACAGTAATTTAGTCAGTTTAGTCGCTTAAATCAGGGAGCGCCGCTGCTACTAACAAACCGATGAGAGGTTTACAGGATGTCCTGCAGACCTGAGCAAAAGCCGGCCGCCGACCTATTAAAATAAAATAATCATTAAAATAAACATAACTATTTAAAAGTTTTATGTTCAAATCTATAAAGATCAGCAGATTTTTGACCACAAATCTTTATCAGAATGAATATTCAATATGTAAGTAAAATGAACTGGTTCTGTTGATTTTTGTATGCATTTTCAAAAAAGTAAAATCAAGTCTGCATATTGTAGCTTTAATCGGACCTGAAAGTAATCATGAAAATAGAACCTGCTGACATGGCACATTTTAGATTTGTCCCTCTACAGAAAATAAATGCCCAGGTCTGATCTATGAGCAGCGCTGTTTAACTGGTTAAATCAATCATATAATTTAAAATGCAACTGTCAAAATATTTCGTTATGAATGTATTGGTATGATATGTATTGGTTATAACACAGTAATCGTTTCATATTTGTGTTACAGTGCCAGCATATTCCGTTTCATGGATGTGAAGAAGGACAAACAGTGGTAAGGAGCAGGGAGTCAGAGGTAAACATTAAAGTGGAGAAACATGGAGCAATGATACTACCAGACCTGATGGAAATTTAAAACGCAGAGGTAGTCCACGCGAAGGTAATTTGTCATTTCCCCCTGAAGCCTCCAATTAGCTGCCCCATACCTTCGTACGCCACCTTAATCCAAAGTCTCAAGATGAACTCATTTTATGCTTCTTTGTTGTTGTTTATCTGTTTGACAGAAAGCAGGGTGGGCCAGTATTCCTGGAGCAGTTGGGGTTAAGGGCCTTGCTTAAGGGCCCAGCAGTGATATTACTCTACCTGCCAGAGTATTCACACCCACAGCCTTTGGAGCACAAGCAGAGCTGCACAGTACCACAGCGGGAAGGCAGGGGGCAGCTGACATGGACCCCCAGAGGCATTTCTTTCCCCCTACTTTGGAGTTTTTGGTTCTTCTCTTCTGTTGTCATCTGGCTTTCTTGCCATCTTCCCTTTTCCCTGTTTTTGAGTTATTCTTTACACCATTACACCCATTCAAAGTGCCTTGGAGTAACTTGGTTGTGAAAGTCACTATAATAATAAATGCAAGATATATGTTGATTTATAGAGTAAATGAGGCTCTGAATGCTAAAAGAACATACAGAGCAGCAACCATTCACTAGGATTGGATCCATGAGATGAAGATGAGCACAGCAGCTCACCTACAGAACAATGCAGTAGATCAGCAATTCTGTATCAGTTTACTTTGTGAGGGTTGACTCCACAGAGATGTCCCTGCCCTGGTATCAAGATATTAAACTAGTCTTCGAAACACAAGGTTAACTGAACCAATCATTCCCTCAGAGGATCAAAGAAAGCTTTGTGGTAAACCATTATATGTGAAACTGCTGGCTGAACTGAGCTTAATACCATCAGACATCCAGTCTGAGGAGACATGAATGCACCACTAGTCCAGCATGAAAGTGGGGTGCTTAGTTTCTTGTCAGACCTTAGTTTGAGTTACTGTGAGTGAACTAGAACAAACTGAAATGTTAGAACTATATGTAATAACAAGACACTTTATTGATATTTTTTTTTTTTCGAAGTTTGATTCACAAACATGTGGTGCCAGACAGGGGGAAAATGCTTTCTGTGAGATGAAGTACAGCACAGAATGTAGGAGTCAGGGTGCAGCACTGAACCAAAGGAGTCTGGTCATGCTGGCCAACTGTTAAAAGGGAGTAGAGGGGCTGGAGATCACCAGAATTCCCAAACTGTGGTACCAGAGACAAATCCTTTAGCTGATATTCTTTAATTTCATCAGTGGTATGAGGCAAAAAATGACATCATAATAACTGCGACAATGTACCTAAACCTGTAAGAGTTACTGTTTGACAGCTTGTTTATTTTCACAATTGTAGGTAACAGAACAGGTCTGGACTCGCTTTAGCCTCCATCAAAGCTTCACAGTATGAGGGATGGTCTTCTGCTCTTCAAGTATGAAAGATCATGACGTGAACTGAGGGTCGATCAACTGATGTACTTGGTTTTCAAACTCATGAAGCTCATTGCTCCAAATCCACACTCAACCTTAAAGGACATATACACGTGCACGCAAACACACACACACACACACACACACACACACACACACACAAATAAGTGACAAACAATGCTCATGACAGAAGACTAAAGCAAATTATGGAAGCACACACCAGCAGTTAGCTGGAGCTGTCGGTTTGACATTTATCATATACACACCTTTTAACTGTTGTTCCTTTATAAAATTACACCAAGGAAAAGAATGATGCTTTATAGCAATATAAAAAAGAAACATTAACATCTCACCAAAAGAGAGTCATACCTCCACTATCTCCAGCTGGACAAAAGCACGAGCACAGATGAACCACTTTCCAGAACATGTAAGCATGAAAGCTGTACATGAGAAAATCCATCCATCCATTTTCTGTACCCGCTTGTCTTAGGCAGGAACACGGGGTCGGAGTCTATACCAGAAGCTACAGGCCCAGGGAATAACCCAAGACAGGGCGCCAACCCATCGCAGGGTGCATGAGAAAATGTGTAAAAAAGAAAAAAGTGAAACTACTGAACAATGTAATGTCGTCATGTGTCAAGACAAAATAGAGAGACATGGACCCAGATTTTTGCCCATTACCCTCAACCTGAGACACACACAGGGGATATACAGAGTATCTACAATGAGAAACTCACATGCATCATGGATTATACCACAGTGCCTTATTCCTTTCCATTTCTCTTCCAATGGTCCGCTTCACCTCCCTTTATTTTACCACCTCAAACTGTCATTTGACTATCTTTCTGCTTACCTTACAAACATAAAAGTAGTCCAAGTAAACAAGAAGATGATTCATTGGCAGAGCTACCTCTTTTTGGATACACAAAATCAATCGGCATAATAAAATAAAGTTAATAAGAACTTATACCATCGTAAATATAAAGCAGCAGTAAAATTTTGATATGGGTGGGTGGGATTAAGACCCAGACCAACAGAAGCCCCGGTGAACACTATAACCTCAGCAAACTTCAAAGGCACCTGATACATTATTCTCTCGTTTGGCACAAAGCATCAAGTATAGTGGATGAAGTTCCATGTGAGTGGAGCAAAGATGCCATCAATTGGCTAATTTCAGGACTGCAGTTCAAAGAAAAAAGGCCATTTTTCAGCAACAATTCTTCACAGCACCCATTGAAAAGCCCAATTTTGTGTTTTCCTTCAAATCTATGTGCATTCGATGTTTACTTCACTGACAAATCACCGCAGTAACATACAGGTATTATGAAATGTTAAAACATCTAATCTTAAGATTCAGTAAATGTTTTCATTTGAAACTCTAGATGGCAGCAGAACCAAAGTATATATTGTCAGAGCTGGAGCTCCACCCTTCCTAAAACACCCAGAAAGACCCAGGCCATATGGTTCTTGTATGCCATTTGGGTTGGGACGCTGAAGTATGCCTATGGTAACGTACCCCTATCATCTCGAACTGGACCTATTCCTTCAAACAGTGATGATTATCATTCCATCAGTCACTTCCTTACAAGGCAAAGCTCAGTGAATGCAAAACATATTCATGAATAAATTAATAATAATTAAAAAAAAATATGGACCATTTCCCCAGCAAAAAGCAAACAAAAACCTACATCCAACAGCTTCATCACACAGCAAAGAACCAGTGGAGTTTCTGATGGAGGCTGAATCACGCCTCGTTTTAGTGGCTGCCCCGCTCCTCCTAGTCCAACTTGACCCCTGCCTTCTCCGTGTTGAGCAGATGCAGGCTATCGTCTATTAAGAAGCTGAAATGCAAAGAGGTGTGGGCAGTGATCACAAAAAACACATTGGGACGACTTGTCAGAGTCACGTGGGTTAACACACTCACCCTCCTGAGCTTAAATGCCAATCAAACCGTCAGTAATCGCTTACAAAAGCCAACTGAGGGCTCCTGCTTTGCTTGAAGCGCATCATGTAAATGGTCCGCTGTCATTTAGGCACCACCACATTCAAAGTATGCAAATTTAACGTAACCCAGCTGTATGCTGTTGTTCAGATGTGTGACCAGCTGAACCATCGGAGCAAAGGATGGCTTGCAAGAGCTTGTAGGGTAACTGCAGCTGGTATA
The DNA here is from genome assembly GCA_026776945.1 of Isichthys henryi. NCBI lineage: Eukaryota > Metazoa > Chordata > Actinopteri > Osteoglossiformes > Mormyridae > Isichthys > Isichthys henryi. Next base: position 31,765,740 of record JAODJX010000097.1, on the reverse strand, counting down.
AGATGAGATTATGGAGGATGACGGGCTAATTACTGAAAGTACAAATTATAATCCTAACACCAGCAAAATGTTTGTGGCATCCTCCTGTTAGACGTCTACATGAAACAGGAGGAAAGGCCACAGGGCAGTGGTCCTGACCTGTAGAAGAGGAAGTGGACGGGCACGGTGCTGAGGTGCCAAACGGCGTGGGCGTCCAGCACCCAGAGCAGAGGGGGGAAGTCCAGCAGCTCCAGAAGGGCCAGGCCATGCAGCAGCAGCACCACCAGACCGCACTTCCACCAGTAGGGCAGTGTGTGCCGGTTCTGCCAACACCAGCAGAGCCACCAAAGCAGGTTGATCATGCCTGGGGAGGACACACGTGTGAGGGAGCCTATTGTAGAGCCATATTTGATGTCAGGAGAATGCTTTTGTCGAGATCTCAGTAGCACATTGTTTACCTGCACCTGTCATGTTTTTTGGGCATTCAAGGTTACTATAGTCACTTTTCAGATTGGAAGGCCATGGACAAGTAATATATAACAACACGTCTCATTTGCCATTTATTTATGACTCATGATAAAGTATCTACAGTATATCATAGTACTTACTTATAGTAATTATATGTCATATACAAACTCAAGATTGTTTGGGAGAGAAAATCCTGCTACCCTCTTTTATGTTGCTGCACTAGAACAATTATTTTAATAATAAGTTGCCTATTTATTCGATAATGTATTTATGTATCTATCCAGCAATATACTGTTTTCCTGCAATTGAACAAAACAACAAATTATAATATGTGATTATGTGAGAGATTAATAATCTGACAACCATAATTTCAACATACACAGAGGTGTGGAGTGTGACATCACAGAATTTTTTTCAGCACACTGACCCTATTGGCTTTACTTACCGATGGTGGCATTGGCAGCCATGTTGTAACCGTAATCAAAGCTAACAAAGGTGAGATAGGAGACGTGCGAGGTGAAGACCAAGATTAGCAGCACTCCCACAATACTGGAGACTCCTGGCCTGCGCAAGCCGAGGGTCCTGAAGGGCAAGAGTAGATCTGCGGATAAGTTCTTAGAGGAGGCTTACAAATGTACACCTACACAAATGTGAACACGACAGCTAGGGTGCCTCTGAGGAGAGGTTTGGGTACCAAACCCGTGTTCTAGCCGGTTCTAGAATCAAGATCTTTATTTGTCACATACATGAATGTAATGGTACCCAAGCAGTGAAATGATACTGCCGCTACTCCAGACTGGGCAACAAACAAGGGTAAGGATAACAAAATAGGTAACAAAATTAGTACAAAATATATAGAAACAAATAAAAAGTAAAGATTACCAAAAAGTGATAAGAAAATATTTAAAGTGCTGGATGCAGCTATAGCTTTTTGTAAATGGTGGTGTTAATGATCCTAATGACCTGGAGTCTGATAATACGAGACACCCTGGACCTGTACAGTACGTCATTGGATGTAGCTGTCCCGCAGGGTGGGCTGTTCTGTCCTGGTGATTCTTACAGCACACTGTGTCACCCTCTGTAGGGCTCAGCAGTCTTTGGAGATACAGCTGCTATACCAGGCAGTTTTGCTCCCGGAAAGCATAGCTTTCTCAGTGGTGCTTTTTGGCAGATGCAGTGTAGCTCTTGCTTCCATACTGCTTACACTCGTACCCAGGCATTCACTGGAATCTCAGACTGGCTGCACTAGGCGACTGTTTAACAGCACGTCTATTTGTAATGTGCCATCTGTCTATGTCACTTTGAACAAAAGCATTGGTTAAATAAAGTGAAATGTAAATGCAAATTTTAAATAACTTTCTCACACATATACTTACTGCCCAGATAAATAGTTTTAAATATTCTCTTTGGTTGGCCTAAGACTTTTGTACTGGGTTGCATGTAAATGTCTGCAGTCAGGGCCTGAGTGGCCATTCGTACTTACCTGACACAACACAGGTAAATGGAGTAGAGGATGACAGCTGACGCGCAGAAGTAGTCCATCTTCTATGAGAGGGTTAGCAATGAAATGTTAGCATTAGCCAAAACAGAAACCTCAGCACTACCACTTACTTTAAACCGGCCAGAGGGCTCGAGTCAGGGCATTGTTTGACGATGGAAAATAAAGACTCAGGTATACTCTGCCATGCCCCCCACTGGGCTCTTAAGTCGATCAACGTGAACCATGTTGAAAATAAAAACTGACCTCTGTGAGATATGTGTCCCGTGTGTGGAACACTGTGGACCAGAACCAGGCATTGAGAGAAACCTGCAGCAGAAACAATGGGCAGTTTTACACCGGGTTCCCGCTCATCCACCCCGCCATATCGCTCTATGTAATCGCTGCAGGCATGGTTTTGTCACTTGACTGCGGAGTACCAACCAGTGAGAAGGCGTTGATGGTGTGGTACATGGGGCTCTGGCGGGGCACCGCCCGGCGGTAGCGCAGCAACATCAAGAGGCAGGCCAGGCCATTGAGCAGCGATGCCAGGGCAGATGCCGGCTCCTCGAAGCACAGGAACCGCACAAAGGGCCACTAAAGAGGGACAGAGGAGGGAGGGGGCCAGACAGAGAGAACTGTCACGTCACGTGGTACAGCCGGAATCTCTGGTAAAAAAATTGATTTTCCAGCATCTATGAAGTTTTCCAAATTAGGACTGATGGCCGTGGGAGTGATCTGGTCATCAGAGACCTTGCGCTCCTGCGGCTCCGGAAGAGCACAGAGGATGGAATGATTAATACATACAAAACAGATCGTCTTGATAAAGAAAAGCTCAACTGTTAAAACGTGACCTTCAGCCTTTGGTACCAGGTTTAGTTTGGTTTAGTTTTCACAGCTGGTATGTGACAGACAGGCTGAGACACTGAGGATAGACAAAGACTGGAAAAGCTTTGAGTAGAGATCAGCTAACTTTATATTACCAACATATTTAGTCACACACACACACAAATGTAATACTCAGTCAATATTCAGGGCTAGAGTTACTTAGCTTCTGTTTTGACTGAAAGCCAAACAGTGTTAAATTTGAAATTTTCCATTAAATCAATGACATATAAAGTGTGTCCGGCGGCGCCACGAGCAGGCAGCGGCTAACAGAGCTCCGGCGAACTCAGTGTTTATACTGAACTTTCTTCTACTTTCCGTTTTGTTTGTGATCGAATCACGATGCGTATCACCTACGACAGACACATCCTGCTCCAAACTGCAAGAAAATGCACGATTCCACCGCTAAATCTGCCGTCGGAGACGCTACGGATCCTACGCCAGGCAGCGAAGCGCAGCTGGCCGAAACGCAAGCGCTGTTCCCGGAAACAAAAGCGAGGAAAGCGCGCGGGCGCCAGCGCGAGGCTAAAAGCTAACCCTGGCCGACCGGCACTTCCATCTGTCCTCCTCTCCAACGTCCGCTCACTGGACAACAAAATGGACTATCTGTGGCTCCAGCAGGCAAGTCAACGTGAGATAAAGAACTGCTGCATCTTTATTTTCACGGAAACGTGGCTGAACGCGGGCATCGCTGACTCCGCTATCCAGCTAGAGGAGCTAGCATGCTATAGGGCCGACAGAGAAGCCTCATTGTCCGGTAAGAGCCGTGGAGGCGGTGTGTGCGTCTACATTAACAAACTCTGGTGCACGAACTCTGCT
>JAODJX010000097.1:31678072-31696667 GCA_026776945.1 Isichthys henryi | reverse complement strand
TAAGAACTGGTAAGTTACTAATGTCCTCGACAGTGAATACCCGTGCAAAACTATCATTGAACTCATTTACTATATCAATTTCATTCACAATTATAAGTCCCTTACCATCCTGTAGATTTGTAATTTCAGGTTTTAGAGCTCTTTTAGAGTTAAAATACTGGAACTTGGCAGTAGAGAGATGAGCAAGGGGGTTATTGTGAGTAATCACAATGCACTTGGTGCCCAGCAGGTACTCACTAAATTTCTCAGTCATGGCCCACTTCAGCGCAAGGAACTCTAATTTCATGGAGCTGTAATTTGACATGTTCCGCTCCGAGGGCCTCAGACCCCGACTAGCATATGCAATAGGCCGAATAAGGCCGCCCTGTTCTTGAGAAAGGACAGCACCCAGGCCCCCATGGCTTGCATCTATTTCCAATCGGAAAGGCAAAGAAAAATCAGCATAGGCTAACACCGGCGACCCCACCAATTTACTCTTCAAGCCCTCAAAGCTCACACTGTGCAGTCCATGCAGAAGCTAGAGAACGACCTGAAGCGCCTTGTGACTTTGTCCCAACCAGCTCTGCAACTAACTTATGCAAAGGGGCTGCTAGCTGTGCAAACCCCTCCACGAAACAATGATAGTAACTAGTAAACCCCAAAAAGGAGCGGAGCTCAGAAACATTAGAGGGCCTCTTCCACTTAGCCACGGCCTCAACCTTTTTAGGGTCGAGACGCCCTGGCTTGAAATAACCAACTTCCTTCTGAAAGAAAGCACATTTTTCCAATTTAGCTTTAAGACCCTCCTGCAGTAGCCGTCCAAGTACCAACTCCAGTCGTTCCAGATGTTGCAAAACAGAGGAGGAAAAGACAACCACATCATCCAAGTAGAGTAATAATGCCTGACAATGCTGATCCCCAGAAATTTGCTGCATCAATCGTTGAAAGGTACTAGGTGCGTTACAAAGCCCGAATGGCATTCTCTTGCACTCAAAAAGCCCAAAAGGCATGCAAAAGGCAGTCTTGGCTCTATCAGATTCCGCAAAAGGCACTTGATTATAACCGCTGGCTAGATCGAGGGTAGAGAACCAGCATGCACCCAAAAGAGTATCCAAAGATTCCTCGATGAGAAGCAACGAAAAGGCATCTTTACGGGTTTTACCGTTTAGCTGCCGATAATCCACGCACAATCGAGGGCTACCATCCTTTTTCCTAAGAAGAACAATGGGGGATGCATAGGGACTGCAACTCTCCCAAATGACCTGTGCCTCAAGCAGCTGTTGGATATGAGCTTTCACTACCTCATACTCGGAGGGAGGCAACCGTCGATAACGCTGACGAACCGGAATATTATCCAATAATGGAATCTCATGGGAAATGTGTGGCAAACACCGAGCTATACTTCAGCAATACTGCTCTTACCTGATCCTGCTCTGAACTAGACAATGACGACAAAACAAGTTCCTGGATCCTGGTTTTAATGGGAACATGGGCGACTTGATCAGTGACCGAACCAGCCACCGCCCTCACTTCCGTGACTCCAGTAGGTAAACTGGTTATAAGAACATCACTCAGCCTCCCCAGAATGGTACGGGGATACAACACCACCGCCTCCTTGCCAACATTAACCACCAGAATATAAGCACTTCCCCGGTCCACTTGGACCAAAGCCAGAGGGGCCAAAAGCCCTCCAGGCAACCCAGCAGCATGTGGCTCAAAAAAGACAGGCCCACGCATAACGTGACCGGAACAGGTAGTAGGGACAAATGCAAGGACAGCCCCATTTGTCTCCTATAGAGAATGTTTGCCGCATTTTGAAACAAAAAATGCGACAACGAAGACCCCGTACTGTTGTGCATCTAAAACGTTGTTTGCAGGAAGAATAGGACAAACTAACACCTGCAACACTTAGTCACTTGATTTCTTCAATGCCTAAACGTCTTTCAAGTGTTCTTAAAAGACAGGGGAACTGTACAAAGTGGTAAATGCTGTACTGTCCCAACTTTTTTTGGAACGTGTTGCAAACCTGAATGGCAAGAATGGATGTTTATTTACAAATCAAATGATGCTGACCAAAAAAAACATGAATTATCTTGTGCTCATACTGTCTGCAATGAAATAAAAGTTAAGGGACATTTGTGAATTGCTGCTTTATTTTTTTATTCACATTTTTCACCCTCTCCCAACTTTTTCTGATTTGGGGTTGTACATTGATTAAGTGTGTGTTTGTGGCATTGGGTTTATTGTAAATTTGGATCAGTGTTATTATCGTAAAGTAAAACTTGAATAAAAATAGACACTAAACAAAAGAAAATAATTTGTGAACTGAAATAAAAATGAAAACTATATTTGCAAAAAAAAATAAAAATCTCAGACTTAATGCCACACCAGCAATGTCTTTTTACCTTGTTTATCCACAATATTTCCTCTTTAAAAAGATGTTGTGGTTGCTAAGCTGTCCCTTTCTTCACCGCCACTTCAGTGCTTACTGCTTTCCATGATTTACGAAAAATGTGGGTGCTCCGCAAAATGAATTTAACAAGCATAAGTGTCGTGTCCAGCTCGTCCGATCCTTGTGTCTGCCACGCCCCCTGATTATCCACGTGTGCTTCCCCGATCTTGCCCAGCTGTGTCCTATTATTTTCGCCCAGTCTTGTCTATTTGAGTCCACATCTTGCCTCGCCTGTTGTCCATCATTGATGTTAGTTGATGTCTGTGCTGTTTTTCCGTCCTGCCCTTCCCATAGCCATCTTTCCCTTTAATAAATCCCCTGTTTTCCCCGTATTCCACCTGCCTTCCTCGTATTTCCCTGCCTGCCTCGTCTTTCCCTGCCTGCCTGCCTGCCAGCCTGCCCGTTCACTCCCGCGCGAAACCTGACAATAAGGATATACCAAATTTATACAGACTACTAACATCTGGGCATCGCAATATACATCTCATTAATATTTTAGGCATACTACTTATTTTTTTATTGAATTGTAGGTGAAAATAATGTCCATATAGTGCCGAAAAGCCGGTGTCCATTATCAAAAGATAATTAACTTTAATTAAACAATCCATTTGATAATCTGGAGGAAAATTAATCATTTATATTAATCGACCAATTGGTAAAATAGTCAGTACATTAATCCACAGAAAAATAGGTGTTAGTGACAGTCCTACTGGAAAGCCATCACAGAAAAGTAGAAGCTATTATACCAACAATGGGCTGACCAATTTCATGTTAATACCCTTTGTCCACATACTTTTGTCTATGTTGTGTTGGATTCCTGAGGAATAATGGGGATGCCAGCCCAGCCATGGAACAGTGAACCAACTGTTTTCCATCCCACAACTCCAGAAAACATGTGAAGGTGTCCTGTGGCATATGGTACCAAGATCATCCTTTAAGTGCTGTAACTTGTGAAGTGGGTTTTGTCCAGCATATCCCAAGGATGCTCATTCAGATTCAGATCTTGGGAATTTAGAGGTCAAGTCAACACCTTGAACTCTCTTTCATGTTCCTCAAACCATTTCTGAACATTTTTTGCAGTGTGGCAGGGTGCATAATCCTACTGATGGAGGCCACTGCCATAAAAGAATACTGCTACCATGAAGGGGTGTACTTGGTCTGCAATAATATTTAGGTAGGTGGTATGTGTCAAAATAACAGATGAATGCCAGGACCCAAGGTTTCACAGCAAAACATTGCCCAGAGTATCATACTGCCTCTGCCAGCTTGCCTTCTTCCCATAGTACATGCTGGTGCCAAAACCTCCCCAAGTGGACAATTTAGATGCACCTGGCCAGCCACATGATGTAATAGAAAATATGACTTAGACCGAGCTACTTTCTTCCATTGTCCAGGTCTGTTGCTTACTAGCTCATTGTAGGTACTTTCAATGCTCAGCAGGGATCAGCATGGGCATTCCGACTGGTCTGCAGCTATGCAGTCCCATACAGTACATAGCAAGCTGAGATAAGCTGAGTTTGGATAAGATGGGCTAGCCTTCACTCCTCATAGTCATCAATGAGTCTTGAGCAAGCATGACCCCATTTCTGGGTCACCGGTTGGCCTTCTTTGGGCCACTTTTGGTAGGTACTAACCACTGCATACCAGGAACATGCCACATGACCGGCTGTTTTGATGGTGTTCTGACCCAGTCGTCAAGCAATCATAATTTGGCCCTTGTCAAAGTTACTCAGATCCTTCCATTTGCTCATTTTTCAGGCTTCCAACACATCAACTTCAAGAACTGATTGTTCACTTGCCTAATATATAATGGGTCTTTGTAACAAGATAATCAATGTTATTCACTTCATCTGTCAATGATATTAATGTTATGGCTGACCAGTCTATGTTCTTATATGCAATCCTGTCATATATGTCTTACTCCTTTTGCTGGCCGTTCTGTTCTCTCTACTGTTGTGTAGCCTTAAGTCCATAGTATGTGTGCCTGTTCCCCCAGGTTGCCGAGTGGCTTAACAGGCTACATGTAAGTGGTTTGCCACTGTTCCCCACTCCCCTTTGGTGGTTGTGGGTTTGAGCCTGGCCATATCCTTAATAGCAATCTAGTAGTATGTTGTAAATCAGTTCCATGCCTGTTTGTGCTGACGGCTGTTTGGGCTTGGTAGTTTCACAGTAGTCCCACATGGTCATTTGCTATCTAAAACAGGCATATGGAGTATTTAAATTGACTAAAATGGAGAGTTATGTTCTACATGGACACATCGACTAATCGGGATTGGGATATCGTCCCATGCCTTTAAGGATCCCTTCCTCTCCTTCACCTTTTTACCTTTCAGATTATAAAACACTGATGCTCTAATTGTTTAACTCCATACACAATGATGAAAGCAGTACAGGAAAAGTGCTGGAGTGACATGTTCATTCATTGGCTGGTTGTTTTTTTTTAAAGACTTCTTTGTTTCCTATTTTGTTTGCACAAACAAAAAAAGTAATACATTCTAATGGCCCACAACTATACACGGTCTCCTTTAAGATACAGGGCCTATGTGTCAGTTCAGGAACTTAGTCTTTGTTGCTACATAGAGTAGTAATAGATGCATCTTTATAATGACTAATACTCACATCTAGGTGAAATTTTGTGTGTCGGGTTATTTTCTTCATGAAATCAGACTCATCTCATTTCCATGGGCAAAAAAAGGAGATGGAAACTTTAAACAAATCACTACAGTCACATGGAACGATGCAAAACCAAGCAAAGAATCACATGGCACATGTGGTCATGGTATGCTTCTCACAGCTGTCTTTCTCATTTCCTGCTCAGTCCAATGTTCAGGAACGTGCTGCCCACACTCAGCCACGCAAACATGGACACTCAGCACTTGCTGCCAGCCCTGCTTCTAGGTGAGTAGGTTCAATAATATATGCTTATCTGTCATACTTGAGAAATGTCATATTTTTCCAGAATTAATGATAATATTTCAAAGACAGTCACTTCAATGGTGGATGGCTGTGTAAGGTTGCACTCTACCTTCCTGCATTAGTGTATTAATTAGCTTTAAGTAATTAATTTTCTATTTAGAGTTTATGATTAAGGCTGTGTGTCAATGAATTTGGAAAATTTCAATATTGCATTCTGGAAAATAAAGACAGTAGTACAAAGTATTTGAATCCATCTTATAATTGTATATCCCAGTGAGGGGTATGACAGAGGTCTGCAATCTATCCTAGACAGCCATATGTCTGGGGTTTCATTCACAGTAGCCTACTCTAGACAGGAGTATGAGGAGGGCCTGCAGCCTATCCCAGGCAGTGTAAGGCTGGGCTAAATCCTGGACGGGATGCCACTCCATTATAAGGCACATACATGCACACATCGTGCACTACCCGCAATTTTGAGCCACCAGTTTCCCAAAGTGCATGTTATTGTAGATGAAATGGAGAACAAGCAAACTCCACACAAAAATACAGTAACAGAGGTTAGATTTCATCTTCCATCTCTGGAGCGCTACCCACTGCATCACATAAAGTATAAAAATAGATTTCCAAGTTGACTATAATGGAAAATTGCGGAGGAAAAGAGGTCACAGAATCAGTCCTTTTCCATTCCTGGCTTTGCTTATCTTACAAACTGGATATAAAGATTCCACTTTGGCAACAGAAATTGATTACAACTGAGAAATCAGGTTCTGATGGAAATTCATCAAAGTTGTATGAATTTTGAAGTCACTTGCAGTCTGCTAAATCATCAAGCTTGCATAAAGCTGTCCTGTTTGTCTCCCCCCAGTTTTTTCCACCCAATTTAATTGCTTTCAGGCTACTTATTATTACGTAAATCAGTACCAAACCTGGGCGGATGCACAAGCGTACTGCCGCAAGACCTACACTGACCTCGCTATCGTCAATAATTCTGACGATCAAAGCAACCTCATGAAGACGATGAAGAGTGCATCATATGGCTTGGTTTGGATAGGACTGCATCAGACGTCCTCCAACTGGAAATGGAGTAACGGTGATAAGGTCACCTACCAGGCTTGGAACAGATATATGTTCTGTGCTTTATCTGATACATATGGTTTCTGGAGAGACACTTTATGTGACTATGAATATCCTTTTATATGCTACAAAGGTAAGTGATTTCAACTAATATTAGAGTGTAATATCTGATGCATTGTTTTTGCACCAAAATTATTATAATTTTTTTTATGGCGACAAATACCATTGATTTTGTTCACTATGGAAGAAATTGTATTTTTGTTCTCTTATGTACGGTAAACATGGAGACTCATGGGCTGTAGTATGTGTAAAATGCACAGTTAATTCGTATTTGATTTACATTATGCAAACTTTGTGAAGGGTCAATTAAATAGAAAAAACAGCATGCATGCATGCATCTTTTATCTGCTTATCCTGTACAGGGTTGCAGGGGGGCTGGATCCTTCATGCAGCACAGAGCACAAGGCACACCATGGATGGGATGCTGGTCCATCACATGACACATGGTCACTCAGACAGCCTGAGCACCATAGAAATGCCAATTCATCTAACTGCATAGCCTTGGACTGTGGGATGAAACCAGAGAAAAATCTGCATATACAAACCCCCACACCCAGAGCAGAGGTCAGAGTTACACCCCAACCCTAAAAGTGTGAGGCAACAGTGTGCCACCATACTATTCTATTGAATAAGTAAATAAATATTTATTAGGAGAGCAAAGCAGCTTCACAACTCCTGGTCATTGGGGTTTGAATCCAGCCCTGGCTACTGTATGTGTGCGGAGTTTCCATTTTCTCCCTGTGTTCGTGTAGGTTTGCTCTGGGTGCTATGGTTTCCTCCCACAGCCTGAAAAACACAGTCAGGCAAATTGCTGCCTCTAAATTACCTATATTCCTGATTGTATTTGTGTGTGTGTGTGTGTGTGTGTGTGTGTGTGTGTGTGTGTGTGTACAGTATGTGTCCTGTGATGGACCATCCAGGGTGTTCTCTGTCTTCTGCTCTGTGCTTCTTGGGATAGGCTACAACCTCATCATGACCCAGCATTGGATGATATTCATATAGATAGGTTGATTGATCAAATTATGTTATCAAATTATGTTGCGTGTATTTAACGTTCATCCATTTACAAAAAAAGTTCTGTACTATTTATGTAATGTAAAGTTGCATAATATCTTGCTAAATATTATATAGAATGTAACTGTTATGGCAGGGCATGGTGAAGGTGGGGAAAAGAGGGACGATCCATGGAGTGGCTCATGAGACAACAGGGATTATTAACAAAAAAAACCTGAACACAAAGGTGTAACCACAAAATAACCAAATCAGATTTAACCCGGAGTTAATTTGCGAACGCAGGGTTGACAAAATTAGGTCGTTTTAATTAGTGCTAGTGCTGGGGCCTGTACTACGAAGCAGAGTTACAGGCTTATCGGTGTAACTTGTCAGATTTATGGTAGTCTGTGCAAAATGTAAGTGAATGAATATGAAGTCCATTTAAACTGTTGTACCTTAAATCCAACAAGTTACCCCGATAAGCCAGGAACCCTGCTTCGTAGTATAGGCCACAGTACTACGATGCCGGTCAAGAAGTTGATTTGTTTCATCGGTGTTAACTGAATTGGAGTTTGTGCGCGTTAACATAAATGGAGCACGTTCGGCAGTGCAAGTCACTGTTTGACTCATGGCGTGATCTCCATATTTCACGGAGGAAGACTGCATGCTAATTATGCAGGGATATGAGGAGTTTAAATCAACGCTGCAAGGAAAGTCCAATACCACTGCAGCCAAGAAAAGCAGGCATGCTTGTTAGCAATGTATTGCCAACCGAGTAAATGCATAAGTACATTTTCATGGTCATAAAACGTGGTCTAAAATATCTCACAACCAAGTATTAGACTATGAAGTGTTGTCTGAAAAGAATTGAAATAGTGTTAATAAATACAGAGCGTCACAGATGCGACACAATTCAGAAGTTACCTATTATCTGCTGTTAAGTAATGTAATGCTCTCTAAAATTCCATTACTGTGATGTTACTCATAATGTAAACCTAATGTTAACATTAACTTAACTGATACGATTTCAAATGCAATAATAGTGGAAAGCGTACGTGGCAGCAAGTCAAGATGAAATATAGAATCATGTCAAGTGGCAGGGCTATGTATTTATATTTCTACTCATTATGAGGATTTTTTTGTGTCTAGCCTCCACTTAATAGTGTGTTTCTATGTTTTACAGCTAATAAGAAATAGGTGTCTGTTCATATGACACTTAATAGAAGCCATTGTTTAACAAACAAATGATTTACAACAGGACAAAACAGAAGCATATGTGTAGTGAAAAAACGACTAGGAACTTGTCAAAATTTTCCTTAAAGTGCAATACTATCAAAATAGTAGATCAGTCATAACAAATACATCTTACAGAAGAAGCCAACAAATTCCAAATCACCACCTAATGTGACTCCAATAAGTGAAGAGAAGGTGAACCTAAGGTAGATGTGTAGTCACTAGCCCATATATCAGATCTAAAAGCACATTATGAGACAAATGCATCTACACTGATGCTGTGAAAAGATTTGTGATTCACATAATCGTCCTCATGCTCTCCCAGGGGTGCACTAATTGGGATCGGTGTGCAATCGATGATTCTTATGACTCTTCGGAATCCTATGAGAAACTGTGTTCAGTAAAAGCAATTTCCCTATGAAAATAGAATATTTTAATGCTGCGATTTACCTGCGATTGCATGAAGCCCTTCTTTATTCCGCAGAGCATTTAAATGACCAGGGAAAACCACAAATGCATCCAACAGTTTAGACAGAGCAAGCACTGCTTTGCGAACCGCATGGCAAACAATATTCTTGCTCAGATGTTCAGCATCACCTATGGAATACATAAACTGGCCACTGGCAAAAATTCACAGTGCAAAGCATACTGTCTGCTCGATCGTGAGGGCATTGCTACGGCGAGTGGAATTAAAGACCTCTGGACCGTTCAACTGACAAAGCTAACGAATTTCCTTGGATGAGAATCTGTACCTTTCATGGAGAATATCGTCTGGGTATGCCAGCGGATTCTGGCAGTTTCTAAAACCCTTGCCCTGCAGAGAGAGCCTCTCATGATTCGCGCAACAATGTCGTCTTCGGAGAAATTGTAGTTGAAGGGGTGGTGCTCATACAGGGCTGGCACGCTGCCTTTTAGCCAATGAAATATTACTGGAAACCTCGACTTAATCAAGAACATAACCAGTGGCCTGTATTACTGGCTTATCAGGGTAACTTGTCGGATTTAAGGTACCACAGTTTAAATCGACTTCATATTTGTTCACTTATATTTTGCCCAGACCACCTTAAATCCAACAAGTTACCCCAATAATCCAGTAACCCCGCTTCGTAGTACAGGCCCCTGCTTAGAGCAGGTTTGAGACCCAGAATAAATTGCCGTAGCAGCATGCCTTGAGTAAAACCTAACCACTTTTCATAGTACGGGTTAATAGTTTAGTTATGCTACATGTCATCAAGTTACTCGCAAAGTTACCCCGATAAGCCAGTAACCCCGCTTTGTAGTACAGGCCTCAGGACAACAAACAACATGTGGAATAAATCACAATTAACAAGCACAGGAAAAGGGAATCAGTACCAAACACAGAAGCTAACAAACTAGAAAGAGGCCAGGAAGACAACACTAGGCAAAGCACAGGAACAAAGTTATAAGCAGAACAGAATTAAACCAGGCATGAGCAGGTTAAACTAAACAGAAGAACAAAACAATGCAGAGAAGCAGCACTAAACACAAAGAATAAGCTAAAATAAATTACTCAGCAGATGAGGCTGGCCTGTACAGACACTGAACTGCACGCTCAACCCATTGAGCCATGCGACAGCCTGGGGAGCAGGGAAATACGCTAAGGACACCTGCTGGCCAAACGAGGGCAAAACAAAAGGGATAAGTCTATATGGGCACTGATGCTCACAGTAACATATTAATGTAATATGTACTGTAACACATATCTTTTTGTTGTGTAATGTTTGTAATATACCATTTTCCTGATTTACTTTTATGGCTGGATTGCCCACAGTCCATAGTCAATGCTATTAAAATATTTAATTTGAAACTTGTTGAAAATTGTTTACGTATCAAGATATTATAAAATCAAAATCTGCTGATACTCGCAGACATTGTTAATCTTTCTCTAATCCACAGAACTAAGGAATGGAGTTATAAATTACACCCTAATCCAGCAGCCAAAATCCTGGACTGATGCTGTGACGTACTGCCAGACTTATTACACAGACCTGGTGTACATTAATAGTTCTTCTCAGAACGATGAGGTGACAAATCTTGCACAGGAAGTTTCATACTTCTGGATAGGACTGAGCAACAATCCCTGGACCTGGGTGGATGGAGGCACCTACTCGGTGCGGGACTGGGGAAGATACCAGCCGAACAACCTTGGAAATGACCAAAAATGTGTCCTGGCTTCAGAGTCTGGATGGAACGACTACGAGTGTTATGTGTATCTTCCATTCTATTGTTGCAACCGTGAGTACAGCTTAATGTGGGAGAATGCTAACAGAGCTGAATGAACTGAGAACACTACTGCATTTGCAGAAGTACAATATTTATTTTACATCTATTCAATTTCTGCAGCTGCCTTGTCATCGGCCCTGACAACCAGATGCACTCTGGAAGTTTCATATCTGCCCTGGGAAGACAGTTTAACATACTGTGCCCAGAAGAACCTAACTTTGTTAACGATGAAGGTTTCCACTGATGCATCTGACGTCGTCGCAACTGGGCTCACCCTATGGATCGGGCTCAATAGCACCACACTGAACTGGACCTGGTCCAATGGACAGCAGGCAGCCTATACCAGCTGGTTGCCCAGAGTCTCTTCCTCAACAGGAAACTGTGCCATGGTCAGTTCTGATGGGTATTGGGAAGATGACGCCTGCACTGCAACACATCCATTTATATGTTACACAGGTAGCATTTAAACCATTTCTGCATATGTTAAATATGAATAAATGTGAAAACATCCCTTACCACCCAAATGCTATAAATTCAAGTTATGACTTGAAGCCAACATTTCTTGCTTTTACTTGTGCTTCATCTTTCAGAGACCAATGGCACCCTTAACTACACTCTAGTTGACCAGTGGATGGCCTGGAAAAATGCATTAGCGTTCTGCAGAGCGCACTACATCGATCTGGTGTCTATAAAGAGTATCAATGAGAGCACAGCATTGAAAAATTTGGTCCCGAAAGGCAGCTGGTTCTGGATAGGCCTGTTCAATGACCCCTGGGTGTGGTCAGATGAGCAGGATCCTACGTTTAGTTCCTGGACGGATGTTATAAGTAGCTCCGGACAATGTGTGGCAGTGGACATTTATGGTATTTGGAGGGAATACAACTGTCTAACCCAGCTACCCTTCATCTGCACTGGTTGTGAGTACTTTTTCCCTCATGTTTTCATAAGACTTGAATGACTGTGCAGAAGTTTAAACCAAACCATTACTAGAATTTTAGAGATTTATTTTAAATGATCTTCATAATATTTATACTAAATGACTCTGTCTCTCAGTGCCTACTCTGCATAAAATTGTATTGAGGGTCAACCTCTGGAATGTATCAGAAGACCTGGATCCAGATGACCCTTCAGTAGCAGATGATGTACTAACTTCGGTATAATTTCCAGTCATTATGAAAATTGTAACATATTTCAAAAAAAGCAGCATCATTAAAAGCTATTCATAAATAATGATTTTACATATTTTTTTTACATTCCAACCAATAAATTTTTAGGTAAAACTTAAAATAAAATATTTTTCCCCACTAATAACAACCTAGTAAAATCTCCACAAATTTTGAGTAACGTATGTCTTATCAATGTGGTCATGTTAAGTTCTGTGGTTAAAACAAAGATATATAATTGCTAATTGTATAATTAATTGACTTGGTCAATTCTTCACTGTCTTCACAGATAAAAGGAAAATTGTCCCAATATACTTCACTTGTAAATACCACCTTCCTCTGGAGAGACCAGGATGGACATATATTTCATGAAATATATATCAATCGTCCTGGTGATTACCATTCATATCTCAATTTCTTTGCAACTCCATTACATTCTACTGTAAACCTCAATATGAATCTAACTTGGTTCCTTTCTTTAAGATAATTTCTTGAGCTGATATCTTAACTGACTAAATGTTCTTTTTTATTTCCAGATGTATGTACAGTTTGATGATGATCTACAGTCCCAACAAACTGCATTTAATACTACTGCAAGTGACATAGAATTTCTGTAGAATATATATGTGTGTTGTTAATGCTGTTAAATAATAGGATTATAAATGTTGCAGGGTAAAAACCAACATCAACCCTTTTACCCATATAGTACAAAATTCTGTGTAATCCATTTGTGTAACTCTAAACTGAAATATGATACTTTGTTTGTGACAGAATAATAGGTGAAAGTCCCAGAATTCAGTTATTTGATTTGGGTGAACCTGGAGTGCTGCTCCGTGCAGATTTTCATTCCTCAAACTTAAGCTTTTTATTGAGCAAAATAGAGCTGCACAGACTGCAGTTTTGGTGGCCGATTCCGATTTTCAGTCTTTTGCAAGTGTGACCGGCCAATAACAATACCAATTTTTGCAGATGCCAATTTGCTTTCTAAGAACTGTAATTGACAGCATATACAAACAAAGACCAGCTTTTCTTCAATGCAAAATTTAATTTTCATAAAAAGAGAACATGTGCACTAAGATACAGAATCATCTCTCACTTAAGTCTCCAAAATAAAGTGCCCTGTTACTGGAAAGAGGTACAGATAACAATTAGCTGAAAGTGAGTTGCTGTACACCCAACTTTGTCTGACATATTTTACTGTCAGCTAATTGCAACAGGTGCAACAGATTTTCCAGTATGTGTAAATTCACCAGATAACACAATATTGACCTTTTAATTATTTTTTTTTTACTTGTCTTAAAATAAAAAGTTCATTGATTACAAATCAAAATACTATAAAATACTATACTCGTTCGGTGTAGTATAATTAACACCAACACTGCATGTTATGGACATACAATTCTCACATCACCAGTAAGATAGATTAAGATCAGGCTTTTTCATACCTTCGTACTGTACGGATATTATAGTGCAAGGGGTCACTAAAACATTCTGTCATAGGAAAAAACCTTAGTTAGCTTTGCAATATTACTGATTATTCCTTTTCAAAATTACCTAATACAGTAAAACCTTGGACTGTGAGCATAATTCGTTCATAATTCAAAGCGAATTTTCCCATTAGACATAATGGAAACTCAGATGATTCGTTCCACAATCCAAAAATATTAAAATAAAATGATTAATACAAAATATAAAGTAAAAACAAATTAACCTGCCCTTTATCTTTGAAAAGAATCGTGGATGGTGTGAGGGAGACGAGAGAGAGGAGAAGAGGAGGGTTATTTTGTAGGACGACGTTCACTCTAACGGAATTACTGCTATTTGTTGGCTCACTGGAATCTTTTTCCTTTTGTGCAACTTTAACAAGAAACCTATATCTAATGACAGGTACTTTTGCCTCCTTTTCGATTTCGCGGAAATGGGGACTTTGCATTGTCGTTAAACAGATTCATGGCTGACACTGCTACGCCCTTATTCGGGTGGTGCTTTTCAACTAAATTTTGACTAGACGAGTGTGGCACGCCAACTGAGACTCGCAACCTGAGGATTTCCTGTATATGCTTAATAATAAAGTTTAAAGTTTACCTCCGATGTTTTACCATGTTTTGTGGTGGTTCCCCCACAGTTTACTTTGGCTTTACATGTATTACAAATTGCCATTGAAGAACTTCCATGCTAAGTACAAGTTAGCGTGTGGCTGTGAGCATGCATATGGCTGTAAGTCATAAGTCCCTGACTGATCGATTGGTGCATCTCTAGAACA
Organism: Isichthys henryi; assembly: GCA_026776945.1. Classification (NCBI taxonomy): domain Eukaryota; kingdom Metazoa; phylum Chordata; class Actinopteri; order Osteoglossiformes; family Mormyridae; genus Isichthys; species Isichthys henryi. The sequence continues at coordinate 31,682,290 of JAODJX010000097.1, read as the reverse complement.
AAATCTCTGCCACATTCAATTTAATTAGGCTCTTTTGGCACACTACCTGTTCGGTAATTAAATATTACTGGAAAAGCTGCAGACACCGTAGCTCTGAAAGGATTACAGCTAGAAAAACTTCTCTAGGCAGTCAGATGTAGTCAGGATAGGGTACCTGATGCTCCCAAAATGACAGCATCATTTTCAGCCTAGAAGGTCAACGACAAGCTGAAATGAAATGACAAATCAGCTACAGTTCATGTGCAATAACATATTTCTGAGAGTTTATTGTTCTAAGCATATGTGTTGACATTTTTTAGACTTATTGCCAAAAAGTGTACTAGGAAGGAGCAGCATTCTAAGTGTCCATAGTATAATATTCATCTATCCATCCATTTTCTGTAACTGGCTCTCCTATTACCAAGCAGGAAACAACCCAAAATGGGGCACCAACCCATCGCAGGGCACAATCACACACCATTCACTCACACATGTACACCAAAAGGTAATTTGGTAACTCTGGTGACACAGGGAGAACATGCAAACTCCACACACATGGAACCCTGGAAGTGATTCAAACCCAGGTCCCAGAGGTGTAAGGAACCAGTGTGCTTTCAATAACATAGAAACTAAATCAGGAGGATACAGCATATTAATGGTACATAGTATAATATAAATGACACAAAAACTAATTCAGGAGGGTGAAACTTACTAAAGGTCCTAAAAGGACCAATGATTCCATCCAAGGTGTACCCCCTTGCGTGGCTTGAGATAGGGTCCAGGCCCCTGGTGACCTTGACCAGGACGACTGGAAAATGTGGTGAACTTTTGCAGCGCCCAGGTGCCAACAGTGATATAATCAAGGAAGCTGAAATTCGACTGAGGAGACAAAAAAGAGAACTGAGGAACTCTCAATTGTAGGCTGCCCTCTGGTGGCCAAAAGCAATACTTCCTTTGGGATGTCTTCACATTGAAATCAAACTTAGTAAGCCGTCACCGTTTAAATCACTTTCACAATCTCTGGTCTTTGGGCTTGTAATGCTTATTAGTTTTCCCTGTCCCTGTTTCCATGTGTAAAATACAAACTACTGTGCTCTGTATTGCTGTGTCTTTAGAAACCTTTTATTTTCAGAACTTTGATTCTGGCTCATTGCTCATAAAGAAGAAAACCTGTACCAATGTGGTTCTGTCTGCAGTCCTGACTGGAGGTTTACTTTTTTTTGGCTTGTTTGTAATGTTTTTGAAAAGAATAAAATTTCAGAGGTGTACTTCAGCCTTGGCAACAGTATAATATTACGTACATTATGTTAAGCTTCCCTTGCCTGTTTTACTATGTTGGACCCCTTTCCCATTCAAAGTGAAAAAAAAAATTCAAGGGGGACCTTAGTGCTTAACTATTTATATGATTGATCAAGAATTTGTGATACAGGATCCCTCTGTAGTCGATTTTCAATTTTTAATAAAAGACCGGTTCGCATCAGAAATACACCAATTTAAAACCTCCAATTCAGTTCAAATTTAAAACGGAATCTGCCAAAAATGTGATCAACTGATTACCGTGCGACGTTTAACCTCCCTCTGTTTTCCCATTATATTTGTTTTGGTACTTGTTGGGTGCCTGTAATAGTTCTTCTAAGGATTGTCATAAAAGAGCACGTTCTTCCCCAAAAACGAATCCGCCTCATCACTCGGTGACGTCGCCACAATGCTTCAGTCTGAGCGTCACAATATGAATTGATAAGTTGGTATACAAGTCCTATACTTTATAATAATTATCATTACATTACTCAATTTAGATTTACAGATAATATATAAGTTTTATTTTACTGCTAACTCTTCATTAGGTGCTAATATTAATTTAACACTATAGATTTAAATATATTAAGCCAAGATTTATTTTAATTCATATTAACTTACATCATCATAGAGCGACGCTGTAAGACTTACTTCTATTTAAATCGCAAGTACAGCCACAGAGATATTGATTTTCTCAAAATCTGCTACCTCAGTTTTTATGATGCCAATTTGCATATACTCAAGAATGTTGTGAAGAGTGATCAGATGAACTGAAATTAATTGCTCTCTTTGTCATGAAAATGAACTTAATCCAGAAAAACCCATTTCCACTGCATTTCAGCCCTGCCACAAAAGAACCTGCTGCCATCATTTTAGCGATTCTCTTTTTAACACAGGTCAGAGTATTGACGAGGACAAGGCTGGAGATCACTCTGTCATGCTGATTGAGTTAGAATAACAGACTGGATGCTTTAAAAGGAGGGTGATGCTTGAAATCATTATTCTTCCTCTGTTAACCATGGTTACCTGCAAGGAAACACATGCAGTCAGCATTGCTTTGCACAAAAAGGGTTTCACAGGCAAGGATATTACTGCTAGTAAGATTTAGGTGGAATCAACCATTTATCAGAATATCAAGAATTTCAAGGAGAGAAATTCAATTGTTGTGAAGAAGGCTTCAGGGCGCCCAAGAAAGTCCAGCAAGTGTCAGGACCGTCTCCTAAAGTTGATTCCGTTACACCACCAGTGCAGAGCTTACTCAGGAATGGCAGCAGGCAGGTGTGAGTGCATCTGCACACACAGTGACGTGAAGGCTTTTGGAGGATGGCCTGGTGTCAAGAAGGGCAGCAAAGAAACCTCTTCTCTCCAAGAAAAACATCAGGGACAGACTGATATTCTGCAAAAGGTACAGGGATTGGACTGCTGAGGACTAGGGTAAAGTGATTTTCTCTGATGAATACCCTTTCCTATTGTTTGGGGCATCCAGAAAATAGATTGTCCGGAGAAGAAAAGGTGAGCGCTACTATCAGGCCTGTGTCATGCCCACAGTAAAGCATGCTGAAGTCATTCATGTGTGGGGTTGCTTCTCAGTCAAGGGAGTGGACTCAGTCACAATTTTGCCTCAAAACATAGCCTTGAATAAAGAATGGTACCAAAACATCCTCTGAGAGCAACTTTTCCCAATCATCCAAGAACAGTTTTGTGACAGACAATGCCTTTTCCAGCATGATGGAGCACCGTGCCATAAGGAAAAAGTGATAGTTAAGTGGCTTGCGGAACAAAACATTGACAAAGAATATACCCTTTACAGATAATACAGAAAATTACATTGATCAAACAATATGCCAAGTATCACAATCACAAGGTTTAACTATCAACAGTGGTAAGGTAAATTAACTAATACAAGGCCAGTACACGCTACTCGACTGTTTGTACTAAGTTCGACTCCGAGTCCACAATTTTGAAACGTAAAAAGGTCCGTCTGATAAATGTCAGGAATCACGGGTAGCGACGGGCAGACAGGCGTGCAGGAGGCAGGCAAGGATGATGCAGGCAGGCAAAAGTTGGGGAAAACGGGGATTTATTACGGGGAAGACGGCTACGGGCAGGGCAGGACAGAATAAGAGCACTGACATCAACTAATGTGGACTGATATAGAAAAAGACAAGGCAAAATAACAGGGTACAGCTGGGCACGATTGGGGAAGCACACGTGGATAATCAGGGGGCGTGGCACACACGAGGATCGGACGAGCCGGGCGTAACAATAATGCACTCTTGATGTAAAAAACACTGGTGGGTGTTCTTAATCTTCTCATAGAAGAGGTTCTCGTGGCATGTTCATCACTTCCCAGAAACTGGGTGGTTTGTCCCCTTAGTGAAACTTCACATAGTTTGTGTGCAAAACAGAGTGTAATCGGAATCAGCAACAAAAAAAAAAGACCAATCTGATAATCACATTCAAAGTGTGCTATCAGTATGGAATAAATAATTTAAATATAATTTCATTCAATTGATTTATACTAGTATATTTTTTGCTTACAGACAAAATTATATGTCGGTGCACACTACCATGCCGGGACAAGGGACATTATCACTGCCCTTTGTGCGAAAGGACAGTTATTCGCCGGGTTGACATGGAAAGGCATTTAGTGCTGTGCCAGAGTCATCCGTTTGCTGTACCCTCTGCAGCAACAAACTTGCCACCCACTGTACCCTCTGCAGAACAAGCCTGCCACCCACTGTACCCTCTGCAGCAACAAGCCTGCCACCCACTGTACCCTCTACAACAACAAGCCTGCCACCCACTGTACCCTCTACAACAACAAGCTTGCCACCCACTGTACCCTCTGCAGCAATAAGCCTGACACCCACTGTACCCTCTGCAGCAACAAGCCTGCCACCCACTGTACCCTCTACAACAAAAAGCATGCCACCCCATGTA
>JAODJX010000097.1:31662560-31672880 GCA_026776945.1 Isichthys henryi | reverse complement strand
CGTGCCCATTGCTTCCGGGATAGGCTCCGGACCCCCCGCGACCCAGTTGGATAAGCGGTTTGGAAAATGGATGGATGTTAGTATTTACAGTGTAGCGAAAGACCATCCATGAGGAAATTCAGAGTGTGGATCTCAGTTCTGGAGGACTGCATTGAGGACACAGACTGGGGAATCTTTGCTGAGGGGACAGACCGTGTGAGACATATCACCTGTCCTTTCATATATAAGCTTCTGGGCCGAGAGTGTGTAAGAAACAAAAAACATGATTTAACACCAAGGTGAGCACATGTTACAGATCAACCCCAGGGATCCCTGAGTGATGTCACGAAGACCACACCCCCAGGGAAACCCAGTCTTACCCTCCTGAACACGGTGTTAGCCCTGGTTACGTGCTTCTGCATCAGTTTTCCATTTTTTTCAGGTTTTTGTTCAGCTACGTCCTCTCAGCTGATTTCAAGTTGTTTGAATTAGTAGAGTCTATTTTAATTTATCTGATATGTGGTTAGACATGAGATCTTTTTCGTTTGTCCTTGAGTTTGAGCGTTCCTGATTCCTTTCTGCCTCTTGAGTTTTCTTACCCAATTTCTGCCCTTAGACTTAAATACGAGCTGCCTCATCACCATTAAAGTCACTGTATGCACCTGACTCCTCATTAGTGTCCTCTTCACCATGCTACTCCGAAACAAGAGCACTGCTCAGAACACAGGACTCTGCATTTAAATCTAGGAACTTGCAGGCCTACAAAGAGGTATGGAGATGTCCAAGGAGGAACATCGGAGAGGCCAAGTACAAGCAGTGTGTAGAGGAACACTTCATCAGTAACAATTCCAGATACATGTGGCAGGGGATAAAGACCCTCACTAGCTTCAAGGACAGCTACACAGCTACAAACATTACAGACAGCATACTGTCAGGGACAACCCCGTACAGCTTCACCAACATCAGGTCAGATCCACCCTGTGCAGAGTGAATGTGAGAAAAGCAGCTGGTCCAGATGGAATCACCAGAGGGATCCTTAACGCCTGCACAGATCAGCTAGCAAAGGTATTTGCCACCATCTTTAACCTCTTGCTACTCAGTCTGTAGTCCCCATCTGCCTTAAGTCAGCCACAATCAGCCCAGCAAGTACCACAGAAAAGTCCTGTGAACTTGCATCAATGACTATTCCCCAGTTGCTCTAACTAACTCCCATCATCACCAAATGTCCTTTCTCACATTAAGTCTGCCATCCCTGCTGACCTTCATCAATACCAGTTTGCATGTCAAGCAAACAGATCGACAGAAGATGCAGTTATTACAACTCTCCACACAGCTCTTACACACTTGGACCAGGAAAACCCCTATGTAAGAATGTTGTTTGTGGACTTCAGCTTGGCTTTTAATGCAATCACCCCCCATAAACTGGTTCAAAAACTGAATAATCTGATCTTAGGTAGAATACTGTGCACATGGATACTGGACTTCCTGAGCAGCAGACCCTAGAACGTCAGGATAGGAGATGCCACATCATCTACTCTCATCCTTCACACTGGTACAGTACACCACAGGGGTGTGTCCTCAGCCTGTTGTGGTTGATCAGAGAAGTATGAACCAGCCTTAACCGTTGGCCCAGAGAAAAGCCCGCTAGATCCCATTCTAAGTGAGGCACTACAACACTTGGCTGACCAGATAACTAACGTGGAGCACAAACACCCGGACTCCCTGTGCATTGTTCTAGGGGACTTTAACAGATCAAACCTCAGATAAAAACTGAAATAATACTGACAGCATAGTAAATGTCCTACCAGGGACAGAAGGGACTACTGCTATACCACATTAAAGGACCCCCTACCGCACTGTCCCCCGTGCTGCTTTGGGAGTCTCTGACCACTGTATGGTACAACTTCTCACAACTCACAAGCAGAACCTAAAAGCCGGTGGTCAAGACGGTAAGGAAATGAATCAGAGAGGCTAAGCTGGAACTTCAGCACTGCTTTGATTGCACTTGTTGGAGTGTTTTTAAGGCTGCAGCTACCAATCCGCATGATCTCATTAACACAGTGACCAACCTCAGTTTTTGTGAGGACAGTATTTTAGTCTGTCGAAAATTTAAATGTGACTGAATCTTAGGAGTATACTACCGAGTTAGTTTTTAATCATCTTTGCATTTTGAGCCCTTTTGCTATGTGTGCTAAGTATTATTACTAACTATGAAAAGAGGTGATCTCTGCTGTGACAAGATATTGGTTCAGCATTTTATAGTAAGTTACAGCACTGTAATAGCAACTCTTGCACACCCCTTGGTTTGTCAGGTTCCAAGCAATTAACAAATTAATTTTAGAAAGTTCTCACATGCACTTTGTGTTGAATAGCAAGGTCAGTGTCTTTGAAGAAACAATCCATGAGAAAGTGTACATTCAAATATTTGTCCTGCCCGCTCCTTCTGTGTGCCACACCCCCTCGTTAACCCCATGTGGATTCCCCGTGTTTACCAGCTGTTTCCTGTTGCTGTCTCTAGTCCAATGTATTCATCCATGTTTCAGTTTTTCCCCAATCCGCTCATTGTATTGTCCGTCTGCCTTTGCTTTGCTTTTCGTTAAAACCCCATGTTTCCCCAACTTCTGGCATCCTGCGCTTCTGTCTGGACTCCCGGCGCCTTAGTGCACGACAATATTCAAGAATCTGTTAAATCTGCCACTTTATTTGCTTTTAATGTTGGAGAATGCAACATTGAATTCATACGACTTGTTGCACTAATGTGGAATAGTGATAGGTTTTGTTCAATTTAAAGAACCGATTCTATCAAACTGTTCATTTAAATGAATTAAATATTCAATACAAAGAATGGATTGGGGGGGTACACATTTTGTTTGACAGTTAGGACCTACACTGTATACCTAATTATAAATTAAACAATAACCACACTTCTGTCCTTGCTGTATACCTATTTTATTATTTATGCATCTTAATCCAAAAAACCACTACTGTATATGGCTCATTTGAAAAAGAGCTAAATTTTTAAATATATTTTATATATTTTACTTAGTTATTTACATATCTAGTTCCCTAAATTTGTTAATATTTGTACGAAAGGCTCTCAGAGATTTATTTATTCAATTTATTTACAGAGCACATTACGCACAACAGCAGTTTGACAAAGTGCTGAACAAAATCAAAATACCATAAAACCCACATACTATACAAACAGCAAGAACAAAAGAAGCTTCTATACTGAGTTAAAAGCCAAACAATAAAATTGTGTTTTAAGACAGACTTTAAAAGAAGATAATGTTGGGGCCAGATGAATATGCAGAGGCAATGCATTCCAGTTTTGGAGCTAGGAGAGACTGATCAGCCGATCTAAGTGCCCTATATGGAACATATGGCCTTAAAAGGTCAGAGAAAGAAGTTGAGGCGTATAAGCAATAAAATCTGATGATAAATCCTTAAGCACACTGGGAGCAAGTGAAGAGAGGCGAATATAGGAGTAATGTGGTCACTTGGTTCCTGTTAAAAGCTGAGCTGCCACATTTTAAACTAGTTGTAGGCATGAGAGCGAGCCAGCATACAAAGAGACACCAGCATACAAAGAGACACCAGCATACAAAGACTTGCAGTAGTCAAGCCACAAAGAGATAAACACATATATTACTAAAAAGGGCGTGATCTTAGTTTTCCAGTTTCAACTGGAAACAGAATTAATATATTTATCCAATGTAAAACCACTGGCCATTATCAGACCTGAACAGCTGGCCTAATGAATAGTTCCAGGGGACAGAGGTCCAAATAGTGGGCGTTATTTGTACTGGACGCAAAAATCAGTACCTTAGTTTATTTTCATTTAGATTCAAGAAGTTTAAAGCCATCCACAGTTTAACTTCTCCAAGACAGTCAAATAACAGTTTTGATATACTGGTGTTCTTCCATTTCTGAGGTAGGTAAATGGAGGTGTCGTTTGCGTAACAATGAAATGAAATTCCTTAGTTCCAAAATATGGATCTAAGGGGAGCATGTATAAGAAGAAAAGAGTTATAGCTAAAAAAATGAGCCCTGGGGAGCTGCACACAAAAGGGGCGCTGAAGATGAGACAAAGGCCCCAAGGCTGACAGAAATCCTGTCAGACAAGTAAGATCTAAACCACCCTAGGGTGGTTCCTTTTATACTGAGACAATGCTCCACATGAGAAACAGAAACACTGTGATCAACTATGTCAAACACTGCTGTAAGACCTAAAAGGATTTGGATGGCTGACTCCCCGGTGTCCGTAACTAATAACAAATCGTTAAAAACATTAAAAAGTGCAGACTCTATGCCCCCCTCTCCCTCTCTGGTCGCACTACTGCATGCTTAAACTGTCTAGGCAGAATGCCAGAGGCCGAACTGCTGTTTATAATATTGTAACACTGGTGGGGCGCATGTCCCAGCGTGCCCCATGGGCAGTTGTAAATAGCCCTTGTTGTGTTGTTGCTGTTATTGTTAATGGTTAATTCCTTATTGTTGTGCGTCACGCCAAGCAGAGGTAAATACCATCCAGACTGCACAGTGTCATGCAAACCCCTTTGTGGGGGAGGCTGAAATAATGGGCAGGACGTGCCAAGGTGGATAAGAGACACGGGCTCAGACTGGTTAAGAAAAGCAGAGCAGGTGACAATGATGGAAGGATCATGAGATGGAGGTAAAAGCTTTAATACTTGTAATCTAATCTACAAAAAAAATCACAAAATTTATCACGGGTATCTGAGGACACATGGGTTGAGGGGGTGTTAATGACAGTATTAAGAGTATTAAAGAGAACACGGGTTGATTGGAATTTTTGGAAACAATATCTGAAAATGTTAAGGATTTCAATGATGGAAACCTTGGTATTTAGATAATCTCCATTGATTCAGTATTTATAACACTATTTGAAATCATCCATTAGTTTATTGATTTCTGTGGTTTTATGTAGGGCACATCTAGCATGAATTTATAGTCTCCTTTGTTCTGTTCGGTTAGAATTAAGGGTTTCTAACTGTGAATGCTAGTTTACTTTCTGTTTTGTGTGTAAATGACCAAACACTACACATATACAAACCTACCTGCAGTCATGTTAAGAAGTTTGGGAACCCCTCTCAGTCTGCATAATTATTTACTCTACTTCCACCAAAAAAGATAACAGTGGTACAGGTATGTCTTTAATTTCCTAGGAACATCTGAGTACTGGGGTGTTTTCTCAACGAAGAAAAGTAGTATTTAGTTGTATGGAATTAAATCAAATGTGGAAAAACTGTCTGTGCAAAAATTTGGGTACCAAATCTGAATGTATGTAACTATTCAATACTGATTACTTGCAACACCAAATTGGTTGGATTAGCTCATTAAGCCTTGAACTTCATAGACAGGCTTGCGCATGGGATCCTCAAAGCAACTCTCAAAAGATTTGAAAACGAAGATTGTTCAATATCATAGCTTAGGGGAAGGCTACAAAAAGCTATTTCAGAGGTTTAAACTGTCAGTTTCAACTGTAAGGAATGTAATCGTGGACGGTCAAAGGCACAGTTGCTGTTAAACCCAGGTCTGGCAGGCCAAGAAAAATTCAGGAGCAGCATATGTGGAGGATTGTGAGAATGGTTACAGACAGCCCATAGATCACCTCCAAAGACCTACAAGAACATCTTGCTGCAGATGGTGTATCTGTGCATCATTCTACAATTCAGCACAATCTGCAAAAAGAACATCTGTATGGCAGGGTGATGATGGCTGAAACAGTCCCAACAAGAAAGGGGAAACCAAACCGTAGCCTTCACATCCAAATAATTTTATTCACATAAAGGTAGAAACAACCCATATAAACATAAATAAAAAAATAATAATAATAAAATAAAAAAAAAATATATATATATATATATATATATATATAAAGAAAAATAAACAAATATAATCATTAACATGACAAAGGCAAACGGTGATTCCCCAGAAGGACACAAGCTTTGAGATAGTTTCTCAGGAGCGCTTCCCATCAAAGCAGGCATGTGTATGAGTGAGTCCAATCTGTCCATGCCGAATCATACCTGTTATAGCCTCTCCCATTAATGGAAGCACCACCCATCTCCTCAGCACCCTGCAATACACACAAAGAATACAAAAAAGGGGCTGAGCCATCCAAACAACCTAACAGGATCGTAACTGTCATGACCTGCGTGTCCAGTCCTCATGTGTGCCACGCCCCCTCATCATCCACATGTGCTTCCCCGATTGTGCCCAGCTGTTCCCTGTTATTTCGCCCTGTCTTGCATATATCAGTCCGCGTCTTCCTCAGTTGGGGGTCCGTCATTGATGTTAGTTGGCATTATGTGATGTTCGTAGCCGTCTCCCTGCGTCTCCCCTTCAATAAATCCCTGGTTTTCCCTGTATTTTGCCTGCCTGCTTCATCCTTCCCTGCTTCCTGCCTGCCAGTCATCATAACAGTAACACCTACTGTCAAATTTGGTGGGGTTGTGTGGCTAGTTCAGGGACTGGGGCCCTTGTTAAAGTTGAGGGTCGGATGAATTCAACCCAATATCAACAAATTCTTAAGGATAATGTTACGCATCAGTCACAAAGTTGAAGTTACGTAGAGGTTAGATATTCCAACAAGACAATGACCCAAAACACAGTTCGAAATCTACAAAGGCTTTCATGCAGAATGAGAAGTACAATGTTATGGACGGCTGTCACAGTCCCCTGACTTGAATATCATCGAAAATCTATGGGATGATTTGAAGCAGGCTGTCCATGCTCGGCAGCCATCAAATTTAACTGAACTGGAGAGATTTTGTATAGAAGAATGGTGAAACATACCTCCATCTGTCCCGCCCATACGGGCGGGACATAACAGCTGGGGCCGATCACGTCTAATTAGCTCTGCGTCTTAAGCAGAGCTACCACGTCCAGACGACTCAAAGTATTGTTCCCATGCCCTGGAACCTTACTGAGCATTTTCTTGTTTCTCGTCTTCCATTTCCCCTGCCTACTCCGTCCGACCCGTTTGTCTTGCCTGCCCTGCCTGCCCTCTCCCACCTATCTCGCCTGTCCTGCCTGCCTGACCTGCCTCCATTGTCCCTGCTTCCCTGCCATCTTCCCATCCTGTGTGATCCCGTAGGACTGACCTCACCGGCAACCGTCCTCTGGCGATCCACCCGACCACGAATCTTGCTCTCTGTTCTAGTTCTTGTTGTTCACTACTCTTAATAAACCAGCAGGTCTCCCACAACCAGGGATCTGTCTCCTCCTTGCTGTCTGGATATTGCACCATCCAGAATCAACTAAGCATTGGTGTAATATCTCTGTTGGGGTGCCCAAATTTATGCACTTGTCTAATTTTTTTATGATGCATAATGCATATTTTCTGTTAATCATATAAACTTTATGTCACCACTGAAATACTACTGTTTCTAAAAGCCATGACATATTGTGGTGACGGGCGGAACGAGGCATCGCGGGAGCAGAGAAACACGGAGACTCACTTGCCGGGGAAACATGCTTTTTATTAGTAGTCTTTACAAGGACAACAACAAGCACCAAAACTAATTACACATAGGAAGCACAGGGTTGTCAGACGCCGAATTGTAAGACGCATACACGGTGGGAGATTTACATAAGCTAATTACACACGAGGATCGGACAGGGTACACACAAGACACAGATAAACACATATACTACAATAAGGAATTAACCATTAACAATAACAGCAACAACACAACAAGGGCTATTTACAACTGCACGTGGGGCATGCTGGGACATGCGCCTCGCCGGTGCTACACTGACCCCTCCTTAGAAGTCGACCATCCCGGCGGCAGCCACCCCTAGCCGCACCTCAATTACGATGTGAGTCCCAGGGCTCCATTTGGCAGCCGCCTCCATGCCAAATCCCCGCCAGCGCCGACATGTGCCCTGCCGATGCTACAATATATTAAAGAAATTTGATACTTTGAAAGCTGAGCCAATGATAAATAAAAATCCAAAAAATTAAGAGGGGTTCCCAAACTTTTTCATATGACTGTACAGTATGTATATGCTTGTGAAGACACATATTACCTGAAGGCCCTGTGTTATACCAGAACTGGACTACAGGATGATTGTGCCTGAGTTGAGCAATAAAGGTTCTCCAGGATCCTGAGACTAATCCAATCCGTTGCCCAATCCGTGCGGCTTGAAAAAAAAAATAGAGAAAGAAAAAAGCGGCTCTGACTCCGTCTCACAGGCAGGAGCCGGCTCCGAGAGCCGTTTCGTTCGCGACCGACACATCACTATTGAAGTAGTACGGCCGGGTGTAATAAACGCCATCTGGTGAATATCTCGAACTGACCTTGCTGGCTAATTATTGCAAATATGTTTCATCGACCCACTATGACAATACATTTTTTACTAAAAGAAATGGTATTATGAATATCTAAAATGCAATTATGAAAGTGACGATTTAAATTTTGGAAACCGACAAGTTCTTTATGCAATGCTTTGCAGTTACATTTTACTCTGATTTCTTGTTAAAACTGCCTCGCTTTCATAAGCTTTTTTGTTTTTTTTTCTGTCGTTAACTTCGCTTTTCAGCAACTGAAGCGACTCGACCACCCAGCGCACTCGCGTTGAGTCCGTCAAGAAAATGTGTTTACGTTTGTGTTTATCTTTCTCTAAGCGCACAATATTTTAGCCCACATAATAATAATAATAATAATAATAATAATAATAATAATGATAATAATAATGGGGGGGGGGGGCACTGGTGGGGCACCACCCCCCCGGAACCATCCCTGAAATTCAGAATTGGAAACGGCTTGCCAACTAAGGTGAGCTCCATGGTTATTTAAAAACAAATCTGCCACCTCACATCACAAGTAATTTTGTAATTTCAGAAGATGATGGTTTTCAGTCATTAGCTGTTATGGTGTAACGATCAATCCTCTTTGGGTTTTGAAAAATAGGTGCCAGTGTGGGCCGCTGTTGCTAAATGGCTTCTCTTTATTTTTGGTTTATCCTTCTTTTTTTTGGGGGGGGGGGGGGTTAAAAACCAGACTATTAAACGCTCAGAGAAGGCGAAGAATGAGGAATGTACTGTATGATGCCCAAAAGTGTGATGGTGAAGCAGAAAATATCCTTATAAAACGGTATTCAGTCTTTAACTTCACTTAACTATGTATTCGGACCTTAACTAAAGCAGTGTACTCAGAAGAATATTAATTTTAGAATATGTACATATAAGTATGAATAATTTTACCTAGGTTTAAGTGTACCGCAGCCGTAAACAATGCTATTCTAAATGTTATTACGTTAGTTATATCATTTTTCAGTTCTTGTTTCTATATTTGCATGTTACTTGTCACAATACGCAGGGCATGGGCCAGGGAAGCAGGCGAAGACAACGAAGGATCGGGGAATAACGGTTTTAATTGGCATACAGAGAGGCGTACGACACAGAACCATAGTAACAATACAATGACATGTCAAGGGAAACATACTCTGACGTGGACCTAAATACACCGAACTAATGAAAACAACTCGAAACAGCTGGTAAACACGGGGAATTAACGCGAGATTAACGAGGGGCGCGTGGCACACAGGAGGATTGGACGAGCGGGGCGTGACACTTGTGTTTTGACAATAAAATGTTGTCTAACTTCGTAACGTTTGCATTGATCGTTGATGTATGAGTTCTGCAAGAAATTTATAATTACATCGAATCAGAAGAAGCGGCTTCATCTTCCCTTCATTGGCCAACGTACAGCCCGAAACATTTTGTAACCTATTTAAGCAAACCTGGTGTTTCTAAACAGTTTGTCCGTGCAACCTTTTTTATGACGAAAAGTTAAGTACACCGTTTGACAGCCGTTAGTTACGGTTACTTCATACTACATCTTGTCTTCTTCCTGGGTCTGGCCACATGATTTCGTCACCTGTAATGTCTTCTAGTGCAAGGAACCGGGGAAAACATCTGGAATGCCGTATCCAGGCACTGGTCAGTCTCCTCCATTGCCTGTAAAAGAGCTATACATTGATGGGGCTCACATCACAAGTAATTTTGTAATTTCAGAAGATGATGTTTCTAAACCTTCCAGCGCCAGGCAAAGAAGAACTCTTCAGTTGGATTCAAGATTGGAGAATACGGGGGAAGGTTGAGTACGGTGAAGAGTGGGTGGTCTGTAAACCAGTTGCGGAGCAAAGCAGCCCTATGGAAACTAACATTGTCCCAAATGATGACGTACCTGATCTTCTCTGGTCTCTGATCATTAGTAAGTATGTGATTCAGGGTGGGGGCAGCATGGTGGTGCAGTGGTTAGCACTGTTGCCTCACACCTCTGGGACCCGGGTTCAAGTCTCCACCTGGGT
>JAODJX010000097.1:31602557-31617816 GCA_026776945.1 Isichthys henryi | reverse complement strand
CCCATTGCTTCCGGGATAGGCTCCGGACCCCCCGCGACCCAGTAGTATAAGCGGTTTGGAAAATGGATGGATGGATGTATATGTGAAGATCTTCTGAGACAAACTGCACCAAAATTGAAGTAACTGTGACAGCAGAAAGAGGGATGAGAGGATTATTATATATATCTTTGTGAACAGGATCAATCTTTTTGTTATTATGACTGTATCTACTCTATTTGATTCTTGATGGGTCTTATTACCACTTCACAAAAGCATAATATCGATGAAAATCTACACCTAATAATATACACTTGATCAGATCCAAAACTGTACCTGCAACGACAGAGGGTAGCAAAACTGGAACTGCAAGAGAGAGGGGCAGCCGAGAGCAAAAACGGAGCCACCTGCCGTCCCAAATTATCCCTTGGATCTTTTTGCAAACTTCCCAAGAATATGGTACAGGTCAGTGATTTTAAAACTGTATTTGATTTTCTGAATATTGTACTATAAAGTTAATATTGATTTTTGGTCGATATCATTCCCATTTTCAATTATGTATATAGCAGTTAGGTAGCAGGTCAGCGAAATCTGTTGTGGGAGAATTTAATTGTGCCGAATGGGGGGAGGTGTGTAAGGTAGGGTTGTAGTCATATTTTCTTTAGACTTTGGTGTTTTTATTCAGTGAAATTTATCACAGAAAGTGCTCCAAGGTCACCAGATAAATGGCTTTACTGTACGCTCTCAACTGTGTATGTGTGTGTCTGTGTGTGTGAGTATGTCTAAAAAGGAGAGCAACTAACCACAGTAAAATACTCAAAACATACTGTAGGTTCAGCCATCAGGCAAGAAAAAGTCACTTGCTTTCTAGTTTTCCTTGTTGTTTTGTGGACAAGGAATTGGTAAACTCTAAGTGAAAGAGCCAAGAGTTTAAAATACTTTGATTAAATAGTCTTCTTGTTGATTGTAGCTAATGCTGTGCATAAACTGGAAATAAGAACATTTTTGTTTGGTTTTTAATTGTGCTAATGAAATATGTCAATATAGTTGTCTTTTGGTAAACTGATGATCAGAGTTTGCACCTGTACCATATATTGCACGATTGGCCAGTTTTGAAAAATAAAATGCTTTGTCCTGTATTGGACCTGTATGAGACCTGATTGTCTCATATTTTCTGACCGTGTGATCGTGAGTTTGACTGACTATTTTTTGAGACTGTTAAACTAAGGCAAGATTTAGTATTTTAGCAGCAGCTCTCCTGTATCTCAAAAGATTGTGCTAACAATGTAGAGCTCAGTGGTTCAAATCCCAGGAAGCACACATAGTGTACCTAGTCCTTTTATCATATTTATTTTTGGATAACAGCATAAGTTAAATATAAATGAATTACATGTACATCATACACATGAAAAAAAAAATGTCCATTGCTGCTCCCAGGCCTTGGCTGTGACAGTTCTTACTGTTGTCGCAGAAAATTAGGGGCATAGTGCAAAAATAAATAGAATATGAATATTTAAACATTTTAAAATTGATAAATATTATGACATTGTCAAACATGGACATTAAAACATGCACAAAGGAATACAGGTAACTACCTAACTGGTAAGGACGGATTTTGCTAATTGTCAGAGAAGTGGAATGTGCAATAAATAAGTATTCTTTCAGACTTACACATCACGACAAAGAGCATTCAAGTAAAAACACAATTAACAAAATTTCAGTATTTCTAGAAATTGTTCAAGTTGATGTGTGTGGGGCGTATGCAGATTACTTGGGTGGATCAAATGACAGGACTGTCCGGGGAAGACAATGCTCCAGCAGCAGAGATTTTGGTTTATGTGAAAGATCAAACATGCATACATACATGACTCAACATTAAGGCATAATCATACATAAAAGTCTTCTACTGCTTCTTCTTGTTAGTGTTTTAGGTCAATGTGTTATGTGTGACACACTTTTCAGGTGAAAATGTTTGCCAGTGTTTATTTTGAGGCATGGATGAAGATTAACTGTTGGGTCAAGCTGGATGTTGGTGATGCAGACTGTGTGAAGACTTTTGAAAAAGTGACTTCATCATAGAGAAATGCTTGTTAGCAATTGTAAAAAAAACTAGTTATATATAATGTCCAGATAATCCATGTCTGGGAGGACACTTTGAGCTACTTCAGGTTTTACGACCAAGTTTAAAACTGAAAAGCTCCTGTGTTCGGCTAAATAGTTCAGTTCTTCTTGTGCTTTTACCGTTTTTTTTCCCTGATTAAAAGACTCATCCAGCTGTTTCATATTAACATTAGTGACACATGCGTGATTAAATCAGACTGATCAATCAGCACACAGCAAGAACTCAGTGCTTAAGTGAAATTCTGGCCCTTTTAATTGAAATGGTAGTTTATAAATCCTATTGTAGCTCAAAGTTCCCTCCCTGACATGGATTATCTGGTCAACCTAAGTTATAATAAAAGTTACTGTAGTTCAGGCTGTGTTTGTATTGTGCAGTAGTGCTGCATTTCCTGGTTTAATCAGGAGGGGAGTTATGGGTCATTTCTTTGTGACATTTTTAAATTGAAAATGCTGACTATAGCAGGAGCCGTTTTTTAAACATCCCATATAACCCCCCAAAAAGTGAAGTAAACATAAAATTTGAAGCAACCTTTTCCACTTTGATGTGCTCCTTGAGTATGCACATTATTATTAGCTTGAGTATCTGAGTACTTCCTTTCTCGTGTGGGCCAGCCTGTCTTGCAGAAACTGAAACCTCCATATTTTATATCTAACCTCCCAAGGAAGCGATCCAGTTGGACGGGGATATCTTCTTCTCCCTTCTACGGCGAGTCTGCCCCATGGCATATCGCCACCTGAAGAAGTTCAAGATCGACCCCATCCTGTACATAACTGAGTGGTTCATGTGCATCTTCTCTCGCAGCCTACCCTGGGCCTGCGTGCTGCGTATCTGGGACATGTTCTTCTGTGAAGGTTCCAGCACTTCTCTCATTATTAAACTCCCTCCCCCCACTCCCATTTCCCAGCTTTCCTTCTTCTGGTGATTTGTGAAAGCAAATAAATCTGCATTACATACTACACACAGCAGAGGGTTGTTGCATAATGGTACAGATTCTGAACTTTGGACCTTCCTCTGTGTAATTCGCATGTAGAGTTCATTAAAGACCAGAGGGATCAATGGGTTCAAAGCCTGTATGTCTTCCTTCCTCACTAAATCTCAGGGGTGAAGATAATGTTCCGGGTGGGCCTAGTGCTGCTGAAGCAGATGCTGGGTTCAGTGGATAAGCTGCGGGAGGTGCAAGGCATGTACGAGACCATGGAGCGGCTCAGGAACATCTCCCCGGAGACCATAAGAGACGACCTGCTTGTGCAGGAGGTGAGGCTGTTTGCCGGCATGGAGGCTCTCTCAGGGTGGATATCTGCTTCAGTCCTCACCCATCCCTTTGCTCAACCTCCAGGTCATCTCGCTGCCAGTGACAGAGGCCTTGATCGAGCAGGAGTGTAGCATCCAGGTGTCCAACTGGAGGAAGTCCCGGGGCGAGCTTTCTCACAACCCTAGCCGGCGGCTGCATGGGGCGCGCGCTATATTCGAGCGCAAGCGGCGCTCTATCGCCCTGCACCACAGGGGCAGCTTCTCTTTCCTGGGTGGCTCAGCGCCCTCTCCTGGCCCTCTCCGGGCCTCTTCCAGTCTCCTGTCTCTCCCGAGCTTCCGCAGGTCAAAAGCCTCCAGCAAGGCGCAGCTGCTGATGGGTTCTGTCTCTGTGGAAACAGCTTCTGGGCCCAGGCTGCGTTTTCCAGGCCAAAGTTCTCCCCAGGTGGCCAGCCTGAGGCCTCACGCAGCTGAGAATCATCTGGCTGACTCCACTGAGGCCTCCACCCGTGGTGCTTCACTGCAGAGTGAGGCTTGCACCTCTCTTCCATCCCACACCTTGGCCCCCGCACCTAAGTGTGTCCTGGAACCCATCAGTCCTTCTGGTTTATCTGTCACTGCCAGCAGTGCCTCTCCTCCGTTTGTTGTGGCTGGGGAAAGAGACTCTGCAGGAGAAGATGATGGAGGAAAGAAGAAGAAGAACAAAGAAGAGAAGAAGAAGGATAAAGAGGAGAAGCAGAGATCCCGGGAGCAGAAGGAGAGGGAGAAGGTGGAAAAGGGCAAGCAGAAGAAGGGGAAAGAGAAGGTGGAGAAGGAGAAGAAAAAGGATAAAGGTGGAACCTAAAAACTACACTCTGCTAAAGACCTACACCCTTCCTAGACTAGTCTTCATCAAATGAATCTCCTACTACTAAATGTTAGTATTGTATGATCCTCCTGCAGTCCCATAGACCTGAAGTCTGCACAGGTGTTGCTGAGCGTTATTTATTATATGAATGGGAAATGTTACTTAACACTGGCTCAATGTTGAGCAAGAGATGCATGTGGGAGTAGAACTTCCGTTTCATCCGTTTCAGGTACTCCGAGGAAATAACCTCTGACTGTGTCTGCCTGTGGTTAAATGAGTCATTGTGGGAAAAAAGTATTGTACTGTAACAGTTGAGCACTAAGTCTAAGATGATAACTAGGTGTTCTGGGAGATGTGTTAAGTATATTGGTATATTGGTGTTCTTCCAAAGTGTTGAAACTGTCAGTGTCTGTATCCTTCCTTGTCTTCTTTACTCACGTGATCTGTATATTTAACATAGTTTCATTGTACTGTATCTGTGAAACACTAAGACGTACTAAGGTCTTCAAGGGAAATCCTGCAGTTGCAGCTCGGTCAGCCATTCATATTTATTACTTTGCTCAATTTAATAAGTCATAGTCTGGTTTTCATTAACCTGGATTCTGCTGTTGAAATGTTTTGCAATAGTATGTTTACAGTTAAAGCTGAATGGGAAGCTGCTACTTTGCAGCTGGCACAGAAAAAACATCTACAAAGAAACAAGACCATATTGAGCAATACCCTGTGAAATGAAATGTGTACATGGTATGGAAGACGCGGAGTGGTAGCCAGAGATGTAGCAGTATGTGCCAATTGTGGACAAACTTGATGAGACCGGATTAAGCACTGGCATGCTTTCAGTTTACTTAACCACCAGATCATCAGTTGTTTACCCCGATAAGAGTGAAGCATATATACAATAACATACCGGAGGTAATCAGACTACAATTTCAGCTGAATTTACTAGAGAAATATGAAAATTTGAAAACAGATTAGCATGGAAGAGGTCTAGGCTTTGGAAAAACATTTCATTTAAAGCTAGCGCCTTATAAGTGAAATATTTTAATGTAGAAAATTAATATAAAATGTAAATTATGTAGTATTATGCACCTGGGTAGTGTTTTACCTAACTGACCCACTTAACTGGAATAAGCTGAAGTTTTAGCAGTCATTAGCTTTACACACTATTAATCGGAGCTGCTGAAAAGCAGACATCAGCACCAGCTTGCATTACAAGTTCTATTTTTTTGGACTGCTGTGCCACAGTGGCCTTTTTGGATAAAAGAGTTGATGTCACTGTCCTTTTATGCCAGTACAAAGAGCTGTCCACACTTTTACTTTCACCCTGGGACCAGATGTACACCGTCGGATCAGAAGCCAGTGGTAGCTGCTGCTCAAGCTTGCACTGACAAATGATGCTGCCATGTGCACCTTGACCCTTAGCGTAGTGGTCAGGCTGGTCGTTGACTTTCTCTGGAATGAAGCTGCCAACAACAGGTCTCAGTTCTTGATTTACAAACGCAGATCTGTCTGAGTGTGTGGGCGCCATCCTGGTGTGTCTAGACGCGAGAAAATTTAGGAGAGAAGGTCTCTTTAAAGCCGTTATGCTTTGTATTTAACATTTTTCTCTAAATCTCAAGTGTGGAGAGGCTTTGGTATTGCAACATAACTCTTTATTGCGTTGCTTCATGTACTGATCATTTTTATTTATTTTTTGATTGAAGACTATGACTGTCACAAGATGAGAGCTTTACTTATGGCTGTTCTATGTGTTTGTATAAATAGACTTTAATTTATTGAAGAGGAGAGTAAGTAAACTACAGTATTGAGAGTTTGCGTATTTATTGGGAGGCAAAGTCATTTATCAAGTGTTGTTACTTCAGTTTAATCTACAGTTTGACTCATGACTCAGCATTAAGGCATCACATATTGTATATCACAGTCTTATTCTAGTGTGTCTATAAAATCCACAACTCCAAGATCAGACCATCATAGATAGACTCCATCTTTCAGCTAGTTGACACACTGATGAATACTTGTGCTGTCTATAAATCAAATTCTTCATTAAATAACTACAATATGTGCGAAAGAGTTCCTGTGTGACTTCTGGTATTTTTACTGTTTCAAGGTTAGTTTAATAAAGAAATAACTTTCACTGCATATATGGCCCATAGCCATTTAGTGTTGATAATATTTCTATTTGTGGCAAACCAGCATAACTTATTTTTTGACCTGTTTCTGAATCCTTAAGCCTGATGTACAAAGATCCCAGGGTATGTTGGTAACCATGTTATTAATAAAAAATTGGAAAATACAGTCAGGACTATTGATAGGTAACTTTGGTACAGTGTGTGGACGGTGATGACGTAGCTGATGTTGACTCTTAACCTGGAAATGTCCTCCTCCTTTTTCAGACTAAATCTGGTTTTCCATCTATTTTCAAGCAGCAGCTCGACATTCATGGTTTGTTGGTTTTAATTTTACTTGCTTTTAGCTCTATTTAATCTGTATCTTTTATATAAACATGGCTGCACCAAAACATCAATGAAATGGGTGTGTAAGATTTGCATTGGCCAGGATGGAAACCAGAACCATGGGGATGGAATGGACTTTATTTTGGCACACAGTGGGACATGGGACCAGCCATCAGGTCTGCAGGCCAGGATACAAAAAGAACCTAGTTTACTGTATGTAATTAATACAGTAAAGGTGAAGTGGATGAATGGACTGGTCACCTGACCCACCCCAGAACTAACACGTATTTGAACACCATTGATGTCCTTTATGATACAGGCATAGAGAAAACAGAGACACCTAACAGCATATTAATATCAAGGACTAGAGAAGAAGTTTGACCACCATTTTCTTTTAGAACAGCTTCAGTCCTTCTGAATGCTGTAATTTTAGTCTTGAACTATTTTAGTCGAATTTTGGTCCATCCAAAATTCTTGAGGGATGAAGGACATGGGACTTTTTGCTCCAGTACTTCCAATAAAGATTCAATACTTTATAGACCTGGTGACAGGGGAGGAATATGACTTTGTCCTGCTATTCATTGATCCACCTGCATTCGTTGGCTGTGTATTGGGGCATTATCGTTTTGGAATATGTGAATGATGGAACTGTCTTTGCACCTTAGGACCCATCAGTTTCTGCAAAAAGGCATCATATTACTTGGCTCTTTATCTAGAACCATTAATGACTTCCATAAGCTGACTGCTTGTATCATTACTGATCCACCATCACGCCTTACAGTTAGCAACAAGGTACTGTGAGCTGAACGCATCTTTTGTCTTTCTCCAAAGGTAAACCCATTGGGATGTAAGAAAAATTGTGAAAGATGACTCAGTATATACCACATTATTTGTTTTATTTTCCCAGGGTCAGAGGTTTTCTTTGTCTTTCACTAGCTTATGAGTCTTTGTGCAGTGGCCTTGGCTATACGCTGTTTCCGCATGGCAGCCCTGTCATAAATTCCAGCTTTGAGAAGCTCATGTTATACAATCTTTCTAGAGAGTGAATCAGAGAGGTGCTGATTCACTTCTGTTCTCATTCACAGGCCCACTTTTATTTAGAAACTATCCTGTCAGTGAGCTTTGACTAGAGACCACTATTCCTTCTTATTCGTCTTCTTGTATCAGATTGATTTGTAGTTATTATGACTGAAGGCCAGGCGACATAGTGGCCAGCACTGTGGCCTCACACCTCTGGTCCAAGTCTCCGCCAGGGTTCCATGTGCGTGGACTTTGCATGTTTTCCCCATGTGGTTGTGGAGTTTCCTCTGGATGCTCTGGTTCCCCCTCTCCCCCCACACAGTCCAAAAACATGCTGAGGCTGATTTGAGTTGCCAAATTGCCCATAGGTGTGCCTGTGTGGCTGAATGGTGTGTGAGTGTGCCCTGCGATGGGTTGGCACCCCATCCTGGGTTGTTCCCTGTCTTGTGCCCATAGCCTCCCCCCCGGGACCCTGAATAGGGCAAGCAGTTTCAGAAAATGCATGGCTGGATGACTGATCCGCCTTCAGTTCCAACATGGATGCTTTGGCCCCTTTGGAACTCTTAGTTGCTTTCCATCATCTTGAAAACTCACATATCAAAGTACTGATCATCACACCTCTTTTATAGCTGAAATAAGCTGCTGATCACTGTAGCTTGGCATATCCAGGGTAGGGGGTTTGAATTTCACCACTGCTTTGTGTGTGTGTGTGTGTGTGTGTGTGTGTGTATGTATGTGTGTTACAAATATTATACATTGTGGGGACCAAATGTTAAGGTTAGGGTTGGGTAGGGTTAGGGTTGTCATTTCTGGGATTAGGGTTATCCCATAGAAATGAATGGACAGTCTCCACAAAGATATGAATACAAACATGTATGTACATGTGTGCGTACATGTGTGTGCATGTTCGCCTGTTCCCTGGATACCCCCTGTTGCTTTCAGGTACTGGCAATTTATTACACAAACAACAGGAATGTGCACCATACAGTCACTCAGCCACCCCTTAATGCATAACTCACTGGTCTTAGTTACAGTCAAAAAACCAGAGAATTCTGTTAAATCTATTGACATCAGTGACTAGTTAAAAAGCACATTTTCAGTCCTCAAAAACAAAAATCTATTTTTGCCAAAAGTTTTAGAAAACTTTTACAGACAACTTTTAGATTTACTCGGTTCAGGTTTGATGCTTCATATATTTACACACAATGGTTTATATTGTATGGCATAAAACATTATTAGAGGTAATAGGAGTCATATTCATTACTGGATTACTGGACACTCTGGATGAACAGAACCATAATCAGGCCTATCACCAATTATTTTCCTTTTTAATTATTTGAAATTTTATCTGATGTATGGGAATGATTCAAGTACACTTAAAATAAAATGATGAAAAATGATATTGGCAATAACAGATTTGAGTATGTATTGACTATATTATCATTATGTCTGCACATTTTCTTGTCATATTTTTTAGACAAGATATTTTTACCTTGCGTGGATGCTCAGTGGATGAGGTTTCTTACCCTTGTCTTATTTTTAAACCCGTATAGATTCCAAATTTCCTTTAGCAGCCATTTTACATTTCCTTGTCTCAACCATAGAGGGCGTAAGACCATTTGCTTTTTATAATATTTTGAGTTGTATTTAGAACAGAACAATGCGAAAAGAGCTCTATCTTAACAAGGCCATCTGCTGTTATGGAACCACGCTGCCTACTGTGATCCTGACGCTGGCATTTACCCTGGCCCTTGTAGGGCATTTTTATCATCTCCCCATCACAACATGAGTATAGACACAGTGGTATGAAACAGATTTTATTGGTTCTTTGGCTTTTTTTCTTACAGAGACTGTTGGACAGAAACTGGAGGAAATGAGAGACGGACAAAATGAGGGAAAACTTGGAATGGGGAGATGAGTGGAAGAGGAAAGGGAAATGAAGATGGTATGGTTCTTTCATCTCTCATGCTCTTCACTGTCTTTTTCGCTCTCTCAAGTAGGAGACCATCCCTTTAAGGAAGCTTAGCCTTTTTTGTATAGTATTCTCTCTCCATCTATGGCCTTCTCTTTCTCTAACTCCTAACAGGAGAGAAAAAACTGAGAAGGGGGGGAGATATCTTCTATTATAGAATGAAATCCCCCAAGATTTCTGTCCCCTTTTGTCATTTCAAAGATAGAGGTAAACTGACTCTTTGTAGCCTTGAAGAATTATTTTTTTGGTTTGCACCACACTACCCTTGTATAAACCTTAAAACAGACTTAAAAGTGGGATGATGGTGGTGAGAATGGCACAAATTAAACATGTGCCTTTAGCTCAACGGACAAAATGAGACAGATAGATGGAAAGAGGAGGAACTGGAGAAAGAGAAAAAAAGAGACTGACGTAGTGGGATATTTTTATTGGTACTATATCCAGTTCCCCGGTTGTCACTCACATCAAAAAGTCCTTGTAGCTTTCTCTGCTAACTGATGGGCCAATAGTGTCTGGTGTTTTTGGGTTTGTGTGATGGAGAGCGGTAGAGTGAGTGAGGTAATCGGCAGGGGAAGAGGGCTGGGGAGGAGAAGAGAAGCCCAAGTTAGGGAGGAGCATGGGATTATTGCTTCTTGTACTCTTGTTTTCCATTACTCCTCCTTCTCCTCTCCGTGTGTGATGACGTAGCAGATGTTCTTGTAGTCAACGTTGCCAGCCACATCAGGGGGGAAAGCAGCCCACAGGTTCTTAATCTGAACAGTGGAGAGTGCAAGAATGTTAGAGTACTCGAACGTGGGGCAGAACTAGAGCCTAAGACACAATGTGTAGAATTCCAGGAACAGACATGGTTACGCAAGTGAAGACTAACATGCAGGCTTAGTTAGCACAAATGGACAATAATGTATGGATGAAGTCTCACCTCCTCAGCAGAAAACCTGTCACACTGAGTTGTCAGGAGTTCCTCAAGGCTGTACAGGAAAAGAGCATTTTCAGTGAGCTGAGTTTCCTCAGGGTCGATCATTCGGCACATGTGCCTATAGCCAAATGTAATCAATGAACGTACAATGCCTTCTTGATGGTGCCAGTACCCTCAGGGTCCAGGACCTTGAAGGCAGATACGATAACGTCTTCGGGATCAGCACCTAATGGAAGAAAGGAAGAAAACATTCTGAAAACTAAAACTATCTACACTGCAATTGGGTATAATCAGTGAAGAGACCAGCATGGAATGTCACTTGGTATCAAGGAAAAAGGATACAGATGACAGTACTGAGACTGAGACGGTACTGAGACTGTCACCTGTACTGAAACTGTCACCTTTTGAAACTTACCCTTCAGCTTCTCACCAAACATTTGGAGGAAGACGGTGAAGTTGATGGGGCCGCTGGCTTCCTTAATCATGGCTTCCAGCTCCTCATTCTTCACATTCATTTGGCCTAGACAGGAATACAACGTGAGATTAATTGTTACTGACTTCTTATAGCTGAAGCGAACATTGCAGGCACACAGGATAATGTGGTGTATTCTGAAGAACTAGTAAGGCTGAAAGATTTTCATAGTACTACAGTTCATGTGTATCTCATCTCATACAATACTATACTAACTAATTAGCAAATTATTCCATTGCAAAAATAGGTAGTTACCCAAAGAGGCCAGCACGTCCCTCAGATCATCCTTGCTGATGATGCCATCTCTGTTCTGGTCAATGATTGTGAAGGCCTGAAACAGAGAGTGGTGGCAGATTGATACACTGGAACAATACTAACTAATACTTAGTTAATACTACATTGCAGAATGAGAAAGAGCCTAGCATATAAAACAGTGAAAGACCAAACAATTTCAGATAGGACTCATTGTTATCATCATCATGCCTTTAGCCTGTCCCAGGCAGCATTCTGCACAAGGCTGACGTACACCCTGGACAGGATGCCCATTCACACGTACTGTACAGACACAGAGGTACACACACTATGGGAAGTTTAAAGAGCCCAATTAGCACAACTGCACGTGTCTGACTGTAACAGGAAACCAATACGACTTAGAGGGCAACATGCACAGTCCCACACACACACAAGGTAGAAATTCAAACCCCAACACGTGTGAGACAACAGTACTACCCACTGAGTCACTGTGCTGCCCTGATCTCTTAAACGTAGTGTTCAATTAGATACTCAGCTTTTGTAGTATAATCTGGATGTAGTGCATCCAATGTTACAAGATGAAATTTGAAAATGAAAGCCAACCCTATGCATCCATAGATATCCATAAAGTACATATGAGTACAGGATATAGCAGTAATTAATTTAGCTTGTCCATTCTATACCCCAAGCACTGGACGTCTTTCCTTGCCCTTCCTTCAGGCATATGAAATACAAGATGGGCTTTCCATTCCAAGACTTAAAAGGCAGCTGGTGTGGAGCTGTCTGTGCAGGACATTAACAAGCTCATTATTGCCATGTCGGACATTCCCTCTGAGATATTCAAGGAGTGGGTGTCAGTTACACTCTATCCTCAGCAGTGACAAACTCCAATCTTTTCCACACCCCATTCTCCTCCCCTCTTCTCTACACATAAGTCCCAAATACGCCTTTTCATTTGCTGATTCTTATTCTAAAGGAGACAACATTCAGATAGGAAGTATTATCGCTCCCACAGATTCTCCCATCTTCACCTTTCCTGCCTCCTCCTCTGCCTTATCCCATCATGCCTTGTACACTGCTTCCATTAGCTGCCATATGAGACACTCCCCCTTGTGGAGAATAAAGACAGAGCAGGGCGTAGGGAGACACCTGACAAATCAGCACTACTAAGCACTACAGGTGAAGTAGAACAGTGTTTCCTATCCTGGTCCTTGGGAACAGTCCACGTTTTTTCTCCCTGCTGGTAGGGAGCTGGGAAACAACAAAAATGTGGACTGTCTGGCAGAGAGCCAGGAGGAGCAATACCTGACCAGTCTGGGGGTCCCTGGGGACTGGGTTGAGGAAATCCGATGTAGAAATATGGTACCCATGCAGCACCCAGCCCTCCATAACATTTGGAAAGAAAGTGGTGAATGTAGCCTTGATACAGCTTACTGCTGTCACTGTTCAGTGCTGTAAAGCACAACAAGTACAGTTTTGCAGTGACACTGACCTCTTTGTACTCCTGAATCTGGCTCTGCTCAAACATGGAGAAGACGTTAGAGGAGCCGCCTTCGGCCTGCCTCCTCTTGGCCTTCTTGGGTGCCTGGAGATCAGATATGCAGACTGCATTAAAGCTGGCACAGCAGGCAGACGCAGCAAATGCACAGACAGACAGAAACCGGCTCTGCTCTATTTCAAGCACAGAAACTTTACCAAGTCATATGAAACAAACCTAAAAAGACACCGGACAATGAAGACACTTCCTCTTTCAGCAAAGCTTTATCAAATTATCTTCTGCCATATTTTCAAGTATCTACTTTTCCTCACTCAATTATTTTTGTTGATCTCATGGTAAGAAATGGCTATTGAGAATTAGTTAGTAATATGTGATAAACCAGTAAATTTTTTGATGTTTCATTTTATAGTAGTCATCCATCGACTTGCATCCCATTAGAGGCTTAATAAAATCCATAGAACAAAATCCAAACCAGATTTAGTGGACAATAGCAGTATTTTACCACCTGTGCGGCTTGTAGCAAGAACCAAAACAAACCAATTGTGCTGCCATATAGAGGTTTAGTTAAATTGGTGTGATGCTGTATCTTTTGCTATGAACAGTATATTTGAACTCTCCTCTATGATTGAGATTCAGACAAATTAATTTATATCCTCACTTCTGGGACGAAACGAAGACGACGTATACCTGTATACTGCCACATTCATCCTGACATGACAAATTTTCCAAAATACGCGGTATTTAGTTTTACAGGCTTAAAATTCTGAAATCAATCCAATCTATGTATTCCATGCATAGTTTACATAAAATGTAAAAAAAAAAATCCCTTAATATGCTGTCAGAAATTGTTTTTCAAGCTGATATAGCCTGTTTTTCTTTGAGCATGTATAAAAAATGTTTAAACATGCTGACTTCCAAGACATTCACTTAAATTTCTATGCACAATAATTCCTTTAATTGGTGAATGATCTAAACAAACTGTAATGGACTTCTGAGTTGTGGTTATTTGTTAGTTCAGATACTACTCCTGGCCTTCCTGTAGATGTTTCCGTTTAAGGACAAGTAAGAGTGGAACACTCAGCTAGTGGAGGAGTGGTGTTACTCACCATCTTGAGAGCGTGTGTGTAGTTGGGCCTGTCAGGAAGAGAAGGCTACGTGAGGCTGCACACTGATGTGACTGACACACTGATGTATAATCTGGCTGCCCTGGGGGCTTATATACCAGCTTTGACTGGCTAACTATAGCCGCGACATCAGGTTTGGTTGGAAAAGAGAGTGAGGCAAAGGAAATGATCATAGGCAGAGAAGTGCTGGAATATCATCTTACAGTTGATCAAAAATAGACCTGTAGCATCTTGGAATGAAGTGAACTTGATACTGAGGTCAGGGCTGGCGATTAATGTGATTCGTGGACTAATATGGACACACCTGATACATCCACCAATAAAAGCAGTCCTCCTCGTTGTCATTTCTCACCATCTCATCTCAACCAAGGAGTTTTTGTTTCCTTTGTTTGAATCATGTCCTAAATTGCACAGTAGTGAGCATTTAAATTCAATTCATTTACATTCATTTTTACATACAGCTTTTGAGGAAACTTACTTCCCAAAGTTTCCCCAAAATGCTCAACAGCAGCATGAATTGGCAAAACAATTACTATCCCAGTCACAGTGTCTAGTATTGGGTTTTACATTCCCAGCACTTCAATGATTTTCAGAAAACATGATCTTTCCTGGCTGGCCCCCCATCCTGGGTTGTTCCCTGCCTTGTGCCCATTGCTTCCGGGATAGGCTCTGGACCCCCCGCGACCCAGTAGGATAAGCGGTTTGGAAAATGGATGGAAGGATGGATGATCTTTCACCATTTTCACAAAAATTCTGTCTCCCACTTAAGCATCTGAAAATGTTTATCAATTTCAGCTTTTGAAATGCTTTAATAAGTACCTTTGGAAAAAGCACTATATAAATGCAGTCCATTTACCATTTACCTCAAATTGCTGAATTTAGCTTCTATACCTGCCTTAAAGCATTCTGAATTTGCTTCAAATCATATCCCTTGTCTTCTTTACCATTATGAGCGCTGTTTACCTTGGACAGAATTGAAAATCTACAATGTTCCGTATAACTCAGCTCGATCAATGTGTAACGGATTTAGTGGAAATGCATCCAACCACAAGGCGCACCCTGATGATGTCATATAATTCCACATGCCTGTGAGAATGGAATGTGTGCTTGGTATGCATGCATGTAGGGCATGTACATACATATAGACATGAAACAGCCAGACAGGAAGTAATGTATAGTGTGCAGTCTAACTGCCATAATATTTACCTTTATATATATTTTAAGCACCTGCAAACACTGTTGCTGAACTCAATACCTATATATAGACATTACATATAGAAATTACAGTTGAAACCAAAAGTTTACATACACTGTATAAAAAGACATATAACTTTTTTTTTCTTACTGTCTGATATGAAA
>JAODJX010000097.1:31591890-31602457 GCA_026776945.1 Isichthys henryi | reverse complement strand
ATTATTTTGGGAATCCGAACGGGCCTAAAACTGAAAGGGTTTTGTATGATTTCATATCAGACAATAAGAAAAAAAAAAGTTATATGTCTTTTTATACAGTGTATGTAAACTTTTGGTTTCAACTGTATATATAGAGAATATATATACATATACACACAGAAATATACACATACATAGAAGCAAATATCACAAAGCTTCAATATTACTGGTTTAGAATGATCTTCACTGTGAAGGCTTTTAAAATTCAAATGTATATGCAAAGAAGTTTATAAATAACCTTTGAAAGGCAGTGAATAGTGCTGCTGTATGTTTCACAGCCAAGTGCCCTTTTCAATTCCTTATAAGAACTCCATGTGTATCTGTCCAAGAAAGACTGTGCAGTAAGCAGTAAACACCGTCCAACAGACTGTGAAAATGAATCTCCTCTCCCGCACTCTCGTTACCTCTCCCTCTTCACTCTCACCACAAACTCTTGTCAATGATATAGCTAAGGTTTTCGCACTGTGCCTTTTTGAATAGTGTTTATCATTATTTCATGTATGTCTGGCTCCATGCATTTAACAGAACAGGCAATTGACCTTTGACACAAATAATAAAACCATACAGGGTCTTAATTAACTAACAGAGCAGTCAAGAGATAGAACTGCTAGAGGCACAATTAGTTTTCCCCTTTAAACTTTTTTTTGCAGAATTTTTTTTTCCACCATATAACCAAAAACATTATCAAATTTATTTTATAAATATTCATGCATATCAGCCAAACTTAATATCAAAACTTGATATCAAGTACTTAAGCATATCTGTGCACATTGTCCCTCAACTGCTATAGGCAGATTTCCCCAAGATCAATGAAGTAACTCTCATCATAGTTTGTACCATTACCCTTTGTACTGTATTCTGCATCGAAATCAGAAACTGGCACATTAAAGTAAACATCACCAGCATTTTGGGCTGACTGCTAAATGCCTTTAGCGCAGATGCCTTAAAGAACCATCCCCAGAATCATACTGAATGAATCATACACAGCACCATGCAAACTTGATCAACCATCCAATATATATGTATGTTTGTATTCATGTATATGTGTATGTGTGTATAGACAGAGAGAGAGCCTGTTGTCATACTGGCATGTTTTTGTTTATTCACCATTGTCGTATGTGATGGTTCCTGGTGCAGTACTGTCTGTTAGGCCTCATCAGCCTATCCCCCAGCCTCTGTCAGGTGTGTATTAAGCACTCATGACATTCTGCACTACACTAGTAGAGCTACTGCCTTACTCACGGTGAGAAAAAATAGAAACATTCTGCCCCCAAAGCTTGTTAAGAAATCATGTCCTAGTAACAGGAACAAAAGCACAATTTACACTTCCACAGCTGACGGCCCCACCAGCAAAAACCCACAGAAATGGATCAAGCAACCCTACAATATTGAGATTTCTGCCATTCCCGTTACACGTTACATCTATATAAAATGGTGACAGCAACATTTATCCAGACTTCTATAAATACAATTGATTGACAAACACAGGTTCACAGCTACAAACACAGCATAGTCATGAGTTTACGTAGCTTATTAAGACTGCAAATTCATTGCAGTCAAACAGCCATGGTCTCTCGCCACTTAATGGGTCTGCTTGTACTGCATGAAAAATACCAGTGTAATTGATATAATTTAGCCTTGTTTTCAAATTCAGTATGAGTGGGAAAGCAATCCGCAGCATATTTTTTCTTGTTCTTAAAAGCAATAAATCTGTATGCATTTAACCAAAATCAATTAGATCTCTTTCCAGCATAAGTGCTTCTTCCTTTCTCCTCAGCCATTCAGCTCGTAGCTCTTTAACTTCCTTCCCATAGTGCTCATGCAATTCAGAGAATTGCTCCACTTGTCCCGATCCCAACAAGGGCCATTCTCCAAGGGGCGCTGGTCCATTTATAGGTGTGACATGAGCGTTTCTCTTGGGCCAGAGCTTTGGTGATTTCTTATTGGGCTGTTTGCTCAAAGCTGGATGTGCCTGTAGGAACGAGTTTGCACTGTGGTAGCGACCCTCTCTCACTACCGGCAACACAGAGCAGGCGGAGGAACCGGAGTTCAGGGAAGCCAGGGATGAGCTCAGATGCTCTGCATCTGAGACAATCACTGTAGAGCGTGAGTAAGAGTTGCCAGGGTAGGCAGTACGTTTAACCTCTGAAAGGAAATGGAAAAATTAAATGATGCTTCATTTACCATTTGTATGTGTACAAGAATAGGTACATTGGAAGGTGTTTTTTTTGTTTTTTGCATATCCCCTCCTGCCCTCACTATAGACATACACATATACAGGTGAGACTGAAACTTGGGGTTTCATCACCAAGAGCATTGTATTTTTTATTTGGTTAAGGTAGGGTAGGGTATTAACCTGGCCCAATGGCCCAATGGAGATGTGACTACAGGATTCAAACTGGTCACCTAAAAGTTAGACACACACCACCCCTGAATCTGCATTCAAACACAGAAACACTTTGAATAACGTGGATGTTATGTGGATGGAGAAGCCGTAACCTGCCAGAGACATTAGCTGCATCTGAAAATCACACACTATGTACTAAGTACTTAAATGAGGAAAAAGTACACACTGCGAGAATGGTCACTTTGTACAAAAGTGTACTATATTTTGTACGCTTCCCAGATGCACTACGTTACCTTTGAACTGTTGGACTTTGACCTGGATGGATGTCCTCCATAAAAAGTCCAGAACAAACCTTAGAAGTTGTGTGTAGGATTCTGGGACTGAATACTGTAGAGTGTTGGCACACTTTGGAGTTTCATGGGATGTAGGGTGCAATCAGGGAACTTTTTGTGCACACAAGTGATGCACACTATGGTTTTGGACGCATTATTATGTCTTGTGTACTATTTTGGTGCACTATTCAGTGTGGAAGTGTGCCATTTCGGATGCACACACACACATGAAATTCACCGGAGTGCTGCGTGCTCTGCCTCTCACCGTCATACTGCTTCTCTAGGTCCTTCACCAGCAGGGACAGGTACTCATGGTTGGCAGAGAGCAGGGCTTTTATCCAGCTCTCCTGGCTCTTCTGGTCCTCAGCGGCAAACTTGTAGGTCCTATGACCGACTCCGCTGAAGACAAGCGAGAAGGCATGCTGCTCCTCAGACTCGCACAGCTGCACAGAGCAGCCCTCCAGCACGATCACCCCCAATGGCTCTCTCTCTCCATGCCGCTCTTTGTAGAAAAGGAGGTTCCCCTTCAGCACAAACCAGCGCTTCTGGTAAGAAGTGTTCCTCTCACCCTTTAGCATGCAAAACAACACATGCAGTTTTCATTATAGAAATTCAAGACAATTAACAGATCCAAGTCAATTAAACACATATTCTTTGAACCATGGATCAAGGAATTCTCCTGAGTGGTTTCATGAAAAGTGCAGATTTATTGAAAATTATGCTTGGACCTTAAACTAGCAGCAGAAGACTTTTAACCATCCTTCTCACAGTTTCACAGCTCCAGTACTAATTTTCACAAGTATGGTCTGTGCTCCTACACTTAAACTCCGCCCTGGCCTAAAGTTGCAACCCCCCCCCTATTACCACATCCTCTTGCCACTTGCTTCTTTTGCAAAATATGACCTTTCCGGTTGTTTCATCTTTGCACTAATATCAAACTAATGCAATGCACAAAAAAATTTACACAATATTTTTTGACAGGTGTATGTTTGTGTCATTAATAGCATTTTATTATATAGAAATATCTCAGAACTTGAAGTATTTATTTAAAAGCTTGCAGGAC
Organism: Isichthys henryi; assembly: GCA_026776945.1. Classification (NCBI taxonomy): domain Eukaryota; kingdom Metazoa; phylum Chordata; class Actinopteri; order Osteoglossiformes; family Mormyridae; genus Isichthys; species Isichthys henryi. The sequence continues at coordinate 31,598,676 of JAODJX010000097.1, read as the reverse complement.
AATACATACACTTTAAATGACAGAAAAACCCGTTTGGTTAAATGTTATTGCTTAAGAAAAGGTTTTCAGGAATACAACAAAATGCAGATTGACCTTCTTACAGAGGTATCCCTCTTTATCGACAGGTGAGCTGCAGTACATGTAGTGGGTCAGGATCTTTTCATGGAGCTTCATCCCAGCGCTCCCCAGCAAACGGCGTTTCGCTGAAGATCGGAAGCAAAAAGATAAAGCGTTTCCCTACAGAGTTGTTTTAAATTAAAGCGCGCACACACGCACACATCCAGAAAGCTCAAAGACCGCATTATCGATTCTTGTAAAGAAGCTCTTTCGTGCGTCATAAAATGCAAAAAACATGGATAATAAATTTTACAGGAAGCTTCTGAGCATATCCTTCAACATACATTTTATGTTTCTTTTCAGACGCGTTTTATTATTTCAGATAATAAACAATCCTAATTGCGCAACTGCGGTGAACGCAACCGAAACTCCCGTCGTCCACAAACAGGATTTCTTATATTATAAAGAATTAAATTAATTTAAAGGCGATTCAAATGCACTTCATCTACTTTACCTAGCTAAATTAATTCTTCAAGGCCTACCTTTTAAAAGTTTCCCTTTAGAAGTTATTTACGAAGATCGCAGGTGGTGTTGAAGCTATCAGTTAGCAAAGGTGAAACCTTATAACCGTATACCCTCTCCGCTCCGTGTCACCTTCTCGTTTTCTTTCAGCTTCCGCACTTACAGTACGATCCTTAATAAATGTACTGGAAACATATATAAAAAAACTTTTGTAATGTAAACATTAGTCTTGATCGCCGTTTAAAATATTTAGCAGTGAGTTTCGGTTTACGAACTAACACAAATACAATATCGTAACTTACCAGAGTACTGCCATGTACAAATGATTATAAATTACTTCCTGGTGACTGACACACACAGCACGTCAACGCTAAACTATAATATTCTATCAAATGAGACAAGGTTAAGAATGAGATAACGACGAGAAGTTCAGGATTATATATTTTTAAAGTTATTATTGCAGCACCTGAGTACTCGGGAAATGCGTTAAGTAATCATTATTTATTTACAGGTAGCTGTCAGTCTAAATAAATGTGTAATTATCCAGATATTGTATGTTTTTCCCTTTAAGATGATTTAATGGTTTTATAATAACACCTTTTTTCAGAATTTAATTATGGATTGAAACAATTGTAAAATAAAGTATCAAGCAGAGTTCCATTCGTAGGCGGTGTATTTTTTATTAACAGATTCTTTTATTTAATCAGACTTCAGCATCATTATATTAAAGATTTTTTTTTCAGTCGAAGCAATTCATGTGTTTGTTCACATGTACCGCAGTGTTGTTTCGGTTGCGATTTGATCAGGCAACGCAACAAAACACTTTTTTACACTTACCGGGATTACCTTATAATGAAGTTTAGTCGCTGGGGAGAGAAGTTATTAATTAGTAATTTACATGTCTGTTTAGGAAAGCCTCCCAAGGCATAGTTCGCTTCGATTTCTGTCTGTTTCCAGAATAGCTGTGGGGTGAATTCACATTCACAGGGGTAACAGGTACAGACATGTCTATATGTAGAAAACACTGGTAAACTATCAAATTGCCTTGTGCAGGAAAGTTAACACACAAAGCGACTGTTGTAACAGTTCTATTCCTCTTTTGTCTGCAGATGATATATGGGTTTATAAACCTCTGCACTATAGCACTAGGGCTGTGGATAGACAAGCATTGTTAGGCATTCCATCCATGGTAAGAAAAACATGCACACATGTAATGGTTTCCTTCTTTCTCCTCTCCCTCAGTGTCTTCCCAGCATAGACTTTCCACCTGGACTGGGAGCCTGATCCATCCACTACTAGTAGAAAACAAACTCATTCACCATCCGATGTCCGCTTGACAACAACTGGCACAGAAGGCCTGGCACCTTCTTTCAGTCTGACGTTCAGCACAGCAACTGGCAAAGGAGGGCTGGCATCTTCTTCCTGTCTGACTTTCAGTACAGAAACTGGCACAGAAGGCCTGGCACCTTCTTTCAGTCTGACGTTCAGCACAGCAACTGGCAAAGGAGGCCTGGCACCTTCTTTCAGTCTGACGTTCAGCACAGCAACTGGCAAAGGAGAGCTGGCATCATCTTCCTGTCTGACGTTCAGCACAGCAACTGGCAAAGGAGGCCTGGCATCTTCTTCCTGTCTGACATTCAGCACAGAAACTGGCACAGGAGGCCTGACACCTTCTTCTTCTCTGATGTTCAGCACAGCAACTGGCAAAGGAGGGCTGGCACCTTCTTTCAGTCTGACGTTCAGCACAGCAACTGGCACAGCAAGGCTGGCACCTTCCTGTCCAGAGCTGGATCGTGTCTGTGAGAAATCTCAAGCTTTGGTCCGAGTCTATCAGACTCCACAAAAAAGGAAAATTAAAAATGTGAAGAGTGACAAGCAGAAAATTCTCCTACTGCATATGGTATGTTGTGTTGGATGCATATCACATTCAGGAGTGTACAGGCAGTCTCCAGCTTTTTAAATTCGTAGGTAAGTGATAAAATAATAATGTAACATTCATAATACAGTAATAATAAAAGTAACTACATACAGAATTCTACCATACCTTGAGCCGAAGAACTATTGAAGCCGTGTAATGTTTTCGTGAGCGTCACAAAGAGGTGCGTGCCATCATTACAAACCAGTGCATTTACAGTCGATTCGTAAGCACAACTTGTCCATAGGTCGGACATTCTTAAACTGGGGATTGCCTGCAGTAGGCATTTTTCAAATTATTGCTTGCCAGAGTACAGTGAGCTCTGATGTAATAAGAGCAAAAGCAGTAATCTTATTAAATGAAAAAATACATTTCATGACATTTAAGACATTCTCCGTGTGTGTTCTTTGTGTTACAGCTGTATGACTGTATATGATTGATAAAACAATCTGTTATGTCAACTCAAATCACTCAGATTGCAGGCTGCTCTGGTTCACGGTGTATTTCCCCTCCATGTAGTTTGTAATTTACTACAGGTACTCTGTGCAAACCATATCAAAGAGAGATTAACTGGTAAACATTGCATGCTGAGAAAGCAAAATGAACACACTTTAAGCAAGGAGAAGGAGGGTAAATGACTAAAACAGATTTTTCTGTAGAATGTAGGCCAAGTCTGCTTCTCACCTACTTCATCACCCATGCAGTCATGCTTCCAAGTGGTTCTGCAATGTATGAAACAAATAGGTTATAGTTTCATTATTAACAAGAAATCCTTTCACTACTTTTGTTGAATGCCTTTTTTTAAAACAAATGAAAAAAGATATGCTTGTGATTTGTTTTGCAAAACTGAAACTTTCAAGTAGATACAGGTTGAACCAAGAAAGTGACAGTCTAGTGACAAGGAAGTGACAAGTGACAATGGCATAGGAATGTAATTCAATGGGTAGAGTCATCCTTAAGTCCTTAACCTCAGCTGCTACTGGCCGACTGCACTGTTACCAATGTTAAGAAATAGAGCATCTATCGTTAAGATGGAAGATCAGAGAGCTTTGAAACTCAGCTGGCTCAAATTCTTAATGTAAGGGTGCTATATTATTCGTTGATTATTGTATTTATTAAATAAAAATATATCTAAGATACAGAAACAACATCCTAATTTTATATATATATATAAATATATATATTTATTTGTATGGGCAAATCATCAATTCAGTCTTCTGATATGAAAAGCTATTGTTCCCTTTTAATCCAAAAAAATGGAAACAATGGTGAGTGGTTGCTCTGGTAAACTCTGATGTCTGATTTGAATCAATATCCATTCTGCTATTAAAACAATTTCTCTCAACTGGGAAACTTGTTCCAAACCATTGAAATGGCTTTGAGAAGTATCACTGAAAATTAGCGAGAAAGATTGTTGCAGCAGCTTCGCTATTTGCAAGTATTAGTGAAGCCTGAGGACGTAACACTAACTTGAATAGACTTGGAAAAAATAGTACCAAATTAACACATCTTTACTAAGAGGAAATACAGATCAGTGTATTCTTAGTTGTTCAGATACCATCTCACGCCAGCTGTTTCTACAAAAGGAACATTTAAATAGTAGTGTACACTTGTTCTCTTAAAACCATTGCAAAATTGAACACATAGGATTTTATTTCTGCAATGTGAAATGCTCAGTAAACTAATCCAGCATTGCCTTGCTCTTCATTTGTAATGCACTCTCTTCAAAACTTTTTTTTTTTGATCAATATGATTTCCCATCTGCAAAATATATTCTTATATCACAGACCTCCTGAAGTATGCAAATTCTCTATCTCTCCACACATCAATAAATTCTCAGGAACTGCTAGTCCAGTGAAGTCAAGACAAGCGGTGACCACAGGGTGTGCAGCTCAATACAGCTGTGATGCCAGATGTCAGTCCATCTCAGGGAACTGTCCCACTGTCACTTATCATGCCCAGATTAGTCATGTCTCACCTGCACCCTGTGTTTTTGGCATGTACCGTAGAAGGAGACCACACAAAGTCCATAAGAACATAACAATGCCACTTGGCAAAAGCCAGGGATGCCAGACCAATGCCATTGAACTTCAAAGGTAAAAGTTCTTGCTGAGACAGCTCCATATCTCCATCTCTGCTGAGAACTCTGCTGAGAATTAGCTACAGTAGTTCAATATTTTCAAGGACGCGTATATCACCTTTCAAAGTCAAACTAGATTTTTTGTGAAATACATTTTGCCATATAGGACACATCCATCACATTTAAGCCTAACAGTTAAATCATCTAGTGGGACTGTGAGAGAATAAATGATGTTGTAACTAAATATGACGATGCCTTTCAAACCACTGAATAAATTTGCACGGCCTGTGTACTGTGTGAGATGAGTTGCTCTCCAAAAACAACGTAAGAGTAGTCAGCTATTGTCCTCAACACCCCCACCCCATTTTACAGCATACATGCAAAGCACCACAGAACTGAAAGCCATGCAAGGGGAACTCCTGTGCCAGTCAATACTTACAAAAGGAGTTTATATCCAAGAAATAAAATAACGTTCAGGAAGCAAAGCAGAAGTTATGCAACCAAAAAAAAAAATCTTGCAGGAACATATTAGACTGATAAAAGCATCAATACATCACATATGATCTTATTTTAAAAAGTGACACACAATAGCCACTATTTATTTATATTTATTTTAGAATCAACATGTAAATTGGAGGCTATAGTGATGACTAATTTTATTTTATGGCAGTGAGGAAATGCACAACACTAAATGCATTCGCTGAAGACGGTACAGTGTCAGTATGAAATAACGATAAGAAAGCTTAAGCAGCACTGGTTTTCACATACAGCTACATGTTACTAAACAAATCAATAAATACTGCTTAACACAACACCCAGCAATAGCCTTGTGTAAAACAAAAACCAAGAATAATGTTATCTAGTAAAAAAATATAATTTTATAGGGAAGGGTATATATTTGCATAACCGACAATCAATGACAGAGACACTGCTATAATTCTCAAAGTGCCTTATTAGATTGTGGGTCTCTCCATACTTGATGCAGGTGCAGTGTCTCTCCTATGTGAATCTTCTGGTGCCGTTTCAAGTTTTCCCCACGACTGAAACTCTTGCCACACTGAGTACAGTAGTAGGGTTTCTCACCCGTGTGGACTCGTTTGTGTTTCTTGAGGTCACCCGCCTGACTGAAGCACCTTCCACACTGCGTGCAGCAGTAAGGTTTCTCTCCCGTGTGGCATCTCTGATGTATCCTCAGGTTTCCGATTCGGCTAAAGGTCTTTCCGCACAAGATGCAGCGATGATCTTCGTCCTTCCTGTAGTGTTGCTTGTGCTTCCTACTGTCATGAGTGCTCCTAGTGTTTTTGCCAAATGCAAACCTCCTTCCCATGGCACTGTAGTTTGAGTGAGAATGACCAAAAGGCAAATCCACCATGTTATCTTGAGGGGCCTCGTTGGTGGGTTCCTGCTGTACTACATTAGCATTTGAATCTGCGTGTTCATCAAAAGGACTCTGGGATATGTGCCTTCTCGCCATTACGTAATCAGGCAATTCTGTTTCCATTTTAATTTCATCAGAGGAAAAACCTGGTTGCCTTGCTAAACCAAAGGCACCAGCAGGCAGTCCATCAGATATACGCACGACGTGAATGGAGTCCAGGTCGGGGGCACTTTTCAAACGAGGCCCAAACACTGACAGGTCTGTGTCGGACATCTGAGAACCACATTCAGGACCTTCGTCGCTTTCAGGTAACGTTACACTGTAGTCGCTCTCTGGCTCTGGTGTGGCATTCGGTTCCAACATGCTGAGATCCTCCTCCCTCTGCATGGCACTGGCTTCCTCGGGGGGTTCCTGCTTCTCTTCAGCTAGATGTAGCTCTGTGCTCTGCTGGAGCCCAGGGCTCTGCTCCTGCTCAGTGGGAACTCTTTCTCCAGACAGATGAAGTGCAACAGACTGAACAGTACCTAGAACAGGTGGACAAGACAAACCAGAATGAAGACAGACCAGCTCAAATTCTCAGTATCAAATCCCCCGATTCATTTACGACAGGGGTACCCACACTTTTTCAGCTTGCGAACTACTTACAAATGACCAAGTCAAAATGAAAAACGCAAAACATATATTTATTTATAGATATACCAATATAATAATAATAATAATAATAATAATAATAATAATATGGGTGGCATGGTGGTCTCAAGTCTCTGCCTGGGTCACATGTGTGTGGAGTTTGCATGTTCTCCCCATGTCGTCGTGGGGTTTCCTCCGGGTACT
>JAODJX010000097.1:31569601-31582635 GCA_026776945.1 Isichthys henryi | reverse complement strand
ACCTGTGCCCCCCCTCACTAATTCCTTTCTGCCCCAGAGTGTGAATATCACTGCTCTGTGGGCTAGGACTCCATGTCTGTGATTGGATGGCTGCTGGATTGAATCCCGTGAGTGGCAGAGTAATTTTATTGCTGTTCACCTTAAGCATGACCTTGAAAACTGTTTTGGGATGCCGTTCAAGCACAAACATCACTCTCACCTAGGAAGATGCAATATGAAAGAACTAAAGAAATCCCACATACTCATACAAATGGTAAAGTATCATAAATATGCTATATTGAACATTTTTTACAGCAGTTCATTTTTAAATTCACTGTGACTGCAGATTATTTCATTCTGACCACTCATCCCACACTCAGGTGTCTGATAATGTGAATTTTCTGGTGCTTCTTCAGGTGACTTGACTGACTGAAGGTTTTGCCACACTGATGACAGCTGTATGGCCTCTCCCCTGTATGCACTCGCTTGTGTTTTTTAAGATTGCCCGCATGGCTAAAGCATCTTCCACACTGTATGCAGCAGTACGGTTTTTCCCCAGTGTGGCACCGCTGATGTATCCGGAGATTTCCAACCCGGCTGAACGTCTTACCACACAGGACACAGCGATGTTGCTCTTCCAGCCTGGGGTTCTGATTTCTTTTCTGGGTGTCTGCAGAACACCTCATGTTTTTTGTGATCGTAAAGATGTCCTCCAACGCACTGTGATCTGGCTGCACGTACAGCATTCCATGCGTCCCTGTGTTGACCTGCTGGGCATCGCCTCCAGCTTCACTATGTGGCACATTGCTACTAGATTCAGTGTGGTCGAAGCAGTTCCCTTGATGCATGTGCGGATCCGCGGCAGCATATTCCACTGGTTCCGGCTCCGTTTTAATTTCATCAGAAGCCAAACTGGGTAGAATGCAGTAGTCAGGATTGGAACACATAGGCTCCGTAAGGGTGCCATTATGTATGGCACCCAGATTACCATTACCCTGCACCGGCTGAGGCTGGAACACAGACAGTGCTGTATCGACACACTCAGAGCTCATGGCGTTCAACTCGGACACCAGTATGTCACACTCAGTCTCCGGCTCTGCCAGGTGAGCCAGTTCCAGCTCTCGACTCTCATCACCACTGTCCTTCACCACAGGCTGCTCATGGAACTCCTGTTTCTCCCCAGAAGTTGCAAAGTCTGAATCTGGCCTCAGCACAGGGCTCCAATCCCGGTCACAGTGCTCAGCCAGGTCCCTCTCTCCAGTAACAGGAAAAGCAACAGGGTGCACAGCCCCTGTGGACCCAGAAGATAAAGCTCAATTCTGTTTCTTAGGACCTGGCTGAATTCAGCATTCAGTAACCATAAAAAGAACTTGGAAAAACCACTGAACAGGAGGCATCAAGCTAATTAGAGAGAAGACCTGAACAAGACAGATATCCTGAGAAGGATTCTGAGCCTGTATTACTTAGGCAACATTTTAGTTGTTGGTCATGCTGTACAATATTTATTTTGAAGGTCAGAACATCACAACTAAACAGTAATGGGCTTTTGAAACCAAATCAGCATGATTAAGGTCGTACACACTTTCCATTGGATACTTCACTAATCATATTTGCACACAGGGTCGGCCAACCCTATACAGTAGGTGACATAGACGACCACCTAGGGCGCCATCTGATTAGGAGGCTCAAAACAGCAAGTGAAAAATCAAAAGAAATAATTCTGGTTGCATTCCGTAAGTTTACAGTTATTTGCAGTAGTTTTAATATTTTACTACTTTTCTTATGCAACAGACGAGAGCTAGCTATTTAGCATTCAGATACCCTGTGCTGCTAACGTGTTTTTAATGTAAATGAACTGACAATTTTTTTTTCCTGTTGCTGGGGGGCACTCCTGTGAGACCTACCGATGCGCACTCTCTTGAGTTTATCCTGGAGCTCCTGCAGCCTCCGCTTGAGGCTCTCGTTTTCCCTCTGCGTCCGAGCGGTCTTCTCCTGGTACTCCGACACGGTCTCTTTCACCACCTCCAGCACCTCATGCACGGCCACCGTCAGGAGCTTCGCCACACGGGCGTTCAGACGCTCTATTTTAGACATCCTGTCACGATTCCTGTGACACACATGTAACACTAGTTACGAGAGAAATCTTGCGAGCGACATAATGTCGTTATATCGGCAGGGATTCACTTGCTTGTATTACCAGCCGTAGAAACCCGGCATTCAAGATGTGGCAAAATATATCTAAATTATATTTAGCTCTAATAATATAGCAACTCGACTGTCTGGCCGTAATGTTATAAAATAAAGCGCTGGTTACCTTGGGTTTGTATATTTTGCTTTCCGCTCTCGATACGTTATGCAGGACCCTTCTTAACTGTACTTTCTAATCGTTGAAGCAAATTACTTTAGGTAGTTACAGTAATGACAATCAATGTAGATGGCCCTAACAAACCATTATATCAAAGGTAGATTCCATTAAAGCTGACAAATACTGATGTAAAACTTGGTCACCACTGGTATCAGTATTGACCAATTTTACCATCTATTTACTCTCCGCAAAAGAACCCCCCACCCTCTTTTATAGTGCTAAAATCACGAAATATTGTGTTACACTTAAGATAAAGATCATTCTGTATTAGCAATTTTTAAACGCCCCAAAGAGGTCATTTATTGCCTATTACGGATAACGCCTCAATATATTTCATTACTCGCATTGATCCCTTCCAATATACTCAGCTGTGTATTTTTACCGTAGACATGTGTCTAGAAGAGATCTAGAGTGTTTACGTTGCTGTAAAATCTACTGCCACCAACGTTTCGGAAGCTAAACTGCACCTGTACATTTCAGTTGCTACAGGCCTAGACAATTATTTCCTGCGGAGAGCCAAATCTGAGCGTCATTATGTCAACAGGCAAGGGCACAGGTTTGGTTTCAGCATTGTTAGGGACCAAGTCAGTCCAAAACACCCACCCCTTATTAGCACATGTTACTCCCATAATACTAGTAGAAACATGTCCCTACAGTCCATACCCCAAATCTACACCCTTGTCAACAGAGGCTATTTGTAATGGTTAAATTTTTATTTATTTGTTTGTTTGTTGTTTGTTTATTATTGAGCTGCAGTATGTGCTGCATTATATGTACAATTCCCTTTTCATTATAAAGTTCAGGGATGCCAGAATTAGTAAAGTATTGGCAGATACAAGAACACTTGCTCAAAAATGATCAAAAATTGGTATTGAATATTCCGCTGTTTGCATGTTGGCAAAGGTATGAAGACATCTGATTTAGGACAAGCCAAGCAGGTCATTTTGGAATGTCATAAAAAGCTAATAAGGGCTACCATTCATAGAACCATACACTCACTGGCCACTTTATTAGGTACACCTGTTCAAATGCTCATTGAAGCAAATGTGTAATCAGTCAATCAAACGTCAGCAGCACACTGTTTAAAATCATGCATATTCAAATGAGGAGCTCCAGTTAACGTTCAGCTCAAACATCAAAATGGAGTAGAAAGGTGATTTAAGTGACTTTGAACGTGAAAATGAGATGGGGGGGGGGTCTCTGGGCAAAAATACATTGTTGATGGCTGAGATCAGAGAAGAACGACCAGACTGATTCAAGCTGATGGAAAGACAATAGTAACTCAAATAACCACTCATTGCAACCTTGAAGCAGATGGGCTATAGCAGCAGAAGACCACACTGAGTGCCACTCCTGTCAGCTAAAAACAGGAAATTGAGGCTACAGTAGGCATGAGCTCATCAAAATTGGACAATAGAAGATTGAGAAAATGTTGTCTGGTAAGATGAGACTTGATTTCTACTGTGACATTCGGATGGTGGGGTCAGAGTTTGGCATAAATAGCATGAAAGCATGGATCCATCCTGCTTTCCATCAAAAATTCTGACTGCTGGTGGTGTTGTAATGGTATGAGGGATATATTCTTGAGACCCATTGAGCACCTTGATACCAACTGAGCATCATTTACATGCCTCGGTCTACATGAGTATTGTTGCTGATCATGTCCATCCCTTTATGATTACAGTGTAACCAGCTTCTATTGGCTACTTCCAGCATGATAACACGCAAAACTCATACATTCTCAGACTGGTTTCTTTAATATGACTGCACTCAAATAGCCTCTCCTGTCATCAGATCTCCATCCAATAGAACAGCTATGGGATGTGGTGAAGCGGGAGATTTGCATCATGAAGGTGTAGCTGACGAATATGTAGCAACTGCGTGTTGCTCTCATGTCACCATGGACCAAAGCCTCTGGGGAATGTTTCAAGCACCTTGTTAAATTTATGCCATGAAGCAGCTCTGAAGGCAAGGTGTACTTAATAAAGTGGCCAGTGAATGTATTTATATTAGTTTTATACGTTGAGGGTCAGTTATAAAAAGATGTAATAAAACTGTAGTGTGATTAAAGTAAGAATAAAATTTGTGAGTAAATCTCTGTAAAGAAATATTGTACCTTAAAAAGCACCACATAGAGCTTCCACAGCCTGCAGAACGAGTCAGCATGGAGGACAAAGAAGGACAGAAGTGAACCAGGGCAATCTATTCAGCACCAGGGATAGAGCCAAAGTCCTCTAATTCTTCTGTGGTCAGCACCGCGAAGAGATCCATTAGCTGACCCACTCACCTACAATCACCACTGCGTCTTATCACAGCCTTTCAAGTTATCCCTCATAACCACGACTTGCAGGACTACCCAGCAGTAGATGGTGTGGGTTAAAGACAGCATCACCTGTGAAGACCCCTTATCTCTGATATTTAATGTCATTTTGAATTTGTTCATGAGTGCTGATGCAGAAATAGATCAAATGGGGACATACAGGCTATTAGAATCATTCATATCAGTCTTTCCATCGTTTTGGCGTATAATTCATGCAACTATCCCTCATGCAGTTCTGTTAATTGAGGGAAAAAAATAGGAAAGCAACAAAATGGAGGATTTTGGATCAAAATATTAAATTTGTAATAAGATATGAATAGATAAATGACATGATGACTTACAAAATACATTTTTGCAAAAGCCCTGTCATGAGTTGACTGTAGTTGATTATTTCTGATAAAATGTCAGTGAAATATACTGCAGACTGAGAACTACATTCAACATGTACTGTACATGTACTACATTCAACATGCCAAACTCATCACATTGACATTATTGCTCAGAGACAGTGATAGCCTGCATACCCCATAATAATATCCCAGACAGTCGTATTGGGTACCTCATGCACTGTTATATTTGATGTTACCACTTGAAAAATTAACGGAGAATTAAGCCAAGCAGGAATGGTAAAAAAAAAACTAATTGTAATCGTAGGTACAGAAAAACATGGTGAAGCTAATTGGCATTACCAAATTGCCTGTAGGTGTGCCTGTGTTAATGAATGGCATGTGTGTGCCCCCTGCGATGGGTTGGTGCCCCATCCTGGCATGTTCCCTGCCTTGCAGGCTCCGGACTCCTCATAAACCTGAATAGGATAAGCAGTTACAGAAAGTGGATGGAGGTTAAACTACCTTTCCCAGTCGTTTTTGGAAGAAACACATTATTGGCTATACAAAACTCAATCCAAACACCCAACAAAACATATTTAAGAAAATTAACATTTAAAAATACCACAATTTTTTTGTCCAACTGATCCACAAGTTTTATTTATAATTTTATTATTATTCCAAAAACTAAGGTGTTTGACCAACGTGAATCTGCTGATGTTTTTTAAGATTACTTGAATGGCTGAAGCTTTTCCCACACTGACTGCAGCAGTATGGTCTCTCCCCTGTGTGGTACCTCTGATGTATTTTCAGGTACCCTGACTGACTGAAGCCCTTCCCACACAGCATGCAGCGATATGGTTTCTCCCCTGTATGCACTCGTTTGTGCTTCTTAAAGTCGCCTGCATGGCTGAATCGTCGGCCACACTGCAGACAAGTGTAGGGTTTCTCCCCTGTGTGACATCGCTGGTGTATTCTCAAGCTGCCCACCCCACTAAAGGTCTTCCCACAGAGTATGCAGTGATGCTGTTCCTCAGTCCTATGATACTGCCTGGCTTTCGCAGTACCAGACGGCTGCTTTTCCAACGTGAATCTCTCCCTGAAGGCGCTATAATCATTTATGTACATCAATCCATAAGACGCAGTATCAAGCTGAGATTCGCGAGTCGGTTCAGTTTGTCTTGCGTTGTCACTCGAATCCGGACAATGAAACGGGTTTTGATCGGTGCAGTGTATGTCTGTAACATGCTCCTGTGGCACCGACTCCATTTTAACCTCGTTGGATACGAACTGATTTGAAGTATTTAAAGTAACTGTGTTTCCCAGCCTGCAAACTGAATCCAGATCACTGTCACTTTTAACACTAGGTAGAGCAAATGTAGTCTGAGGCACGTCGGAGAGCATGTGGGCGGCTCCGGTCGCTGGACCCCCTGGCTCCAGTTCTACATGGTTCGACTCTCGTCCATCACGCCGCTGTCGCCCCCATCCGTCCCTGTCATGGTTGGGCGCCTCGCGATTCTCCTCGGCTGGTATGATCGCTGTGTCCTGGCTGCCCCTGAGCCTCTGGTCCTGTTCGACACGCTGTTCGAGGACGACGGTAACCCTGCCTCCAGAAACGGGGGGAGCAGCCAGCTGTACTGCTCCTGAAGGGGGTAAAAAAGAAACACACTGAGAAATGAAGTGCCCAGATTGTGCATGTATTACATCTAACAAACTACCACTGTAATAAAGATCTTCTAAATGATGACCATTGTATATAAATGTATGTATTTATCACACAGATGTAGACAGGCTGATGATTACTTTTATTGCAGTTTCTTTCCAACAAAACACACCAGTGCAAAAAAAAATTAATTTAATTAATTAAGACTTATACTTGTCGGGTAACATTAAAAGAATGAAGCAAAAGAAAAATCACTTAGTGGGAAAACCATAGTTAATATGAGGTACACTATTGATTGCAGGGGGATATTTGGCATACAGCAGCAAATACATTCAGTGTACAGTTACAAACACAAAAACAGTACATGCAGTACAAAGAAGCCGATACAGTACAAACAGCAGGGCTTATTTCAGACTTACCTGCATTTCCTCTCTTGAGTTTATCCTGGAGCTCCTGCAGCCTCCGCTTGAGGCTCTCGTTTTCCCTCTGCGTCCGAGCGGTCTTCTCCTGGTACTCCGACACGGTCTCTTTCACCACCTCCAGCACCTCATGCACGGCCACCGTCAGGAGCTTCGCCACACGGGCGTTCAGGCGCTCTATTTTAGACATCCTGTCACGAGTCCTGTAACATAAATAAGAGGAAAGGAGAAAATTTAAGAAAATTCATTAAATTACATAATTTTTACGTAAAGTAGTGATCAAAATCAGGGAATGAGCGATTTTACAATGTTACTGCATATTTGAATTCAAATTTATTTTTATATTAAAATACATATATTCTATTTATCATATTTATCGGTGAAAACTACCCGACATCACAAACAAAGATTTAAACAAGAAATTTGAAGAAGGTTTGAATGAAGAACAGTTACGATTTTATTGCAGATGAAGTCGACAAAGTAATTGTGTCAACTTTTTTGATGGCTATAAGTCTCAGAAATTTGAATTTGGTGATCAGTGGTCATTGTTGACACATCACAGCACACAGTGCACAACAACAAAATGTGTCCTCTGCATTTAACCCATATGTGACATAGCAGGGGGCAGCTAATTCAGTGCCCAGGGAGCAGTGCTTGGGGGCGGTACCTTGCTCCTTCAATTACAAGTGCGTTTCTCTAACCATTAAGACGCCACTGCCCACAAGTATTGCAGTGCCCCGTGTGAGAAGTATAGAGACTCTTCCTTTCAATGACTTTGGCACATCAGTGCCCACAGGACATGTCTCGCGCTGCTGGCTTGATATTTTTCGACTTGTCTTCCAGTTTCTTCCAGAATTAGGAAACTGTAGTGGGTTTATTTTCCAAAAATGTCACCAGTTACCTTCCAGCGATTCTTGATAGGGTTCAGATCAGGACTCTAGTCTCACCATTTCATAACCTTTATGTTCTCAGCTTTGAGGAATTGCTTCATCCATTAACCAGTTTTATAGGGGACATTGTCTTGTATAAAAATGACTGGCTGACTGGGCGATGCTCCTAAGAAAGGAACCTCATGTTGCTGAAGGTGGTTCTGATCCTCATTAGCGTACACCTCGTCATGTAGCCGTATGAGAAGCCTGACTCCTGCAGCGGAGAACACACCCCACACCCCCTCCCAACTTTTCAGACTTCTTGACACACTTTTGGTGACGACTTTCCCCAATTCAGTGCTGCACAAAACTAACCAACCATCTAAACCAACTGAAATTTGGACCAGTTCTTTGTCCACACAATATGCTCCTCAGCAAAGGGCTAGTGTAGCCTTTTATTTCTTCTTGCTGATGAGCAGCTTAGTCACTGCTAAGTCGGGTTTCAGTCCATATTGTCCCTATCAAAACAGATTCTTGCCCTGTCCAGAACTAATTTTGTGAGCAATTCCAGCTGCAGTGTTGAACCATTCCCCATGGAGTGTCTCCCTATCGTCCTGTTCTCTTCTGCGCTCATATTATGTGGGCAACCAGCCTTTTTCTGGGACATAAATAACTTAGTTTCTTTGTACAGCTTCAATATTCAAGAAATTAAGCTCTTGGAATGACTAACTTCTGTTCCAATGGTTTAGAGGATCAGTCCATCAGCGTTCATTTGAACAACTTGACATCACAGGGTTTCAGGCACTTTGAAGAGGCCTGCCATCTTACAAAATGCCTACCAATGTTGCCAAATAGATTGGGTTGCCAAAAATGTCAGATTAGAACCAAAAACTGTCAAGTATAACATATTGTTTTCTAATTTTGTTTGTAGACTTTCAAATTTCTTGTTTATACCTTTTATTTCCTGGCGTTTGATGGTTTTCACTGATGAAATATGATTAAATATGATTTAAAAATTAAGTACGATTAATGTGAATTTTAAACCATATTTAATCATGTTAGAATAACTTGGAAGTATGGGTAGGTAGCGACTTCGTAAATTACAAAAATGTCACTCGTTCCCTAATTTTGATCATTATTGTAGTCATACCGGGATACAAAACAAGATATATTTTATTGATCTCAGGAGAAAATGGAATTGCATACATCAGCAAGACACATAATAATTGATGCATTAAAAACTGCAGAAAAAAATCTAACATGACTATCATATGGTATCCGTGTGGCGAGAAAGGCAGAGAAATATAACTCAATGTCTTGCGAATAAATTGATGATAGAGATTTCCTATAATTCAATCTCAACGAACTTTTATATATATATATATCCATCCATCCATATATATATATTTTTTTTTCCTATGTTGCCACTGCCAACGAGGATACAGGTAAGGCGAATCACATGACAGATTCTGAGCTAGTTTCATTCGAGCAAACATGCAGCAAACATGCGCGTTATTTTCCAAACATTATTTACGTGTGACTGAAACTGGAGAGTAGGATGCATACTTCATAACCTCGGCCAAGAAGTATTTACTGATGATAATCTGCAGCCAAAGCTATTTTAATTGGTAAAAAGCACACATACCTAATAGCAGCTAGTGAACGCTCAGTGATAAGTACACGTCGCATAACACCAAACTACCGAAATGCCTTATAATAGCATCCATAGAGGTAGAAAGGACAATTAATCATTTAAAGACATCGCTTGCCTTTTGCAGGCTGCAGCCTCCTGTCCTCTTTACGGCGATCGATTCAACTTAATTGCTGTTATTTCCCCCGTCAGAATTATCTGATGTTTTCAAGAAATGTGATCGACTCTTTCCCAAAGCAAACAATTTCCTCGATTACACTATCACACAAACAGGATGTGTTATGATCCCACCGCAACTGCTTATTTCTCAAGCCTGCTTCTACCAGCTGAACACCATAGAGATATGTGAAAGGATTTAGCAACACCCGAATTTCTCTTACCATGTTGTTATACTGTCCTCTACTGTGGAGGAGTTTAAACTGCACCTTATATCGTCCAGTAGCCCGAGAAGTATATAGCCTCCATCACCCTTCTCAGGCCCCGCCGCTCTCAGGCCCCTTCCGGTTCACGCATGCACCCAACAATTCGCCATTCTCAAGCCTCGCTAATCTTATGACCCCGCATGCGCAAAAATAGAATAAAATGATCATCATGTAACGACATTACTATACTATACACTATTTTAATCCTGGTGTAAATGTATTTAATTTTTACAGAATGAATAAAGCAACAGATAATGCGGGGGATGCTTTCGAATCATTATAACATCGGAAATGTTATAACTAAGATAAATAATGCTTGTTTTTTAGTGCATGACTTTAACAAGTTATCGTAGGATCAGAATATTTTATTCGCCTTTACATGCAAAAAAATTATTTTGATGCAGGTGGTGTCATTATTAAGGCTAATTAAACATACAACTAAACATCTACATTTAAAGATATAAGGACAAATAAGTAGTAAAAAAAGTCTTTTGCAGGAGATGCATGAGGCAAGTATGTGGATAATATAAATAAATAATCAGATAAATGGATGGATGTCAAGTGCAAACAGCTTAGGTAAGGTGGAAACAAGTTATATAAGTTAATGAAGTTTGTACAGTGGGTGGTTAGATTATGAGAGCTTCTCATGGGTCCTTGTTTAGAAAAGCTGTTACGGTAATGGCTTTTTCTTGTGTTCAGGGCTCTTATTCTCTGCTTTCACTGAGATGGAAGACACTGGAACTGCTGATATCAATGAAAAAAACTATTTGTGTTTTTGTTGTGTGAATTTTGCATAAACAGTGAAATACATAAACAGTAAAACTAAAAATTTAAATTAATATATAAAATGTTTAGATTTATAATACCCTGACAATCATAAAACACAGATCATGCAGAAATATATGAATAGGACATTTTTCACATCAACCATAAACACATCAACCATAAACTTCACTTCAAAACTCGTGAAACGAATAAAGAACATGTTTCTTTGTTGTCTGTGCATATGTCAACCGAACCGGAAGGGGCCTGAGAGCGGCGGGCCTGAAATTACACAAAGAGTTTAGATATATTTCTATTGCATTTGACCTTATAGGAAATACATACATTCACCTTCTAACCACGCCGTTCACATTCGCGTTTAGGAATAATACAAACAGCCCCAGAAGTGGGCAGTGGTCTCTTAATGGTTAGGGAAACGCACTTGTAATTGAAAGATTGCTGGTTTGAATCCCCGACCAGCATGGCACCACTGAGATACCTTGAGTAAGGTACTGCCCCCAAGCCTCCTTAATCTTAAGTAATTTTATACGCATTTATGTTTAGGCCTACTCTTTAAGTTGGTAAGCGGTGAAGCGCACTGGAACAACCTTAAGGTTCTACCCTCGTATTTGAATAACTATGCCTTAAATATCGCGAGTACCATGTGATTGTGAAGCGCCCGCTCGGACCACCTTAAGATGTTTAGCTCACTGTTTCCGCGAGCGACCTTTCTGTGGGTGGGGCGCCGCTTGCATTTTGGCGCGCGCCCGAATGTTCGTAAGCTGCCTGTGTTAGTCGGCGGTGCTGAGTGAAAATTAACACAAACGACATTTTAAAGACAGACGTATTGACGCGTATTGCAATTATATGATAGCTATGAGGGCAAAGCAAACCACGCATCCTTAAGGTCTGTGTGGTTATCTGGAAGATAAATGGTTGGAGCTATTCGGTACACTTCAGCTGGTAGATACGGTTCCCTTGCAATGGATATAGACCCACTTTCACGTCGGTCCAGGAGCCCTTGGATGGAACCAGCCAGTGACTAGCGCGACCAGGTATTTGGGAATAAATAACTTTGTCACTAATTCCGGGGCGCGGCTGAGCGCTCTTGTAACATTGCTTTGACTGATCTGGTAATCGAAATTTCGTCGACGTGATAAATATACGTGTAGAAAACTGTACTTGCACCAGAAAGCGAATTGATTTTTTAGACAGTGCTTGTCTGTCAGTAAGGGTGAACAGTCTGTATGGATCAGATGTTCTTAACTTACTACCAGATTTACTGTGGCGGAGAGGCTAAATAATTCGAATTGCTCCTATTTTAAAGATACCAATTTTAAAAGAATTACCTACTTCTGTTGATAAATTAAGGAAATTGAGTACTGAATACGTATACTTAAAATGCATTGGCGTTTCACATATCTCGAACATTGCATTATATGGACCGTTTAAAAGATTACTCTTAAAAAGTAAAATATGGTGACCACGGTTTCCAACATTTGCCTGAACAAACTTAATATTTAAACAGATTTCTCATAATTTGCCCGTGTGTATCTTTGCAACAACATATTTTCAAATGTACAACCGGTTTGTGAATGCTTAAAAGCCGATTTGTGGATCATGTGAGACATGTGAATTCAGTGACATTTTTGAGACTTTCCCCACGCTGTTTTGTAACCCGATCCACGTACACAATTGCCGATCTACGCGTAGCTCCGGCCTGTCTGCATGATATCGTTAGGGGGTGCTAATGTCAAACCCACACGCAATCATTTTCTCGACGTATGTTCCTGCAGACCGATATCCATTTAATTGCAGACCTAATTATATTGCTGCCGACTGAAGCGTTACAGCTGTTGTTTCAGCTTTGCCACAATATGAGGTTATATGAAAAAATCATAGCATATGGGAAATTACAATGGGTATACCGCCTAGCACTGCTCCAACTATAATACACCTGACTTGAGCATTTAACTACTCCCTTTGTTTAGATCAAGAATTAAAGCCACTAAAGCTCTGGGCAAAGGCTTAAAATGTTAACTAAACTGATGCATGATCATGGATATTCCATCCTTAATTTAATCAGATCAGGTTGCATAGCATGCACTAGGCGAAAGCCTAGAAGATTTTTTTTTTTTTGATCATCGGATGTGAGTTTCTTTCAGCCAGGATTTACTAGGATACAGATATTACAGACACTGTTGTAGATATTTTCCACTGGAGACTTTGGCTCGTACATGAAGAGAATACTTTATTAC
>JAODJX010000097.1:31548578-31567606 GCA_026776945.1 Isichthys henryi | reverse complement strand
CTGTATTCCGCCTGCCTGCCTACTCCTTGCTCGTTCGCCTGCCCGAGCGATCGTCCGTTTACTTCCGATCGTGACAGGTACCACTGTTGGAATAAAAGATCATTAGCCTTAATATCTGCTTCATTCACTAACAATATCCAGTTAATTTATGGAATGTAGGTCCAGAGTCCATGTTCTGGACAGTCAGTAATTTGTCTTTTTCCTGGTTCCACAGCTTTTCTCCTGTCTGCTGGGTTTCACTGGAGCAAAGAGGAGGCTGCTTTTGCCACATCCCTTATGTAATCATAAGCCCTCAGCCAGTTTGATGCTCTCTACTACTATTTCCCGCCTGTCTTTGGTCCACCCCCTTATTACTGTTTCTTTGTTCTTAGACTCAACTGCTTTTTTTTGTTGTGTTTTATTATTTTATTTTTGATCCGCTGTAGCATTAATCAGCACTTGCCCTTACGTCTTTCTGCAGACTGGTTAGTGCTGTTTCCTCTGGCCATGTCAGACCCCGAACTCACCACCACTCCTCTCCCCCTCCCAGAACATTTCTCCCAGGCCCAGCAATCCTTCTCTCTTAAAAAAAGAAGGCTTCCATTCTCTTCATCCTCCCCTTCCTCCTTGTCCCTTACTTCTCCTCCTTCACTCTCACATTCGCTGCCCCCTCGCCCCCATCCAAAATGGGTCCAATCTGTTAGTCGGGTTTTTCCCCAGCGACCCCCGTCTCCCTGGACACCACTATCCCATTCCCTCTCCCAAAGCCTCCCTTCTCCATCACTGTATGACCCAAACCGACCCCAGTCCTACTTCAACCAATGCTTCATCAACCTGGGCTTGCTGGGCAGGGGCTCCTTTGGGGAGGTGTACAAGGTAAGTGTCACAGTCTATACCTTCATAAAAGTGAATGGTGAAGGTTAAGGGAGAGGGGAAAGTGCTGAATTAATTTCTCCCCTGTGGTTCATCTTCTGGTCCTAGGTGCTAAGTCTGCAGGATGGACGGCTATATGCAGTGAAGCGCACTGTCCAGCGCTTTAGAGGCAGTGAGGACAGGCAGAGAAGTCTGCGTGAGGCCAGGAACCATGAGATCCTGGGCTCCCACCCTTACATCCTCGGCTTTCAGGCTGCCTGGGAGGAGAATGGCCGTCTTTATATCCAGACTGAGCTCTGTTGTGCCAGCCTTCTAATGCATGCAGAGGCCACCAGCCTAGGTGAGTGAAAGGCTTTGGAGTGTCCTGGACATTCCTATGCTGATAGGAATACAGGGGCAGTTATGAGTAGAGCTGTCATGATTACTCGATTAACCTCAATTACTCGATTACTAAAAAACCGATCAAAAATTCCCTTCTTGATTAGTCGGCAATATGGCAGAAGGGTGATGGCACATAGTGCATGAATTCGAAAATATATAAATATAAATAAATAAATAATATAGGATGAAAACCATCAGTTGTGTGGTAGCACTTCACATTAAAAGTGAATGAAAATGCAGCCATCTGTCAGTAATGCAAAGCAGAATTTAAAAATCACCACAGAATGACTGCAAATATATCTTAAAGAAGACTTTCAGGTTTCAAACATTTATTCAAACATGCTGTGAAAAATTCATAATTACAGTCATGGCCAAAATTATCGGCACCTCTGGAATTTTTCCCAAAAAAGCACAATTTCTTCCAGAAAATTGTTGCAATTAATGTTTTGGTATACATTTATTTCCTTTATGTGCATTGGATCAACACAAAAAACTGAAAAAAGCCAAATTTGACATCATTTCACACAGAACACCAAAAATGGGCTGGACAAAATTATTGGCATCTTTTCAAAATTGTGGGTAAATCGTTTTATTTAAAGCATATGATGCTCGTTTGAACTTGCCTGTGACAAGAAACAGGTACTGGCAATATAGCAATCACACCTGAAGCCAGTTAAAATGGAGAAAAGTTGACTCAACCTTTCTGTTGTGTGTCTGTGCCACACTAAGCATGGAGAACAGAAAGAAGATCAGAGATTTGTCTGAGAACTTGAGAACAAAAAATTGTGGAAAAATATCAACAATCTCAAGACTATAAGTCTATCTCCAGAGATCTTCATGTTCCTTTGTTCACTGTACGTAACATAATCAAGAAGTTCAGAACACATGGCACTGTATCTAATCTCCCTGGACATGGACGGAAGAGAAAAGTTTATAAAAGACTGTAATGAAGGTTAGTCCAAATGGTGGGTAAACAGCCCCAATCAACTTCTAAATAAATTCAAGCTGTACTGCAGACTTGGTTCGAGCTGACACTCTTGCACCCTATCTGTCAACATCTGAATGAAATGAAACACTTTGGCAGCAGACCCAGGAGGACCCCACTGCTGAAACAGAAACATAAAAAAGCCAGACTGGAGTTTGCCAAAATGTACTTGAGGAAGCCAAAATCCTTCTGGGAGAACGTCTTGTGGACGAATGAGACCAAGGTAGAGCTTTTTGGTAAAGCTTATCATTCTACTGTTTACAGAAAACGGAATGAGGCCTACAAAGAAAAGAACACGGTACCTATACTCAAACATGGTGGAGGTTCAGAGATGTTTTGGGGATGTTTTGCTGCCTTTGGCAGTGTGTGCTTTGACTGTGTGCAAGGCATCATGAAGTCTGAAGACTACCAAAAGAATTTGGTGCGCAATGTAGGGCCCAGTGTCAGAAAGCTGGGTCTGTGTCAAAGGTCATAGGTGTTCCAGCAGGACAATGAACCCAAACATACCTCTAAAAGCACCCAGAAATGGTTGAAGACAAAGTGCTGGAGAGTTCTGAAGTGGCCAGCAGCGAGTCCAGATGTAAATTTGATTGAACACTCATGGAGAGATCTCAGAATTGCTGTTGGGAGAAGGCACCCTTCCGATCTGTGAGACCGTGAGCAGTTTGCAAAAGGCGAGTGGTCAAAAGTTCCAGTTGAGAGGTATAACAAGCTTGTTGATGGTTATAGGAAGCGATTGATTGCAGTTATTTTTTCCAAAGGGCGTGCAACCAAATATTGAGTTCAGGGTGCCAATAACAGTTTTTGAATTCTGTGTGAAATGTCAAATTTGGCTTTTTATCTGTGTTTTTGTGTTGATTCAATGCACATAAAAGAAACAAATGTGTATACCAAAACATTTGCTTTGAACCACCAGCGAGTAAGGGTTTGCAAGGAAGCATGAGCTGCAAGAAGGGTCTCCATGGCAACAAGGACAAAACCGCCGCTGGCCATAAGTTTGAATTCTGACTGCAAGTTAAGTCCTCGGTAGCCTTCTGGGCAGTTATATTTGTATATTTAAATGCTGTTCCTGCAGGCTACTAATAAATTGTTTTTGAAAGATTCATTTATTTTTCATAGTAACACGGTCGTCTTTAAGTCGCCCTCTGTTGGACCGGATGTTGTCCTCAAAGGACGTTCTCTTGGCATCCTAATGGAACATTAATAAATAAAGAAATATTTGATATATTAAATTATATATTTTAAATAGTATTCCAGGAAGCTGTCATAACAATTGACATTTGAAGGATTTCTTCATTTTTCATAGTAGTACGGTCATCCTAAGGACATCCCCAAAAACCTTTCACCCACCCTGGCCCTCCATGGGTCAGGTTCTCCACCCCTGTTCTAAGAGGCGGTGCTGTAGGTTTAGGTTGTATCCTTCCTTTACAGGCGAGGCTGAGGTGTGGGGGTATCTCTGCGATCTGCTGTCAGCTCTGCAGCACCTCCACTCACAGGGCTTTGCCCATCTGGACCTCAAGCCCGCCAACATCTTTTTGACCCACTCGGGTCGGCTCAAACTGGGCGACTTTGGGCTCATGCTGAGACTCAGCTGTGGAGATTCAGGGATGGACAAGATCGAGTTGGAAGAAGGGCAGGAAGGGGACCCAAGGTACATGGCCCCAGAGCTGCTGAGGGGGCAGTACAGTCTGGCTGCTGACGTCTTCAGGTATGACTGCGTGCTCCTGTGCACTGCTCACCTCACTATGCTTCTGCTTAGCCATTCTGCTTGAGCTCTTGATGCATTTAATACAGCTTTTCAAAACAAATTGTGTGCATGTGCTATATGGCTTTTCAGCCTCAGTTTTTCTGTATTTATAATTACCCCTAATAACAGTATTGTAGTTTACTGAGAATCTTACCATTTATATTTTTATGTGTATATTGGGCCGTGTTCATTTTTTATGCTCTCATATTGGCACTGAATGCTCATTCCCTACAGGTTTATTGCTTATTGAGGGTATGCATTGACATCAATTTCCTGCTGGAACACACCCCCCTTAGACGGACTGAGACTCAGAACAATCAGGGAAACTGCAAAACAACTGATTATCTGCTTAAATGAAAAGCAATTACATTCGACAGTAGGGGTGGGGCAGAGATCCTTAATAGTGATCCTGATTTTGATGATTCAATATTGAAGCCTTTTCCCTGTGACTGATTTATTTTTTTTTGCTGAATTTGACTTGTATCGGTATTGTGACATAGATGTCACTATATTCTCTCTTGCTTAAAGGAGGGTTGTAATAATATTGCGCAATTGCATTTCACTTCTTTCTCAGTACATTGTCAGTCATGGTAGTGGAGGACTCAGTACATGAATGCACGCAAGTCAAGTAGTTTTATTCTCACACCAAGCACATTCAATACACTGCTCACGGTGATGCAAAATAACATTATATAAAAGCAGAATAAAATTAAATAAAAACAAATAATGTAAAGAGAAAATAGGTATTATTGAATGTAACCTGCTGTCAGTTATGAAAATATTATTAATTGTTTTTTGGGTAACACTGAAGCAAATGAAAGCGACAAAGTCTGGAGGGATTTTATACAGTAAAATCTTGGTTTGCGAGTGACTTGGTCTGCAAGTGTTTTGATGAGCAAAATTTTTTAAATAAATTTCAACTTGATAAACGAGCGAGGTCTTGCAATACGAGTATTACGTTTATGCCTTGTCTGCCTAGCGTCACCTAATCACAACAGAGCCGATGGATGTTCTCTCTCTCTGTCTCGCTGCAGTTGTGGGTAATTGTTTCCCATGCTCGGTCCCAGTCAGTGTGCCTCACGCATATAGTCAAAATTTAGTAGAAAAGCACCACCTGAATAAGGCCGTAGCAGTGCAAGCGATGAATTTAACGACAATGCAATGTCACATTTTCGCGAAATCGAAAAGGAGGCAAAAGCAGCTGTCACTGGATATGTTCCTTGTTAAAGTTGCACAAAAAGAAAGATTCCAGTGAGCCAACAGACAGCAATGATTCTGTTAATTATAGTGAAAATCATCCTATACAAAATAACCCTCCTCTTCTCTCTCTCGTTTGTCTTAAATGTAAATTGAATAGAGAATTGAAATTGAATCCAATTGAGCAATTGTGAATTGAAATCAAATAGACATATTTCCAACCCTAAACAATATCTGTATGTTCCTCAAATAGAAAGGTTCTAATCTTTGGCATATATCTTTAACTAATTCTTCTGAAAAATGGCATGCGAATTTTAGACTTGCCCAGTTTTATTTTCAGCTTTTATTTTCCATCAGAAGTTTTTTTTTTTTTTTGTGCTTGAAGAAACAGGCTGGTTTTGTTTTTAAGGAACTATATCCGTATGTTCCTCAAATAAAGATTTTGCTATTTAAAAGTCTTTCAACTTTATAGACCTAGCTGAAAAGCAAACCAATTTCCCTTAGTGTAATCTTGCTGGGGGCATATGACAGTTCATCAGAATGGATGTCTGTGGTGGTGGGTGTGGCTGTGAGGGGTGTGGTAATGAATTAAAATTATTGAGCTAGATCAGCTGATATCCGAACCAAATGAAACTAGTTGGAATTTGTTCAGTATCAGCCCAGGTATCATGAATGAACATTGCCAGACAGTTTCTGTGGTGGGTTACCTGTGGCAGATGTGCCGCAAGGGCCCCTTCCAAAACTTCTGGCAGTTCAGAGAACATCTATGGCAAAAGTGCAAGTGCAGGCGATCATGAAATAATAGAAAATCTGAAAGAAAAACTAATATCAAATCAAGCATTATTTATTTATTTTTATTTTTTTTTAACCAGAAATATGTCACTGACATGAGATGACAACCACAAAAACACATTTCAAAGCCTGGATTCCATTTGCTTCTCTTTTCTTTAGTTTTTGGAAGTTTCGATTTCTTCTTAAATCGATCGTTAATTGTGCTTTTTTTTATTTTAGATGTTTTTGCAGTTTCCAAGCTGAACGCTAATGGTGCCACCCAGTCTTTTTTGCCACTCAGTGGGTGTAATCACATTGATTTCTACTTACTGTGACATCATGTGCATTCCCTCCATTCAGTGACCTGCTCATTGGGGGTGTCTTACACTCTGATTTGTTCCATGCCCCCCCTTCTCTGTGCCTCAGTCTAGGTGTGTCCATCTTGGAGTTGGCCTGTAATATTGAGGTGCCTAAAGGAGGAGATGACTGGCAGGAGCTCAGACAGGGAAACCTGCCTACTGAGTTTACAAATGGTGGGTGTATGTCATTGTGTTCTATTCTTTGCATGTCATTTTTGACAGTACATGTTGGCTGTTGTATATGTTGTCAGTTGCTTGATTTATTAAGTATCGGTTAACATTTTCCTTCTCGATTACTCAGCAATATGGCGGAAGGAGGACCACGCATTCTGGATGTAGATCCAAATAAAAAGCGAAAGCATAATTTGCGTGGTAGTATTTCACATTAAAAGTAAATGAAAATGCAGTCATCTATCAGTATTGCAAAGTAGTACTTAATTTTGAATTTGTCTCTAAAATATTGCAATACATTCTGGTTTGATGGACTTACCCAATAATGCAAGGTTAGTCATAGACACTGAGACTGGATTGCCCTGGAGCCAGGCCTTGGGCGGGAGCTCAAGGGCGAGCTCCTGATGGCCGGGCCTCCATCCATGGGGCCCAGCCAGGCATAACCCAAAAAAATAACAAGGGTCCGCCCTCCTGTGGGCCCACTACCTGCAGGGGGAGCCGTGGGGGTCAGGTGCAATATAGATGTGGATTAGAGGATCGCCCCCCTTCGATTTTCTTTCAGGGGATGGAAGTTTGTGCATATGTGCGGAACACCAGTTCAGAGTACCCGGCCTTCTTGGAGGGGGTCCTGGAAGGTGCCCCGTCTGGGGACTTCATTATCATGCTCAGAGAGGAACTGAGCAGTCAACTGATCACCTCCTGGTGTTGAGTTGGAACTGATGGCGATGGGAGATGCTGGATAAACCTGGTAAACCCAAACGCAAAATGAGGGTGTACTGGGAGCGTCTGGTAGAGACCCCTGTCCAGGAACATTGGTTAGAACAGGGGTCTCCAACTCTGGTCCTGGAGAGCTACCATCCAGTAGGTTTTCTGTCCTACCTGGCTTCTAATGAGCCACACCTGTTCTCAGGTAAATACCAGGAACAGGTGTGACTCATCAGAAGCCAAGTGGGACAGAAAACCTACTGGATAGTAGCCCTCCAGGACCGGAGTTGAGGACCCCTGGGTTAGAATGTATAGTAGCCAAGGTGCGGAGGGGGTCTGGTTTGGGGGCCTTAGAATCTCGTTTTTGTCATTGAAAGGAGCCAGTAGGGGTGGTTCAGGCATATGTCTAGGATGCCTCTTGGATGGCTCCCTGGGGAAGAGTTTTGGGCACATCCAACTGTGAGGAAGCCCTGGGCAGACCCTGGACACGCTGGGAAATTATATATTTGTGCTCGCTTGGGGACGCTTTGGGATTCCCCCAATGGAGGTGGATGAGGTGGCTGGTGAGATTGGCGAGGTCTGATTATTGTGCTCCATGCAGTGTGATAATTGCATGTTCATAATATGCAATATTGATATTAATATTGCACATTATGCAGGTGTAAGATGCAGGGCAGCGCAGTGGCACAGGGGGTAGTGCTGTTGCTGCGCACCGCGGTTTTGTGTGTGTGGAATTTGTATGATCACCCCGTGTGTGACGTGGCTTTTTGGCAGATCATCTGGTTTCCTTCCACTGTCCAAAAACATGCAACTTAAATTAACTAGAGTGCCTAAGTGAACCGTGTGTGTGTGTGTGTGTGTGTGTGTGTGTGTGTGTGTGTGTGTGTGTGTATGTGTGTGTGTGTGTGTGTGTGTGTGTGTATATATCATATGATTACTCAGTCGGCTGATTACTCGTTTATTGATATAATTGATATTTATATATTCATACACTGTTTTTGTCTAACACTCCATATAAGAGAGTGTATGAAGTGCAGTCCTAATCGTACATAAATGTCTAGTCCTATCCAGTGAGCTGCAGTCAGTTCTGAAGATGATGATGGCCCCAGAGCCCTCAGCGAGGGCCACAGTCCTGCAGCTCCTAACCCTCCCAGTAGTGCGAAGACAGAGGCTGAAACGGCAAGTTTCGCTCTTCCTGCTGGAATCTCTGCTTTTCTTCTTCTCTTTCTGTCAGGTAAAAGCTCCCCGTTTAACCCTAACAATTTGCTAACCAACATTAGCCATTTGATTGCTGGGTGAATTGTTTGCTTATTTTAATGGACCATCCATTCGATTGTTATAAAGCTGCTCCAGTGCTTCCCCTCCATTTTTCTTAGTCGGTGGTGTCGTTTGGATGGAGGCTCCTGTCCTCTCTCCGTTTCCCGTTCCTCCATGTACCCACTCCTTCAGTGCCATGCACACCTCCTCGAGATAGCTGGGAAGGAGATAGAGACTACAGCACGCAAGCGCTGAGCTTCTCGCACACAGACACGTGCAGCCTGGAGGAAGAGCTTGTTTCTGTGCCTGATGCAGTAAAGCTTGGTGACTCTCCCAGCTTCTCTCAAAGGTAACACAATATAACCTTTGTGGCTGTCATTCTTAATGCTTGTACTGCTGACAAATTTTCAACTGTTATTGTTTGATTTGTCTCCCCGACAGAGTTCAGTCACGGCTGTCACTGGGAAGCACCTCCACTCCACTCCCAAAAGTTTCTTCGGACTCTTACCATGGGGCTACACGGACTCTCTCAGAAAGCCCTGTCCACAGCTGGAACATCAATACCACACCAAACAGCTCAAACTCTTTAAATGTGACGAGGACACTCATGCAGAGCATGAGACAGTCTGATAGGTCCAGTCCTAACGGCATGCATGACAGTTCTCCCTTAGTCAATCACAGCCCCATCCCCAGACGGATCAGACCTGATTCCTGCCCGAGGATGGCCTTCGAGCCCAAGAACCTGCTCAGCATGTTTGATGAAACATCACTGGAGGGGCAGACCTGAAGCCAAGACGACAGCTCACTGCTGCACATTTGCCCTCATTGAAAGAAATAATGGAAAGTGAACTACTGGCTGTTATTGGATTTTACAAATGTATGAAACCCTTATTTGATCATTTTTTTCCCATTAATCATTTTAACAAGTTCATTATTATTTTTTTTAAACGTCTTCAGATGAGTGTTTTGATCTTGATGTAAAATAAGGTCTACAAAATAAAAATGGGAAGATATTAAGCCTGGGCATAAGGGGGCAATACTTAATTGTCAGTCTTTTTTTCCCAGTTTAACAACATTATGGTTATAGCTACGTTTTGTAAAAATGCTTGAACTGCTACGGAGAAATGCAGAAAGGGAAAATTATTAGCTGTAAAGTTCTTTTGTGTCCATGCAGTGTATGTCATTAGAGAAGTAAATCAATTTATTTAAGAATTGGAAAAGTTTACACACATTTTATTTACACACAAGATGGGTTCTTGGATACTTTTAATGAAGTCTGGAAAGTCAAAGTTGACCCCTGCTAGTGGAAAGTATGCAATCCAAGTAAATTTTCCTTTTCAAATTGTAAGTCCTGAAAAAGTTCTACATTCACCTGACAGTTGTCTACGAGTGAAGCTACATTTTTTCTTTCATAATAGTTGGTAGTGATTCGTAACTCTGCATCTGCGCAAGAGGACTTAGTGGCGTAAGCCAAATGACCTTATTTTGTTTAAATTGTTTTTCTGGATGGCAGGAAATGAGACTGGAAAAAACGGGGAAAGAATTTGGCACATTTGACACTGTTTACCCTCCAGGGCGGTAGGTGGCACTACAGCGCTGGACTGCGTATCATAGGTGTAAAACTACTCCGCGATAAAGTAAAGCTTAAGCGTTTTACAGCAGGTCGTTGTGCATGATAGTCTTTGGTGATTCTTTCCGTGTTTTTTGTGTTTCTCTTAACATAATCAATAAAATATAGAACGACGAATACTAGCTTACGCACATTGATTTACCAGTCTAAATGTAATTAATTTCTGTTTACAATACTGCTTCCAGGATTCCCCAGCGTTTATTTTCTTTCACCATATATTTATCCAGATTTTCTAGTTAAATATCACTTCCACCAGAAGACGGCGAGTTTGAAGGAAACTGTAGGAAAAGGTAGGTGGCCTCGATTTTGTCGAGGACGTTGTTCACAGAAGAAGCTTTGTGGCGAATAGCATTAGGTTTATGATTAACTCGATTACTCAGATCTTAAAACCTAAGCGCAATGCCCAGGCTATATTTTCAACTGAGGGCAACCTAAACTTTTATATAAAACTTGACTATAAACAGCAGGGATTGTAATTATCTGTCAAATGTGTTATGTTGTATACTTCTGTGCATTTCGCATATTTTGCACAATAACAACGATGTTTAATTGGATATCCACTCCAAGCAAATACATACCAAATGTCAGTATATCTCAGTATTTTTTTACTCGCGTTGTCCCATTAACTATGAAGTTCCTATAATTCATCGTTACTCACCGTGGCCTCGCACGTCCGTTTTGGTGATTTCACGTTCTCCTCATGATGCATGTTTTTCCACAGCTGTTCATAGTCATTCAGTTAGACGTCTCTGAATTCAGTGTGTGTGCGCGCTAATACGTAACCATGCGCTGAATAAGCAGTTAGAAGATGAACTGACACAGTATTGCTGCGTAATACCAGTAATACTGAATTTTAAATGTAAATATGAATGAATGTTTCATTTATCTATACTAGCACTTTTCAAGACACCCAAAGCCTTTTACAGAACCAGTGGGGAGCCACTTCAACTACCACCACTGTGTGGCACCTCTCCTGGCTATAGCAGCAATTCGGCACCAGTACACTCGCCACACAATAGCGGTGGTGAAGGGGCTGGTGACAATTCACTAGTTTGAAATAGGGGATGATTAGGAGGCCAGATTTTTAAGGGCTACAGTGGGCAGGCATTTACCCAGAACATCCGGGTACCACCCCTACTCTTTCTAAAGATGGCAAAGGATTTTTTATGACCTCAGAGAATCAGGACACTGGTTTTAGATCTCATCCAAATGTGTAATAATGCTGTATTTTCCGGCATTCTGTCCACATCACTGCATTGGTATCCACGTAGATCACATGATAGGCTAACCTGTCAATCACAACTATACCTCTTCCTGGCTATTCTAGTTGGCTGTTGATATTTTGCTTTCAGTTAGAGTTCGACCCAGTGTTAATTTTGACAGCAAATTTTTACTTAGTTTTAGTAATATAGTCTTTTGACTAAAATGTAATTTAGTTTCAGTCATAATTTAGTCATCTAAATTATTTTAGTTTTGGTCTAGTTTTAGTTGACTAAATATAAGATTGCAGTCGACTAAAACTATAAGTGCAAAGTGTAATTTTTGAAGTTTCCCTTTGATTTCTGATAGTCATTATGTTCACCAAGATGAAATGAAACCAATGTTAAGGGATGGTATTAAGGTCTGACTGTGAAGTACACAATGACACAGATTTCACTCTTTTTTGAAACACAAACTTATGTTTATTTACTCGGAAATGGAGTACTGTAAAATCAGTAGTGACATTAGTGCTAAAATGAAATCACTTCAAAGTGCATAGGCTATAATGCCACCAGTCCTGCTCTCTCTGAATATCGAAATAGAAATATTAAAATAAATATTTGTAGATGTAGTTTATTGGTGATTTCATGTTCGTTGAAGTTTCCACTTTTTAACAACTGTATAAAGTAATGTTATTTGTTAGATAAATCAAGTCAGGTGAAACAAAAAATGTACGTTTTCAGGGTTGCCAAATCTCAAGAATCTGGCATGACACTCTTTCACACTCACGCAGGAAATCTTACGGCAAATCTATATTATGCCATTATAAACCTAAAATTAGCCACGTCAAAAGTATTTCTTACATGGTTAATACAGAAGCAGACTATTTACAAGGTCAGAACTCTTACATATGTGTGCAGACATCACGAATTGAAAATCGCACTCCTGCCAGCTGGCCGAAGTTGCCCACCCCTCGTTTTATTTGAAATAAAAAGTAAAATGCACTGCTTTCACCTGAAACAGCTTGTCATTCCATTTGTGTTGTTACTCTGGCAAATATAAAACGAATATGAGAAAAACACAACATGTCACAACAATTAAACGAGACTATAATGTTATTACCGGTGTGGGATTATCGAAACCAATACTTAAATCCATGGACACTGAAATATATGTTATAAACACAATTGTATTAGGGTTTTACAGCTTAAGCTAAGTACTTTATTTAAACATCCACAATTTTCACATTTTATTTATTTTCTCTTATTTTGAAATGCAGCCCTACTTTTATTTTGTAGATGAGAAAACATGATACATATCGGCAGTCATACATTCCATGTCACGTAACAAATATTGTGAAAAGGTTTTTGAATTGTACTAAATTAATTTGAGTCGACAAATTACATGCAATATTAATACAACTGATAGGCTACTTAAATATATATCGCACTAAATAGACATTATGATCTTCCAGACCTCTCCCTCAAGAAATTTTCTTTAACTGGATCTCTTTAAATTTTAGTTGAATACCCCTGCCTTACGCAAACTACGTTTATACTAATTGGATCTTGTCTCTGGCAAGCATTTTTGTCTTGTTTTTATTCACCGACGAAATTGTCAGTAGACTTCGTCATTGTTTTTGGCTTCGTGAAATCATTTTTATTTAGTTATCGTCTCGTTTTACTCTGAAAATAAAGGTATAATTATTACGAAAATTTTTCATCAACAAAATTAACACTGGTTCGACCAATATGATTTTTTCAGCAGCTGATGCTGATGCCAATTTTATTAGGGGTGGGGGGAGAGCAATTTTTTTAAGTAAAAAAATAAATGAGTAACACAACTGCTTAACTTTAAATATTTAATATTAATGACATACAAAAACAATAATTTAACTATTAATATATAATATTATTAATAATCATGAATCACACTTTAATCAAGGGCATGCAGCTTTTTAATAGTAATAAAAAGTAAAATAATTGAACCACATTCGGTGCTATCTCTGAAGCATTTCATGATTCAACATCTGCAACCGCGCGCAGCCATCACTATATTGGCCATGTATTCTGATTAATCAGTCGATGCCGATTGTCCTAAAATGCTTACTTTTTTCCTGGCTGATTAATCGGTAAACCATTGCTGTTAGTGATGGTATTAGTTAAAGAGATGGTCTTTAAGTCTCTCAGTCCTGTATATTTAGTTCAATGATATTTTTCTTTTCAAGGAGTTGGAGTTTTGCAGGATGTCAAAAATAGAGCGCCTGAACGCCCGTGTAGCAAAGCTCCTGACGGTGGCTTTACATGAGGTGCTGGAGGTGGTGAAAGAGACCGTGTCGGAGTACCAGGAGAAGACCGCTCGGACGCAGAGGGAAAACGAGAGCCTGAAGCGGAGGCTGCAGGAGCTCCAGGATAAACTCAAGAGAGCCAGTGTGGGTAGGTCTGAACACTGAACAGCAGACAATTGTGATGCAGGCACTTTGTGTTCATGTTCAAACAGTTTTCTTTATATCTCTTTTCTTGAGAACCTGAACAAGTGACTATATCACCTGTGTCTGGAGGAGGGACTCTTGGTGGGCTGGAGTCAAACTCCACTCTGAAGCAGGATGTGGACCTCCTGCAGCGGGATAAGCGAGAGCTCGCTGACCATCACCCCAGGAGCCTGATCAATGGGAAAATCAGTGGACCAGAACACGAGAGTGCTGAGTCAGTAACAGAATCTGTCACAGTTCCCCAAATCGTGGAAGATGCTCTGTTAGCATGCGATCTACAGTATATGAAAAGCGATGATGATCATGATGACACTGAGCCTGTGTCATTTGTGACTCCTCCAGACACTTCAACCATACAACAAACCTTTGTTTCCTATACAACTAAATCAGAGCCGCCGGCAGATTGTGCTACAGTCCTTCAAACAGTCATCCAGCCAACAAACTCATTTTATGATGCTACTGACTCAGAAAGCATCATAGCGCAAGAGGAAGACCCTCAGCAAGTTAGTTTGAGTTCTTATGGACTAGTGTGTATTCGCACAAATCTTGGTACTTTAAACGAAAGCAGTTTTGGTATAGATATTGAAAAGCACAGACCGTATTACAAGCATGAGGAAAAGTATCATTGCATTTTGTGTGGGAAGGCCTTCAGTAAAGTGGGAAGTCTTAGAATACATCAGCGATGTCACACAGGGGAGAAACCTTACTGCTGCATACAGTGTGGAAGGCGTTTCAGTCATGCAGGCGACTTTAAGAAGCACAAACGAGTGCATACTGGAGAGAAACCATACTGTTGTGCTGTGTGTGGGAAGGGCTTCAGTCAGTCAGGGTACCTGAAAATACATCAGAGGTACCACACAGGGGAGAGACCATACTGCTGCAGTCAGTGCGGGAAAAGCTTCAGCCAGTCAAGTCACCTTAAAAAACATCAAAAAATTCACTTTAGTCAGTTATCTTAGGCTTTGGTTTAGTTGTAGAAAAAACCATACTGTGATTAGGGATGGGCCGACCACATTTTTTCAGTTCCGATCCAATTCCGATGCACAACTGCTTCTGATACAATAGCTAATTTTACATTTATATTTTAATGTGTGTGTGTGTGTGTATGCTTTATATATTTTTGAAAATTAGTACATTCAAATGAAAAAAATGTATGCCAAAATATCTTTTATTAGGCTAATAGAGATATACATAATGTACTGTTTCACCTCGTTTGTGCATCTTGCTTTAAGCGTTTTTGAGGCATTTGCAGTTCAGTTTGAATATCTTCCAAGAGAGTATACACAAGTGGCAAATGCTTAAAATGCCCTGCATGTGTAAAACAGTCTAAGCTAGCAATTCCCAAGTCATCCATTGCTTTTTTCATATTACTTGCCTTGTCTCGTACGATTGCGTGCACCTTGTTTAGTGGGATTTTCCACTAAACACTATTTTCACCTCTCAAACCTTTGCTTTTACAAAGATTGCAAATCACTGTGCTACTAGTTGTTAAAAGCAAAAAATACTTCTGGATCGTCACCTTCTGATCTGATGTTCTTACATTTCTCGTACTGCGAAGGGTATACGTGTGATATCACAGCAGGCAGAAGTCACCATGCTCACACCCACTGAGTACACAGTTGCCAGGTCCGTTGTTTTCCCACCCAGTTAAGCTATTTTGAAAATACAGTTGTGGGAAAATATTTGGAGGTCACAGATTGTGGGTTTTGGGTCTGTTTTCATAATGTTCCACAGCAGCAGATTGTAAGGGGAAAAAGAAGTTAATTATGAATGCAAGTGGCTCTTAATCCTGAGTAATACTGAATCGCTGGACACTGAAAGTCAGAACCACGCACACGGAAGCAGGGTTGCTAACTCATGCATCTGGCATGACACCTAGGCTTTCAGACTCACAAAAAAAACGTCTAAAATGAAAAGGGGCTGTTGAGTCACTTATTGTACAAATGTATTTAACAAGAAATAGGAGCTTTCTTTCTACAGACTGCAGAAAACTAAATAAGTAAGTATCAGACGTGGATTGGTCACAAATGGCTGATACTCAATCTGTCTAATAGGTCTGGATCGGTGCTGATACTGATCTGAATATCGGATCGGTGCATCTCTAATTGGAATGGTAAGGCTGAACAAAAAAAGACAAGGGTGGTTGAAAACTGGAAGAACATTACTTAAACTCCTTTTTTTTGTCTATAGTTTTAAGGTGTTTTCACATGTAGTCCTTTTCAAATGAGCCAAACTCAGCCCTCCTTAAATAGCGTGTGAACTGCCTATGGCAAGCCTAGAGGACTAAAATACAAAGGTGAAGGGCAAAGCAAGTCAGGAGCGCTTTGTGTTTGTGATGCACAAGCTAAACTAACAGTTTGATTCATTTTAAATGGGTGTAAGTTCATTTGGAATGTTCACATATGCACAAAAATGCTGACATTGTTCTGAGTTTGTTTTGAGGGCTAAAAAAGGACCAAGTGTGAAAGCACTCAAAGTACTATATATAATTTTATTGAAAAGTGTCATTTGGGTTTCAGTGTGTTTCACTGCCTGTTAAGTTTAAATGCTTCTTTTCCCAGTTTACTCTAAAATGTTTGCTGAGTGAATCTTTTTGGACAATTAACATTGTCAGAAGAATAAACTGCGTATAAGATGAAATACCTTTGCCTAAAGACTATAATCCATATCATGTATATTACAGTACTGTAGCATTTTTCATATATCTCATATACACTCATTTAATGTAATTCAGATATAGTGCGTTTAGTGTCCCAGCAAAATAAGCCCCAGGAAGTTGATGTATTGATCAAAAAGCAGCCTTTAGACATGAATGGCACTTTAAGCAAAATTGCCAGTATATGAAAAACATGTTTTGTTAAGTGTTATCTTTATATATGCCGATGAGCCAAAACATTATGACCAGTCCCACGTGAAGCAAATAATTTTGACTATATCATAAAAATGGTGCATGACAAGATCTGGGATATATTACAAGCCAACATTTAGGACTTGGATTAGACAGAAGAAATTGGCAGGGGTAAAGACCACAGCGACTATGATGAGGGCAAAATCGTTACTCCCAGACGACTGAGTCTGACATGACACTTAGTCTGACCCATGTGTCCTGGAAAACCTGGACTTTTAAAATGCATTTTCTAATCATGGAAAATGTCCACTTGTCCTTGATAATAAATGTTGTGAATTTTTACAGGAATGATAAAATTATACCCGAGTCATATTTGTGCCCTTGAGAGGTAAAGTGGGCTATCCCACATGTCAGTCAAAAATGAGTTTAGTGTCCAATTTTTTATTATTGAGGGTCTATCTATCTTTTAAATATACAGAGAATTACAGGACTGTATTGTGCTGTCATTGTAGGGTATATGCACACTGATTTTTTGAAAAAATTTCAGCTTTGGAGGTCATTTTTTCAAAACTTGTTTGTTTTTGTGGGATAGTCCACTTTACCTCTCAAGGGCACATTTTGAAGGCGGGTTTTTATAAAAGTTGACCGCTATATATTGTTTTTCAGTAGGCTACTGCCAAATTAAATTGCTGTACTTCATTCAACAAGCAGCAATTATAATACTTGAAAAATAATACCAGAAATTACTGGAATATGGCCATCCCTGTTTTCAAGTGACAATTTCAAGGAAAACCCCGCCCTTTATTCGTACAAATACACTGAGGGCCAGAGAGGCTGTTTTGTAGATGAGTATTCAGTAGCTGTATGGTGTCAGGTGCTAACTTTACCTGCTGCAGCTGGTCCCCAAGGAATACAAACTTGCACGGGAATTAAAAGCAAGTCATTTAACACTGTAATATCTATGCTATGAAAGCATCTATCACAGGTAGTTTGGCTAATTTAAAGTTACTGAAGTAGCTCCTTTGACTCAAGTGATACGTGGCTTTCACTGAAAAGAAGGGACTTAAGAATATTGGTATAACTGAAACTGCAAAGGTAGCTCATAATAGAATTATTGTTCCAATTGTTGCCACTAATCACCAAGAGTGGAAGTGTATTGTGAATGGCACACAGAATCCACCGGCACCTACAGCAGTGCATTGGTTGAGAGGATGACCTGCTCCCTAATTGCCAGTTAAGGACTAAAGAAGAAGAACCACAAACATCTATAAATACATTAACTATTGTAACTGTAATCAGAACCATTTTTAGGTCTAGACGAACTAGGCAGAGGGCTAGGGTGCCACCAATTCCAGAGAGAAGTGGGGGCGCCAGAGAGAAGTGGTTTTTAAATTTATTTATTTAGTGCACCAGAAGAGTTGAATTTGCCATTTGGACCGAGTTACGTTCAATGTCTCCGGTCCATTTTGCAGACTACTGTCATGCTCTGCTTGTCTCGTCAACCCGATCCTCTCATCCTCTCCCCTGGGTGTGGTCTGACTAACCATGCCTGGTGCCCTCCATCTTTTTCTAGTCCTCTTGTTAATCACCTCCAGCTGCCTCCTGTTGTCTATGTATATAAGTTCTCCCAGATCCTTTGTTCCTTTAGTTCTGTCCTTGTTGCTTTTCCTCACTTCAGAACCATTATTCCCGTTTCAGTATAGTCCACTATTGGGAATAACTGTTCAAAGAAGCTGCATCCGGGTTGTGCTTCTCCTTTCCGGCATGACATCTAAATGCACCCTGAGAAGCAGTGCCCTGCATGCACACCTGTGATGGTGATGCCCTAATGGCAGCAGTGGATGGAGCATGAGGCTGTATGTGTGGTTGTTAATGTGTAGTGGTAGCTAAGCAATCAATTAATCAAAACTATTTGGAGCAAAAAAATAGGAAATGCAGCACAAAGAACGAAAAAAAAAAAAATACAATATAGAGGTCAAATTTGAATGCTGTATCTCCAAATAAAATAAAAAAATATAAAATAAAATAACTTACCACAACACTAAACAACATTTAAAGTATTAAGTGTTTAAACACAAAGATATCAGAATTTATTGGCGTTTTTTATGCAGTAAATTAATATCTGTGATGATTTTTATAGATGCAGTAAGGGCACTCACTAACAGGCATATATGTGTCCCGTGCTGGCAAAATGAGTCGGAATGCGCACAGGCTAATTACAGTATGAGCTAGAGTCAAAAATGTCAAAGTTAATTTTCGTAGAGATTTTAAGAAAAATTAGTCCATTAAGTCATCATCTATCAATCCCAATAATCAAAATAGCAAATAAATACCTGGAACCACCATAATTTGAATGCTTTGTACGGGCTTTGTCTTCAGAAATTAGTCCTTTATCTTAAATTTTCTTAGAAAATCCGTGTTTTTCTCCACTCAC
>JAODJX010000097.1:31526522-31540392 GCA_026776945.1 Isichthys henryi | reverse complement strand
AATAGTACATAATTTGACCATTAATTTTGTGACATTATAGGGGAAGCTGAGCTTCCCTTGCAGTCTTAAAGAAATCGGCACTGCTAGAAATTCTGTCCATAAAAGTTATGAACAGAATCGGTGACAAAGGGCAGCCCTGACAGAGTCCAACCCTCACGAGAAACGAGTCCGACTTACCGAAGTACAACTGTTTCCCAAAACCATTGTACCACAGTAGTTCAAACCACATTAGTAAGTTGGGACTTCCGTAGTTTGAATTACCATGGTTCCAGTGCTGATTGGTCAGACTCATGGCGAGACTACCGTAGTTTAGACTACAATGGTTCCAGCACTGATTGGTCATACTCACAGCGAGTCGTGCACAATAACTAACAAACTACTTTCACAACCGCAAACTGTGTAAAATATATAATAATCACACGCACATACACACATAATAAGTGATAAGCGAGTCTTGTCCATTCTAGGGCCAGAGGCACTTGAGGGAGTCCTGGGAAGCATAGATGTCTGTGGTCCACGCATCTCCCAGTCATCTACAGTATGCTTTCTACCCCTCGGTCACCTCCTCTTGGCCCACTGGAGTGCAGTCCACAGGTGTACATCTGCCATGCCTCTGCCAGGCCCCTCCACATCAGGCCCCCTCCGGCGTGGCCATCACTTCCTTAGAACTGCAGTTTCCCCTGAGTTCCCTGAATCCTCTCAGCCTGGGAGCTCACCCACCCCCATCCATCCCGTTGCCTCGCCACAGCAACCCCTACACACCCGCTGGCACAGAAATATTTGCTGCTGGTGCAGTGAAGAGCTCCTCAGGTCTGAGAGAGAGAAAAAATCCATTCTGAGTGATATCAGAGAGGAACTGGCTGCCCTGAGAAGAGACACCATCAGGAGGTGATGGCCTACCGGAGAGAGAAATTGGCCTTACTGGCCCAACAGCTCAGCAGACCCAGCTTCACACTGCACCTCCCAACCTCTGACAGTAAGTTCATATAACGATTTATTAGCATTACACAATGTGCTGGTTGCCTAATGACTGCTTCTATTTTCCTTTAAAACACACTGAGTGATCATGCCTGCTATGACCCTCATCCCTTCACCTCCTTTTTTTGTTTTTCTTGTAAATAGGCCTCCATGCCTCCCACCAACCCCTCGTCCTTCTCATGGGAGGTGGAAACAGATGCAGTCTGGCCAACGGGGCTTTGTGAAGCAGTGTTGCATAGTGGTGTACCAAGTGATGAATGCATTTGTACATCTGTATCCATTACAGAGACAACATGCAAGAATGTACCCCTGTTTGTAGCATTTAGTATAGTCAAATAGTATTGGTATAATCTGCAAATGTATTGTGATGGTATATGGTCATGTGAAGGATAGAAACATACCTGTGTTCCAACTAGCCACACAGACTATGCATGCTGATGTGTGGCCTGAGCATGCTACCAAGCCTTTCAGCAGTGCCAGCTGTGCTGTTGGAGTATATAATAAATTTTTCCCTGCCTGTTGGTTACTCTGACTGTCTAGTGTAGTGTGGTTTTGATGCAGAAATGTTGACCTTCCTTGACAGTGAAATAAATATTTGACTCCACCCCACCAGCCTGAGACTAGGGGTGCGACAGTACAGGTATCCCACGGAACGGTACGTACCTCGGTATTTGGCCCACGGTTTCTGTTTGGTTTAAACGCAACACTACAAATGATAACATAACAAAACAAATAATAAACTGCCTCTTATTTATGTATAAAATATATCTCTCAGATATATATGTATACATGTATAAAATTCAAAACTTACAAAATGTAAACAAAAACACTTTAAAAAATGTTAAAGTGCCTCTTAAAGTGCTCTAAACACAACACAGTAATCAGAGTAAACATACTTTCAGAATCGGCTACATTCACGATGTAAAGTACACTATCAATTATTGCCATTATGGGCATGAGGTATTTATTCCTCTGCTATTATAAGATTCTTCTGTAAGAAGATAAGCCTGTTAACATTGCCAGCTGCATGGCGGGAGCGGCTTGCACTTACAATGTCCCCTGCAGTGGAGAAAATTCTCTCACTTGCAACAGAAGTTCCTGGGACACAGAGGTGACGTTGTGCAACATGGGGGAACTTGCTCTCATTTGCCCTCCACCACATGAAAGGATCAGAATCTACATTAATAGAGTCTGCTAACCTGTATAACTTCATCCTCAACTACCTGGGAAAGGGGAATAACCTGTTCATGTTTTTGTAAACCTCTCCAAATATCTCTGCCATGGCTGTCTTCTTCTTTGAAGGGGGGGATAATAGCTCTTGTCCGTCTATGGATGGCCCTGATTCTGCTTGACTCTGCAAGAACAATGACAAATATTTAATATATTTAATATATTTAATATATATTAAAATGTCTACTTCTTTTTTTGTGTTTTATCATATTGACAGGTATGTGCAAGTATGTATGGTAAATAATTTCTATGCATTTTTTACAATACAAAATTAATAATTAAATTTGCAATCATAAAATCACACAAAACATGATAATCAAATAATACCTGTGGTTCATGTTCCAGGATTTCTGTGGCGAGATCCTTGTAGAGTTTGACAAGGGAGGATTCATCAAGAGAAGGCAGGGATTTAAACCTGGGATCCAGGGCTGTAGCTTCTTGGAGGTACTTCTGAAGATCAGGATCTGTGTACCTTTATTCCAGGTTCCGTTCAATGGCTTCTTTGATTGCTGTACTGTCTTCATCTCCTGGTGTCATGGATTTGACAATCATTTCCTTCAAAGGGGGATCATTGATATGGTGGGGGTTGTTTCACTGCTCATGAGAGTTGTCAAAGTTTTCAGTGGTTTGAGTACTTCAATGAGTTGTTCTGCCATTTCTTGTTCGTTGTCACTCAACAATGCCATGTCCTTGTTCACGTGTCTCCTGAGGTTTTGGTCCATTGTTAATGCAGAATAGATGACAGGCTGCTGTTGTAACATCATGAATTAACTTGTGCTTAGGAAGATTTATCATCTCTTGTTTCACGGTCAGTGCCTAATGGGCTGTGGTGCTTTTGTGGGAAAAGGTGACAACTTTCCTAACCTTCCCAAAGAGGTGGGACACCCCATTGATTGACAGTACTTTCTTGGCTGCGAGGTTTACAGTGTGAGCAAAGCAGCCTATATTTGGTCCCAGTCCGTCTGTTTCATTGACTGCATTCATAATATTTTCTGCGTTATCTGTGGAAGCTGGTATGGTCATATAGGGCCGCTCCAGATTCAAATCAGTCACTACATTTCTCAATTCCTCTGCCCAGTGTGTGCTTGTGTGGCGTTCACACAGGGAACGAGTCTGCAGTACTGGCAGTCCAACGTATAGTGGACCATCACAAAGTGACTTTCTGTTGCTCGGGAGGTCCAACTATCCGTGGTCAGTGCGAGGCTCTGTGCTTGAGCCAAATCGTTTTCAATGGCTTTGCGCATTTTGTCATGTAACGTGGGTCGAGTGTTTTAATTAAGTGTCGAAACCCCGCATTTTCCACAACAGAAAAGGGTTGGAAATCTTTAGCAATGAATGTTCCCACTGCACGGGTTATTTTCTTATGTTTATCAGATGTGGCAGGGTATGTCTGTTGACAAGATTTTTTGATAGACACTTGTTTACCTTCTTACATTTTCGTCTGTCCTCCATTCAGGAACTGTTATATCAGTATGACTACACTTGAGATGCTTAGCCATATTGGTCGTGTTTCCATTAGCGTATGGGACATGTGTTAGGCAATGTTTACAAACAGCGACATTTCTATTAACTGTTTTGACTCCCTGGTCATTGTATTCTACAGCGAACCCAAAAAAAAAACCCTTCCTGGAGATTTGTACGAAGCCGGTGCTTCTTCAAACTTCTGCCTCTCAACTGTTCTGCTAGTGCTGGCCATGTTTGTTTGTTTTTCTTTTTTTCCGTGTCTGTGTACCGAGCTGCGAGCTCAGCTCCAATTACGTCAGTGTGAGAGAGGGCGAGTGGGTGGAGCCACAACAGTGTTTGGACATTAACTCACGGTGGAGAGCTTTCTCTCATTGGCGCTTACTGCATAACAGTAGCCTGATAAGCATTAAGTGCCATTTTCAAAAGGAAGTGCAAAGCCGAAATACTGCGGTACACAAGGGCGTGCAGCGCATAACAAATGGTGG
Organism: Isichthys henryi; assembly: GCA_026776945.1. Classification (NCBI taxonomy): domain Eukaryota; kingdom Metazoa; phylum Chordata; class Actinopteri; order Osteoglossiformes; family Mormyridae; genus Isichthys; species Isichthys henryi. The sequence goes on along the minus strand of JAODJX010000097.1, from coordinate 31,536,235 downwards.
TCCGGTATTTTACCGAGTACCGTTGCATCCCTACTTGACACTGGATCACAAATATGGGCAAGGACAAGATAACTGGATAAACAGAGGATGTGTAGCCACGCCCTCGGAGAGAGCGGTTGATTGACTTATTTGTTTTAGTTTGAACGGCTTTATTAAAAAATAAAATTTAAATAAAAGACAACGTCCTTAGCAGATGGTGCTCGGCAGGGGTGGCATGTTCCGCGAATGCTCCCCCATGACACTGACTTCTTTCAGTTGAATCAACTTATGGCAGTTGCACTGTAATCCCACATTATGTCTGACCTCAAACATGTCCCACATATTACTCAACCATTTTGAGTATAGAGAAGGTTTTTGATGACTTTGAACATTTAAATGGGATCTTTGAGTTGAAGCAACTTATGTCAATTAGGCAAGTCTGTTGCAATTGTTAACTGAAGAGACTGACCCAGCCCAGGAGAGGGCTTGACAAACTGCCAACACATGTTTCTCACTCCACATGAAGAAATTTCTTGCACAAAAAAGGAAGGGATGTCCAAGGCAAAAAAACGAGATATTTCTCCTTGATACATTTAGCCACTTAAGTGACTTGTTTTTCTGTATTTAGATTACCTAGAAAAAGTTCAAAACTGTTGCAGATTTGCTAGATTTCTTTGAGTGCCATATAGGGCAATTTCTCTTTTTACTTATTTTTTACCTTGCTAACATCAGAATTTCTCCATATGAAATCTGAAACACCACCACAAATATCAATAGTAATTATGTTGACTGAATGACTGAACTGTAGTTACTTGAAGCTTAGGTATGGTACTATGCTGGAACATGACGATTCTTATGTTCAATGACCAACCAAGTTAATACGTAGCAAAGGAAAGCAAATATGGCCTAGAGATGCAAGTATTGCATATGTATGTGTGACAAAAGGGGGCAGATGTTAAAATATTACAGACTTCAGCATAGCAGGTATACTAGAAGTGAGCCATTTCCTTGTTCACACCTGGAGTGTTTATGCACATTGAAGTCCTTCTGTACTCTTAAGACGCATCTGTCCCAGTTCCATTCAGCAACTCTGTCTCAGCAATCGGTCCCACATTTACAAGTTCTGTTACATTATCAGCTATGTGAGTTTCGCCCTCCGTTGTAGTAGACACCTTAGAGATAACCAGAATGTTCAGTTTAAAAGCTGCACTTTTGAAAGCACTGTGTACTCAACATTCAATGCACATAAAAGTAAGGAGTACAGAGATAAAAATTGGGGAATCAGATTTAATGTTTAGTACTGTAATGTAAAATACAAGTAGTGACAGTGATATTACTCAGGTCAGGTAGGTCCTGTGAGTAAAGATGGTAACTTGGATGATGAAACATCAGGGGCAGATTCTCAGAACATAGGAGAACATTTGGTGCATAACTTGGCAGCTCTGTTTTTAGAAATTCAAACAGTCCTGCACATATCAGAAAAATCTATACAGTACGTCGTTCTGCAACTTTGTCAGGTAATTCAGTTGTCCCAATTACTTTTGTACAATAAAGTGGAATTTGTTCTACAAAAGTAATATACAGACTGTCAGAGTCCCCGGGACAGAGAGGCTGGAATCCAGGTATGCGAGTCTGCACGGGCTTTATTAAGGCAAGCAGACAGAAGCAGATAAGGGAGCAGGCGAAAGTCATAATCGGTGGTCAGGCGAGAGGGTCAAGATCCGGGTGGTCAGTCCTACACAGAGGGACGAGACGGGACAACAAGGGGTAGCGGGAACAGGACAGGCTGGGCTCGGCGGGACGGGGGAATCAGGAACGGGAGCGGGTCTGGAACAGGAGAAGGAGCAGGGTAAGGAATACACAAAAGGATTACAGGCAGGGTTAGGCAGAACGGGTAGACAACGGACAAGAAAACGCTCAGTAAGGCAGCTAAACATGAGTGCAATACTTCGCGAGGAGCTGTGGTCTTTCGTCTGGCTTTATGCTCCTCCGTAAAGCCCCACACCTGGCAGGCTCCGTCTGTGCGGGCGTGATAGCAGGCCCCGCCTGCGTGGGCGTGACACAGACATTGATGAGGCAGGTGTGAAAGAAGTACAGTAGTTGAGACTGTTACAGAAAGCAACATTGTCACTGCATGCTGTAGCAAAGACGGATGTCTCGCAACCACTAGAAGAGAATCATATGAGTTGTGTTAATTTCCACTGGTAATGACAATAGAGTATGTAGTGGAGAAAGGTAGAAAAATAGTTGCATATGTTCCTCTGTTGTTGCTAAGCAAACAAGAAATTTTAGGGGAGGCTATGTCACAACCAGCTTTTGTCCCAGAATAGTATAACACTTTTAGAGATGGCAGTTGCTTCACGGGAAATGACCTTCTATATAGTGATGGGTTCACAATTGCTCATAGTCTGTATTTTGATGAATTTGAGATTCCTGACCCAATGTGCTTTGAAGGGAAATGCAAGTTCTTCAAAAAGAGTGTTCGAGACTTCGAATTTTAAGAATTTTTCAATGACACTTACCAAGAGACACCAGAAAGCCACCAGCTACCTGTTACACTGCAGCTCCTCATACAGGCCACAAGCTGAGATGACCAAGGTTACCTATGTATTGGTCACCTCTTTAGAGAACAATATTATGAGACCACTTGGAAAAACATTTCTAATTCATCAGCACTTTTTGTTGGATCCTCGATCTATACCGATGGAACTGATTACAAAGCAGACTTGTTACTTTCAGCTAGCTCATACGCAGGCCTCCCTAAATTTAAGCAAATTCAATGTCATTCACATTTTTGCTGTGAGCACAGAAATGGACGGTCACACTGACAATTACAGAGCTGGTTCTGACCGGTTCTGTTTGGCTACACACAAAGAATACCGAGGCAGAGACTCGAACCGGGGTCCCAGAGGTGTGAGGCAACAGTGCTAACCACTGTATCACCATGCCGCCCCCTTAAGGGGTTACAGATTACCACAAATTTTTTGAGTTCATTTAACTTATCTGGGTTTACAGTGTTAACTTACACACTCAAAATAAGTTTAAATAGTGAAGTACGCAATTTAAGATTCATGGCAGGTTATACGATGGAAAAGTAAGGAAAGTTAGGTTGAGTAGGGGAGGATGGGCTGTGAACGTGCAAAGAAATACAAATAGTAATAAATGAATAGTAATTAAGTACTTAATGGATTTCTAAAAATGTACAGTACCTTTACAAGACGACCCAAACTAACCCCCAAACCCTCTCTTTGGCCTCATCCTCACCACGAGCCTCCTCCTCTTTCTTCTGTTTCTTTTTAAAAATAATCAGCTATAGAACGCTTCATTTCTGAAACGCATCAATACCTCCGCTAAAAGGATTGCTTTGCCTGTTTTATCACCAGTGCACATATACTCCTGCAAGCAGGTATGGAAAAACCAACTCAAAAAAAGAAAAAATTTGTCAGCTACAGTAAGTCCCACTGCCAGAGCAAACCATCCTAATGATTATCATACACTTGCACAGATACGACCACTTGAAATTCTGCACACTCTCAGTAAATGGTGGCATTTATGGCCATTTTGGTCACAGTCTGGAGCCCTGAGTTTGCTGAATCGGAAATGAGTGCAGCAAGTGTATCATTGCTAAATGTCACAGACCGTTATGGGTCTTCGTTACACGGGTACATACAGTATTATGGAAACACTACCTGTGCTTGCAGGCTAATCACTGACTACTTAACTATGACTTTGGAAGCATTCTTTTTTACATTTTGTTTTGTTTAACTGGGCCTTATTTTTATTACAGTGTCATATATGATGTGTTTTCTGATGTTGCAATGTTAAGAATTAAAGTTAATAAGTTTTCTAAGAAAAGAATGTACTATAATAATTCTCCAAATTTGGACTGTTCTGCATTTTTAACAGCGTTTACTTATACTTTTCCTTTGAGTTGTGAAACACATGTACCAGGTAAAAACTATTTTTGACACATATATAATATCAGATACTTAAAAACTCTATCTCACGTAATATTTTAATGGGTGACTTTAACTTTTACTTGACATTTTATAGCAAAATATCTGTACTTTATACTACATCGAATGTCCCTTAAATGATACACACTGGTCCTCTTTACACACCGCAGTAACGTACTTTGCTCTTTCCGGAACTCTGTACATTTCTTCACCTCTTCTTTACATACCAGGAAATGCTGCATTTATTTAATGTGAGAAACAGCAAGATCAAACTAACCTGGGAAAGAGGACAGAGAACGAGCATATATACCGGATTACAACCCCGTGAATTTGGCAAGAGAAGACCAGCGAAATGTAAGAGAAATTTAGTTGTCCGTCGATGTTGTTTTTCACTTTAAACGATTTATAATGTTCAAATTAAGACAATTTAAACCATATCCGTGCTGCTGTACAGAATTTAAGGATTTAAAAAGCGGCATGTTTAAAATCGCGTGTTAATGTTTTAAGTGTTACTGCAGTGCCGCTTTTTATATGCACAAATATGATTCAGAATGTACGTTATGATAGAATTACGTAAGGGTGGCGTGAGAGTTGCAACCATGCAAACACTACTAAACCTGTATTGAACGGTGTACATTTGTGTTTCGCTGCGAACACTAAACAGACTAAATCTGGTTCCTGTGATGTCCATATCAAATTTAATATTTAATATACTATCCTAAAAGACAAAGAAATCCCACAAATCACACTCAGAACAGATCATGGTGTACCACCAGCAGAAAAAAATACATCGTGCGTCAGTCAATGCATGAATTGCCTATGATTGAGCAATGGGGGGGCGGCATGGTGGTGCAGTGGAGTTTGCATGTCGTCGTGGGGTTTCCTCCGGGTACTCCGGTTTCCCCCTACAGTCCAAAAACATGCTGAGGCTAATTGGAGTTACTAAAATTGCCCGTAGGTGTGCATGTGTGAGTGAATGGTGTGTGAGTGTGCCCTGCGATGGGCTGGCCCCCCGTTCTGGGTTGTTCCCTGCCTCATGCCCATTGCTTTCGGGATAGGCTCCGGATCCCCCGCAACCCAGTAAGGATAAGCGGTTTGGAAAATGGATGGATGGATGAGCAATGTGGTGAAAGATCATCCTATTATTCTGCCTTGTATTATTAAATGGAAAGAAAGAAAAAAGGAAAGAAATCGGTTTCCATCATTTACAAAAGAAGAGCTAGCTCATGGAATCTTTTGAGCAACACACACACACACACACACTAAATGATGGTGTTCATGGATCATGATGACATTTTACAGGATATAAAACTATGTTGCTGGATTTGGGATACAAACGAAAATGGTTCTTCGCAATTTTCTTTTAAATTTTAAATTGTAATCATAAGCTAATTGATGAAACATAAGTATTGATTTATTTTCATGACAATATTGTAGTGTAGATGCTTTGTGTCAATGATCATATTATACTTATTTTATTACCCTGGTCTATTTTATTGCATATAAGAAAAGCCATACAGAATAACAAGCAAACAGAGAAGAACTCGATTTATTTAAGGTGTTTGTGGTTAGAAGTTAAGGGTGCTTTTGTTTTGAAAGAACACTTTGTTGACATGTCGCAAAATGCCGTGTCTATATAGAGTTCCATGGCTGTGTGTAGAGGTAAACACACAATGTCTGTGGGCATGAAATATTAATGTGTGAATAATTGCCGTCTATACGCATGCATTTTTACTTCTGTAGCTGTGAAATAATGCTGCCTGTCCTGCGCTGGGTCGAGCACGGAGCGGGGAAGCAGCACAGGAACCAGGAAATAGGGTGAACAAAGGTTTTAATTAGAAAACACCAAGGAACACGATACACCTCTACACCATACAAGGACGGACATCAATAACTGGACTGGGGAAAACATACGTAACGCAGACTTAAATACATTGGAGCGAAGAGACAAGACTGGGGACATGATGGCACCTGGGTAAACAAAAGCAAAAACATCAAGGAAACACAGGGAACAGGAATGACACACAAAACAGGCACAAGGACAACAACTAGGACACCAACTGACACACCGCAGGGAATGCCAACACACACAGGGGCACCAGAGACGGGAACACAGAACCCAAGGAGAGGGACAACGATGGGATAACACCAGGGGACAAACCAACAGGAGGAGCATCAATAGGAGGAGGAGCAAAGGGACCAGGAGGGAACAATGGCACAGAGGGACTGGGAGCAAACATAGAGGACAGAAAGGCGGGGGGTAACGAGGAGACGAAGGTGTCAGGTACGCGGGTTGGACGGGCAGGCAGGAAACGGGGAAAGATGAGGCAGGTAGCCAGGATCGTCGGGAATCGTGGTTTATTAATGAAACGGGAAGACAGGGCTGACGGCGACAAGCTAACATTAATGACAAGTCTGGGGAGGACGGACTCAGACACGGACTAAATACAAAATGTAAGCCGAAAATAACAGGAAACAGCTGGGCATGATTGGGGAAGCACAGGTGGATGATCAGGGGGCGTGGCACACACGAGGATCGGACGAGCCGGGCATGACAGAACCCCCTCCCAAAGGCGTGCACTCTGAGCGCGCCACAGTGGAGGCGACGGACGAGACGAGACGGGACCTGGAAGACAAGAACAAGACCATTACCGGGGCACAGGGAACAGAACCTAAACACAGAATAGGCACAGGGATATGAAGTAGGACAGGACCTGACACAAAACAAGGAACACTAACAGACAGACCAGAAAAGGATAAAATTCCCAAGTTAAAAATTCACAAATTATCAGCAAGTACGTCATGTTTATGTTAACAAAATTATGATAATTTGCTGGCATGTTATAAACATAACATGTGGTCATCTCTATATCGTCACAACCAAATCTGTGACAGGGTACAAATACTTAGTAGTAACAGAGTTACTACTGAAGTAACAAATATAGTAGGTACTTAAGATAAAAAATATCATGTATCATGATTCATTAATGATGAACAAACATGAGGTAAGTATTTCACTTGTGTCATTCTTTACTTGTTCCTTCAGTAATTCCTTAGTAGTTCCTTCAGTTCTTCACAAGGTGTTATAGAATTAACAGCTATAATAGCACATGTAACATGAGATCAATATGTAACTAAGACTTAGTTTCTGAATAATACATAAGTAATAGCATGATACTACATTATTTGTGCCCCCTCAAGTAAAGTGTTACCACAAAGTTTAATGCTAATATGGTTGTACAAAGGACAAAAAATATTTAAATATCAACAGGGAAATTGTAACAGTATCTGTACGTTAGATATATCTTCAACAACATATAAAAATGTCTGCCTTTGAAATTACTGAGCATTATTATTATTATTTTAACATTTTATAATATTTTGATCATAAGACCGCTTCTAACCATCTAAATCACCATTTAAATGTATGCAGGTATCTGTCAACTTACACCCTATCAAGTAACATATCATCTGATTGCAGTTACGTCCAAGGTCCATAGTAAATACACACTGATCGAGAGACTGTTACAGACAGGCACAATGAAAGATGATCCACATGATCCACAGCTCAAATAAAGCAAGGGACTTTATTTAATGAAACAAGTAACAAAAGGGACCACAAGGGTCTAAAACATGGCAGGTAGGTAAAAATCAAAGAACTAAGCAGGGAGCAGCACAGGAACAAACTACACAATTAGGAACAAAATCCACAAAGCAAAACGAAGCAAATGCAAGGCAACATATACAATGACCAGCTGAAGACTAAAGCAAAGGCTGGTAATTAAATAAATATGTAACAAGGATCAACAGGAGACTGGTGTGAGTAGTAATAAATACTAGGAACACAAGCACAGAGTGAGGGCAATCAACAGATAAAGGGTCAAAACACTACATTTACATTTACATTTAAGGCATTTGGCAGACGCCCTTAGCCAGAGCGACTTACATGCGTGCTTTAAGACTCTACAATTAATTTTTTGGATACTAGCTCAGTAAAGACCCAGGCAATGAATACCATCTATCTGAATACTCTGTTGGGAAGTACTACTTCAGATATTTCTGAAAAAGGAATGTTTTAAGACATTCAAGGATTCAGCTGTTCGTACATCTAGGGGGAGTTCATTCCACCAACTAGGTGCCAGGACAGAGAAGAGCCAAGATGTGTGTCTTTCTTGTGCCTTGAGGGGAGGTGGGACCAGTGAAGCAGTGCTGGAGGATCGGAAAGATCGTGGTGTAGTGCGGGGTGTGATGAGGTCTTTTAGGTAGGATGGTGCCAGACCGTTTTTGGCTTTGTATGTGAGCGTCAGTGTTTTGAATCTGATACGGGCAGCTACAGGAAGCCAGTGGAGAGAACGCAGCAAAGGAGTGGTGTGGGAGAACTTGGGAACGTTGAAAACAAGATGAACAGCTAAACGAGTAGCTAAACGAAAACAAGATGAGCAACACTAAAGGGAGACTAGAAAACAAGGGTAACCGAACATTACTACAAACGGAACAACACCGAACCATAACACAAATACATAGATCAAGAAAATAAACATATTGTAAATGGTCAAAATTACAAACAAGAAAAGCCTCAGCACACAACTGCCTGATCAACTTATTAAGTTAAGAGGCAGTCTGGGAAACAGTAGAACACATTAGGAACTAACCAAGGGACACTGGGGGAACACAGAAGGGAATGGCCAGCAGCCAAAAAAGGGAAACGACAGACGAGGCATTTATTGCTTTTTATTATGAAGTGTTGTGATTTTATATTTACATTATTATTAGCTGTAAAGTACTGTGTGTATATTGCAATACTCTACTTTTTGTCTTGCCTCACTACTGTAACTATTGAGATGTGCCAAAATTGACTTGTGTCCTGTGGTCCTGGTCGCAAATGCTGACACAAGTCAATGAATTCCTGTATAATTCTAAAAAATTATATATAATAATTATATATTATAATTGACAGCAATATCAGCTGAATAGTGTGCTTCACCTGCATTTACATATGTATGTTATAAAGGACTCTTCTTCTCTCTCTCCAGTCCTGACCTCATGTTCTTCATGTGGGTCCTCCTAAGCCAGCTGCTCTTATCTGTTATTCACTCATCTCAGCATCAGCCTTTTTTCCTGCCTGCTTCTCTTGTGCTTTTATTTTCCTGATGTATTAAAACCCATAAATAAAATCAAAATATAGTCTCCATGACTTCCTTCCTGACTAAGAAATTTTGAATCTTCCTGGAAGTACCACACCACATTCTGAAATATATTAATGATGGGTTATTTTGTTCTGTTTCAACAGCCTGGTGGGTTGAAAGGTTTCCTCACAGTTCTACCAACAGGGGTTTGAATCCCCCACACACTCTATGTGAGTACAGCTTGCATGTCCTTTCAAAGACATACAGTTGGGTGAATTTAGTCCTCTAAATTCCACAAAGTGTGTTAGTCTGTGATGGCCTGACATTCTGCCCAGGGTCTTCTCCTGCCTCTCTGGACCCTCTCAGGTTTAGACTCCAGAGTTGCAATTTCAATGTTGATTCGTTTTTCAAAATCAATGCGTATTTCAATGTTAATTCATTCACATTGAAAAGTAAACATTGAATATCATTTTGAGATATCAACATTAATTCTATTTCATCCATCCATCCATCCATCCATCATTGCATTTCTCCACCTGTTGATCTCCCGCTCTATCCTTCCCTCACTCGTGAACAAGACCCCGAGATACTTAAACTCCTCCACTTGGGGAAGGACCCCCTCCCCGACCCGAAGAGAGCACTCCACCCTTTT